>CM039679.1:316060785-316380785 GCA_022537955.1 Schmidtea mediterranea | reverse complement strand
TTGACCTATCGTTTATAAATAATATAAAATTTACTCTCAACCAATCATTTCTCTTTAAATGACAATAATCCCAGCTATATTCATTATTTTCATAAAAATCAACGACTTTTATCGATATTCAACCGAATAAATTTCTTGAAATCCCCTTAAAATAAATTCATCTCTTGACCAATCTTTTACCATCAAATAACACTTTCTCATACTTTACCATATTCATTATTTTTTTTTTATAAAAATCACCTATTAAATAACGATACTTAACCAACTTAACCCCTTAAAAATATCAACAAATCTGTTCTTAATCGATTATTTCCCTTTAAAAGATCATAAATTCTCTTCTTAGCCAATTGTTTCCCCCTAAAATAAAATTTACTCTCAACCAATCATTTCTCTTTAAACGACAATATTCCAAACCATATTCATTATTTTCATAAAAATCACCGACTTATATCGATATTCAACCGAATAAATTTCTTGAAATCCCCTTAAAATAAAATCCATCTCGTGACCAATTATTTCCCCTTAAAAGATCATAAATTCTCTTCTTAACCAATCATTTCTCTTTAAATGACAATATTTCTACTCTCACAAAAGATTTACACATATTAATATTTATCTGAACAAAGCCCCCTAAAAATATTATAAATTACTCCTCTATATTCTCCATTTAGAAAATATTTACCTTTTGAACACAGATTTTCTACCAACTCAATCCCCTTAAAAATGACAACAAACTTGTTCTTAATCGAGTATTTCCCTTAAAAATATCATAAAATTTCATCTTAACCAATCATTTCCCTTGAAATGACATTTTCCCCCAATGCACCAACAATATACATATTTTTGGTAATAACCTACAAGGTAAAATTTCTTTAGAAATCTATATTTACCGAATAAGATCCTTAAAAATTCATCATTTGGATCATATTTACTATATGTATTCAACCAATCAAATTCCCTTAAAATAAAAATCTTAATTTTACCAATAAAAATAAATTTTCTTTAAAGTATTACAAAATTGTTATCGATACCCAACATTTTCCGTCGAAAATCACCACAATTTGATTCTGATAACAAATTTTATCAAACAAAAAATTCATCAAAAATGACTAAAATTGAATAAAGTTTATGTTTCCCACATAAATTAAATTTCACTAAATTATTGTAAAATCATAAAATATATATCATGTTGCTCAAATAATTAAAATTAATCAGTAAATCAAGTATAAATTCAATAAAAATTACCAGTCAACACATAGATATAATTCAACGATTTTCATATGTATACTGATAACCATACTGAGCATCCTCTTAAAAATCGCTAAATTATACTACTTTTGTGATTGATATCCACGAAATCAATAAAATGGAAAATGCAAATAATTAATTGACCAACCTTTTTTTTACTGTAAAATCAATTAAAATTTAGGTTTCACTAAAATATTTTTATAAATCAATTGATTTAATCAACTTTTTAAATAGATCATAAAATTAAAATTAAAATATCATTTACCATTCAAAATCTATCTGTCAAATTTGAATCTAATTGTAAATAATTATCATAAATATATGTTTCATAAACAATTTGTTCCTAAAATAAACTTTTATTTAAAATAATCCTAAAATCAAGTCAAATCTAATAAATTATCGAAAACTTAACTGTTTCTAAAATTATAGATTTACACTCATTTCTTCAATAATTTTATTAAAAACCTAATCAAACCCTAAATCCATTAAAATTCAACAGAAAACATAAAATTCACAAAGATGAATTAAATTTACTAAAATAATTACCTCGTAAAACTAGATATTATTAAAATTATCATAAAATTCCCCTAAAAGCCCTAATTGATTTACATTAACTAAAATTATTGAAGGGTGAAATTAAATTTATTAAAAGTTAATTAAATTTTCATTGAAAATGACAAGTCAACAAATGGAATTTTAATTAGTAGAGATTGTATTCTATAAAGAAAATTTTCAGTGAAGTAATATTGGTGGGAGAGTACATTGAGTGACTAAAATCGTTGAAATTCCTGAAAAAAGTATGATAGCTATAGGTATCTACTAAATAGATGAAATATCAATTGATATATTAAATATTTACAACGGTAACATACTTTGAAGGGAGAAAATATACATCGAAGAGGAAAGTAATCCTTAAAGTGAGAAAATATTTTTATGCTTTTTAATCAAAAAAATATTTTTTTTGGCTTTTAATCGATAAAATATTTCGATGCTTTTTTTTGATAGACGATTCAAATAAATTTTTATCTTAGGCTTTTTTCAAGAGTCAAAAAATACCCCCTCACTATAGTGTGATTGAAAATATTTTGTAGATGAAAAATACCCTCTGTGTCCATCGCAGACGATTCAAGCCAATTTTTATCTTAGGCTTTTTATCGAAAGTCAAAAATACCCCCTGACTATAGTGCGACCGAAAAAATGTTGTGGATGAATAAAAAAATATTTCAAATAATTTTAATTCAAAAAAATGCGACAAAAATTTAAATTTAAAAAATGCGCAATTAATTTGAATTTAAAAAATGTGCAAAAAATTTGAATTTAAAAAAAAAATAATCCGTCAAAAAAAAATTCGAAAAAAAAATTTCAAAAAAAAATTTATCAAAAAAAAAATCGTGCGCACACAAAATTAATTATCTTGATTAAAATTTAATTAATTTTGTGTGCGCAAGATTTTTTTTTTGATAAATTTTTTTTTTTTGAAATTTTTTTTCGATCTTATTACCATCCTATAACCAGTGGTTACATTACCAACGTTGTTTGGCAACGGGTGACCATTGGGACAAGATGATAATTTTTATATGGGGTCAAGGACATTGACAACCACCAAAACCCCACATTATCTTGAATAACATTTGCATTAAGAGAAATCATATTCCAAAAATTTATTTCTCATTCAATATTGTTTAATATTTAAACAAACTTTCAAGCATTGAACAAAATAATTCAAAACAATTTATCAGGGAAATTCAATGTTTAAAATTTTAATAAGATTTAAAGAATTTTATATTTAAATTTTAATCAAGACTAATTAATTATGCTAATCTATTTTAAAAAATCATCTAAAAATTATAAATTATTAGTATAAAATTTAACTAATAAAAACTTATTTTATCTTTTTTAAATTATTTAAATTCATTTTAAATCTCTCTGACAAACATCGAACAATTATAAATTATAAGTATGAAATTTAACTAATAAAAACTTATTTTGTCTTTTTTAAATTATTTAAATTCATTTTAAATCTCTCCGACAAACAATCCGAAATATTCAATTTTCTGCTGAAAACTCCTCACATTAAATATAATAATTGTCAAGGATGCTGTATAATAGACTTCAGAGAGGTACATTTACTATTATTTGATTGTACACATATAACCAATATTTCACTTTAGGATGGCCTATCGCCAGGGCAAGAACTGTCCCTCAACTAATGGAATTAATTCCTCGCTCGTTTCCCCATTCCAAATTCGTTCCCATTCAAGCAAACATTCTGTAGTTAGTAAGGATTTTTGTATGTAATGTTGTCTCGTTTTTAAAACGTAACTTATGGTGTTATCGTTCTATTTACAAGGTAAAACTCAAATAAATCTTTAATGGTTCGTTTCTTCTATTTCGTCCATTAAATTTTCGACTATGTTACAATATTAATAGGTTGTCTTATTTTACTAATTATTACAAGTGTATGATAACTGTATATAATATATGCTCTAAATTATATAATATATTTGTTGAAGTTGTATGACTGAAGATTATATAGTGTATGTTTGAATGTCAAAGGTGCGATTTGACCACTCCAGGACTCACAAAAATAATCAATTGAATGCGTTTATTCCAACACCGAAAATATTTACCATTAGAGACAATCTGGAAATTTTCTTAGAAGAAATTAGAAGATTTTATAATTTATCTCAAACTCCAATCCAATTGCAAAAAACATTCATAAGAGCATTCATGTCAACCGAAGCGGCTAAATTATATGAACGAATCAATTAAGAAAAAATTGATGAAGAAAAGTCTTCAAAAAATCTTTAAATTTAGGAAGAGATATAAATGAAGATATTTTGTACAAAAAAGGAAATGAATCGATTCAAGACTTCTTTGGAACAATTGATCCATTTGAAGAAAATGTCTTAAGGCACGAATTATCGAAAGAGAAATTAAATGCCTTTTTATTGCAAAATTCAATAGAAGATAAAAATATAAAAAAAGAAATATTTCCAATGTCAAAGAGATTAATGAAATTATTACGAAGGTATAAGAAATTAATAAAGAAATGAAAAACTAAGATATTGCTGCTATAAAGACAATAATATTCAGCTAAATATAATCGACAATCACAACTGCAACAACAACATTAATAACCTTGATCTCTCATGTAATTCAGATAATTCTTGGGATTGTAAAGCAATTTGTGGATGAAAATAAAACTCGATCCGACTCCTCATGTTCAATAAATCAATATAACAAAACAAATCCCAACAAAATCTTTATTTCAAAAATCGATCCAAATGTTTAAAAAAGAGTAGACACCCTATGGGTATCACTTTTAATAGTAAAATAAAAATACAATATAATTTTCTCTTTTTTTAATATAGTTTCTCCCGCCTTTGTACACTTCTTTTTACTTTTTAAATCTTTGCTTCAACCACTGAACCTAGTTTTCTAGTATCTCAATGATCACTAATCAAGATTTTGCTGCCGATTCTCATAATACCCGGCAACCCGCATATGAGTAATTTATTGCCTTTTGTTGGGGTATTACGAAAAAAGCACAGTAAAATCAATAAAACACCAAAATGATAAAAGTGCAATATTAATTTTAAAAAAATTCGAAAGTAGTATTGATCGGGGGAAATTGGTATGGTTGAACGCCAAATTGAGATACGAGTCCAGAAATAATAATAAAAATTTAGTGAGGGGTCCCTAGGAAAAAATATAATACAATAAAAGAAATTAATTAAAAAATTAATTACTAATGGGAAGCCCAAGTCAATGGGAAGTCCGAGGTAATGGGAAAGCGGAGAGATGAGGAAAATCCGAGAAATGAGGAAAACCCGAGAGATGAGGAAAACCCGGCGTGTAGACGGAATAATATAAAAGGGTAAATTGGCCTAAACAATATTAAATGGGCGCCACTGATCTATGGAGAGGTAATTATTTCCTAATTTGTAAATTAGTAATGGAGCAAAAGTTGTTGACAAATGTCGGCTAAGGTGATCTGTGGGAAGTAATTATTTTTAATAATTTAATAATGTAGAAAATGTTGCTGACAATCGTCTGAAAACAGTCTGAGCAGGAGTATAAAAGGAAAAGGGAAAAACACGAAATGGCCAGTGGTCGAAGCAAACGAGTAGTGTAGTCAGGTCAGTAAAAGAATCTAAACCCAAGTAAAGTCAAAAGTTATCTATCAGAAAGGGTCATTATCCATTGGATAACCTACCTTAAGATAATCAAATTTATACGGTGGTTGAAGGGTGCAAATAAATCAGCGAAATTGCGATTAAAAAAAATTGAAATAAATCGGATTGAGTTGTAACTGTGATAAAGTGCAAATAAAATTATTCTGTGTTGGGTTTGCTTATTTGATTCGAAAAGGACACGAGGATTCAGAGAGAACCGACTTTCAATAATAATAATCCAACACTTTTTATAATTCCGGGTAGATCATTATTCATGGTAATTCGCTGGGCAAGCCGATGGGTTTATTTTTTTACTTAGTTTTTGGCAACCTATTGATCTGACAATCAGTTGGGTACCCTTTGATTAATGAATTCTTCTTAAAGCTTTATTTGTTAATTTGTTTTTGGATTCCTGACCCTTCAATATGTTGGGATATTAAATATTCGCGCTCCGACCAACTGGCAACTTATTTTGTTGTTAGTTGCTTTTATAGTTTTTGGATTCCCATTAATCTGGATTACTACTGAAAAACAATTTTCCATTTCGGACAATTTATTGCCCGTTTCACTAATACCGGGAAACACATTAAGCTGATGTTCAGCTCGGCGGCCCTTGATTAATGGGTTCGTCGTTAAATAATTTAATTAATTAATTTGTTTTTGGGCTCCCGACCCTTCAATACACCTTATCTCAGTCTAATAATATTTTATTCGTCTTCACAGTCAAATTTGCCACCGGTTACCACTTTTTTCATTCGAAAAATATTGATTTTTACTTTTCAAAATTTCAATTAATTTTAATTGATTTTGATAATTTTATTATTTTTATTCATGTTTTGTTATAACCCCAACAAATATACATCTCATCAATTTAATATTATTTTATTCGTCATCAAAATCAAATTTGCCACTGGTTACCACTTTTCACCCAGAAAAATTTAATTTTTACTTTGTTCCAATTTTTAATTAATTATAATTGATCTTGATAATTTGCAAACTTTTGTATATTTATTTCGTATTTTTGTATAACCTAATAGAATTCAGTGAATCAAGGATGGTGTTTGCTAAGTTTCCTCGTTATGCCGATGTCACAGGAATAAACAGAAGAAAGCTTTTATTTAAATTGTTTTCACCTAAAAATCTTATACAAATTGAAACTTGTTCGGTTGTTAAAATGCCTACAAATAGTAATCCACCAGCCATAAATAGTTAAATTTCTGATAAGATTGTTTATTTCCTAATGACTGACTTGAAAATTTATAGTTTAGTAGTGGCATCAAAATATTTTTCATTCATTCAAATTTTTTCTCTATGTGATTTCCAACCAAATTTGTCTTCAATTGTTTTGCATTTAATTGTCAATTGCATTTTGTATAATTGAAAGGATATTCAATATGATTAAATCTAATAATTTCGGTAAACATTGCTGTTAGTAAACAATTCAAAATCTATATTTATAATTTTGAGTCTTATTCGACTGTCATGGAGAGAGGTTTAGTTTACTAGTATTTAAAATAAATTAAGTCAAAATTCAAGTGTGGTTAGGGGCCCTTGCCGCATGCTAAGTGCTTCCCTGCGTAAATATATCGTCTTTTTTAACCTCTGACTTCGTCAGAGATTTGTTTAAAAATAACGCACTCAACATTAATTTTTAATTTTTCGAGAACCTATTAAACAGCCTTGTGCATAATGGATAACTGTACCAAATGTTGAATATTTGTGGATAAAAACTTGAAGTAAAATCAAAATTTTGAAATAAAAATACAGAATGTTTTTTTTTAACATTTAAATTTGTAATTATAATTATTAACCATAGAAGTAAAAGATCAATTAATAATAATATATTCAATAAATTTTCAAATTTGAATTCTAATTTGTATGGCGAGATATCTAGGATGCCAATGCTACGATCCAAATTTGGGTCCCCCCGTCTGTGTAGAGTCTGCAAGTCGGTGCAGAGAAGACATGCGAGTGCAACGAGAAATGCAAATTCAATTAGAAGCTTCAAGACAATCCAGACCATGGGCTTGTAGATGCTACCCACCATCAATATACTTCTCAGATGGGATGACATTAAAAAGAGATCGAAATTTAGAGAAACAAATAATGCCCATTTATCCAATTATCGCAGACAAATTTCGCCCGAATTTCGCCTATGACAAGAATTGCCAGAACAAAAAGCCGTCGTTTACGTCACCGAATTACAACCCCTCGAAATGAGAACCTTTTTAGAATGCTGTTTTAGTAATAAAGTCATCAGAATTTGATCGTTTAAATTTTTCATAAAACTTTTTTTCAATTATAATAAAATGTCCATAATTCAACATTTGTATGAAACAAATATTATTTCATTAACAATTTGGCATTCAGTGCCATTAATATTATTTTTGAGCTTTTTTTACCTTTGATATGTCTCATTTACAATTGCAGCTATCTTAATTTCTTTCAGGCTGTAAAATAAATTTTGATTTCTATTTCAAGCAATTGTTCAAAGCAGAATATTGATATATAGTCTGAAAATAAATGAAGATAAACGAAATTCATCGTAATATTTATGAAAATCAAATTAAGATTGTTTGATAAAATTTTCGTAATGAACAATTTTAGAAAAGCATTTTAAAAATAAAAAAATAATTTTGTTGGAAATTTAGCAAACAATATTATTATAGTTTCAGCAGTCAAAACTCCCCAAATTATTTTTATCTCAGATTACATACTCAGACAGTTTACACTAGTCGGTTAAGAATTGTAAATGTCTACCAAATCTTCACGAGGGTTCGAAAGAAGACTGTAGGATTTTTCGATTGACGGATGTATTAGTGTAACGAGTCTCAGAAACAGGATCATGGCTAATTGAGTTCAGAAAAAGTAGCCTTGACGAATCAACCATGCTGTCCATTCATAAGAACTTATTGATAAACTTGATGTGTAAATTTCTCGAATTTACGTGTTAAAGACGGATTAGATTCCAGAGAGATTTCGGTGGGGCTAATTCATTGCATACTCCAACTCAGATGCGCCAATATCTCCTATATTTCAGTGTTGGTACTAAAAGGTTGACCTGCTTGTGGCTACTAAGATTACTTGTGTTTCTACTGGCAACTCATTTCTCGACACCGAAACGATTGTGGTTTTCCGTCATCGCATCTGTGAGAAAGTATTATTCAATTATCACGATTGTACTGTGCAACGTTATCAATAAACCATGCATAGATGAGCAGCAATTCCATGGTATATAATATCAATGGGCGGATCTTCTTTTACTAACTGAACAGTTCACAAAAGGCCTTGCACCATCTTAATGCTTATATCATCATCTTAATCATCTCGTCTTTATTCACTTTATTTACTGACATGCCTTTGTACACTTGCCATTCACTCATACACTTGACAACAATGAACTACTCCACATCAAAAAAATTCAAATATAAAGCTTTTATTTAATAACAGACATGCAAAGCTTACAATGTAAATCAAATTGGTAACAGACTCTCTTCATCAATATCTACAGAAAATCGCGTACGAACAGGTGAATCAGACAAGACTATGTTGAAATCTAGATTTCTGCCACAACTCCATTTAAAGCTTGTCGTCGGATTCGAATTCGTCTCGCCTTACAAGTTATAGTCTTCCTCTTTACGTTCACCTACAGAATTGCATAGTAAACAAAACATTTTATCTTTTATAGAAATAAGATAACATTGGATTTCCCATTCTTCATTAAAGGATCGGTTTTCTTCATTAAGTTTTCTTTTAAGTTTTTTTGACATGGTTTATAAGTTGATAACTTAAAATAAAAAGTGGAATTCATACATATGTTGTTAATAAAAAGAATTAAAATTAGATATAATTATCACAAATTAATTAAATGTAATTACTTGATGGTTAAATACACGGTGAATGCAAAATTTTAAACTATAAATAATAATAACTTCAATCGATTACGAAATTAAACTAAATCATTTACCGTTGCTCTGCAACCGTGTTTTCCAGCAAAACGAGGCCTATGTTTATCTTATAGAAAAGTAACCGAAAAAATATTTGAAAAATATTATTAGTATTAATAATTATTTCAAAAATTTTCACAAAAAGAATTTCATTTGTAATTTGTAGTAAAATACAAACTATGTGAAAAGGCGGCAGGTTTTCCACCCCTGTCCTAGATCATTTATGAGGAAATAATGCGCTGGTATTATATTTGCTTGTGCGATAAGTTCTAAATTCCGAACGCAACTTTGCAATTTGGCGTTTGTGTAGATTGTCATTAACGCTCGACTCAGTTAAAATATTATTGCTCACTGTACCATACTTTCGATTATTAAATCATCTCTATACTTCATCAGATGCGATATTCGCTGCCTGGAGCTCTTTAACTCAGGGGAGGGAGTTAAACCATGTTCAATTTTTTCCATCCAATTCCTTTCTTTTATTTGTTTTAGTTCTGAGTTCTGCATTTCACCGAACTTGCAGTCGCTCAACTTGATCCTTTTAGATGGATCGGACACTAAATGTTTGATATTAAAAAGAGTTTTTGGATCAATTCTTTATTTTAACCGTTATAGGTATCAAATATTTATTTGATCGGACAAAAAAAACGAAGTAAAAAAAAACTTAATGAAGGAAATAAACGGTTTTTAAATTATTAGTTTTGGACATTGAAATAGCATAACATCGACAGTAAGAAATTTAAATTTTAATAAAACGGTAAAAGATCCAACATTTCAAGAAAACTATCACTAGTGTAATTATCCTTCCACGCAAATTCTTCCAGAAAACCATCTCTGTCAGCTTCCTTAACTTCCATAACTTCTTTTATTCTATATTTTTATTGTTGAGGTTTTTGTAGTAGCTTTCGATAATATGAGCAGAGGCATTTTTATCATTATCCACAAACGATTCGTTTCTCCAATGCACCTCTTGTCGACTATGTTGTTTTTGTGAGAATCTTTCTTTTTTTGCAGTCCTTTCAGTTAACTTCAGAATTCACGATTAATTCTTTTAATTTCAGTTTAAGAGTGTTGAAAAAATCATATTAAATTATTTATTAGCAACCTGCCAAGAAGAGCGGTTGGTCCAAAGCTTTCTGTTTTTTCTATACGCTTTCTCAATCCATTCATTCATTCCACGAAAAGGGAAACGGCATCCAATATAATTTTTGTAACTCACACATTCTACAGTACGATTTATTATCACCCAAAAGTTCAGTACTAAAAATAATTATAATTTAATGCATTAAAAAAAGTTTTCATTAGGCCTAATTACATTATACTCAAACTTTAGAGAAGTTCTAACATGTTCTCTCGGGAAAGTAAGTAGATGGTGTACACAGATAACTTCCAATTAGTCCCTATTAAGTCATTTCTAACTTTACTTGATGCGCGCCAGGCATGCATTCATCTAGTTTTGGTCAATAGAGAATAGTTACCAACATTAAAACAATTTGTTGGGTTATTATTTACAAGTCAGTCAATCTCTGACTCCTTGCGTTCCTTTTTATAAATCAAATAACCAAAACCCAAAACAGAATACGTTTATTGATTTTCTAACACACATTCACAAATTAGAGGCAAGGGTAGAAAATATTTTGAATAATTATGAAAAATTATAACACTAAATTAAAATTACAACAAAGAATCTTGAAAGTGTGCGATGATTATGACGTACCATATTAGTGAAAGATAGTGTAGTTCCTTCTATCAGCAACTTGAACCCAATGAATCGTGATATTAGCAGGCCATTGGCTTCTCAACTTTGTTTTGGGGTTTGCAGCTTAAGAACGTAGTACCAGCGTGCTTTGATTGAAGTAGGTTCTGTTAGAATTATATCTATAGTAACGTGCCAGTAATTGAAGAACATCAGCTATCAATGAAATGAAATTAGGTCAACAGAAGTTTAGCCTATGTGTTATTTAGATTTTAGGTCGAATTTTCGGGAGATGGGTTAAAGATAGCTAGCCAAAAGACTAATTCCCGATCATCCCATTCCCCATGTAGAAGTTGATGATTTGACGTTCGAGGCCGTCGTTACGCACGACTAGACCCTCAGGGGCACAAGCTATAGGCGAAGACACCTCACTTATACCGCTTGCTAGTTATGTCATAATTTAATAACTTGTAACTGGTTTGGCTGTGGACCGGAAAAATTTCGAAAAATATAAAACAAATAGTCTCTTGCATAAATTATAATTAATTCATAAATATTTTGTTTGATAATAATTAACAACAAGAAATTACTATTTTCTATAACATTTAATTATTTAAACAACTTTCTTTTCTAATTAATTCTTTATTATACATCTCCCGAGATTCTAACGAATCTTCATTCCTGTGCCTTAATTCGGCTATATGACGCGGCATTGCAACAGTTCCGTAATCGACGATTACTTTATGTAGAGACAGCAGCTTCATGATTCTGCCTCCTATCCATGGAGATGTACACGGTTGATTTTGAGCGGATTTTACCCATACCTTGTCGTTAATTTGAAAGCCATTGTCTATCTGTCGAACCATTTCTTTTGTTTCATTAAATCGAAGTCTTACGTCATAGGAAAAATGCCATTTATTGGGAGCCTGAAAGAGCCATTCACTGGTGTGTTATTATACCAGCAAATTGCTTCTTGCACTGAGAATTCCGATCATGTGACTGCTGCTTTTATTGTTCGATGATTCCTTTCGACGATGCCGTTGCCTGCTGGTCTATTAGCGGTTCTGAACTCAGTTCTAATTCTCCTAAACAAAAGGTAATTATCCAACAGAAGTTCATCAGGAGGTCCTCTTTCATAAAATACTTGTTCCAACTGTTTGCAAATTTCGTCTGCGCTTTCGTTTCGTATTTCTCGCCAAATCGCAAATCGAGGGGGCCCGCAATCTATCATTGTTAAGAACTTTTTTTTGATTTAATTTTGTCACATCAATGGCTAGTCGTTTCAAATATACTTTTACCTCTAATTGCCCTTTACTGATCTTAACCGGGTGAGGGTCTATTGATTGACATTTGTCAAACTTCTCGACAATTTCCTTTAATTCATTTTGAGCTAGATTAATTCCTGACTTCTCGATTAAGAACTTCAACCGGCCTCCTACGAAATGATTTAATTTGTGAATTTCAGTTGCGTTCTTGATGGATCTTCACAAAAATCTAGTAACGCCATGTTACATGAGTGTTTCGTAATCCAATTAGAGGGAATTCGGGTTAGAACATCAGATTTGTTTTTATTTGTTGGATCGTATTCTATTTCGGCTTCAATTTCATATTCAGTAATTAGTTCTTTGATGATGCTGAGTCTTCTTTTTACTAACATTTCTGAAAAAGCTTTCATTGTAATCTTTCTCTCTGATGTTAAGGCATTATGCACCCAGCTTACCACAGATTTGTTATCCGACATTATTTTTACAAACTTTTAATTCCATTTGATGCATAAATTGATGCCTTTAACGATCGCCTCAAGTTCGCACAGATTAATGTACCTAACGTCCTTTTCTTTTCTCAACCAGCATGCGTCTTCCATAATATTTCCATCGATTTTTAAAGTTGCTCCAATGGCAATAGAGCTGGCATCACGCCATAAAATGTTTCCATTTTCCATTCGTGCTTTCCATGTGCCATGAGCGGGATCGTTCTCTTCGACTTCCTTCATTAACCCATTTACTTTATCTAATAATTGTGCATCAATTGGTTGGTTCTATCCCTCTTTACTTAATCGTTTAAGACATGAGCACGCTGGCCCAATTTATCGAAAGGGGTCTTTCTTTTAACATCTTCTTGGGGTCGAAAGAGACTCCGAAATAGTTCCAATGCATTTGTCTTTTTCCGATTTACAATATCGGTATCAATGTCCAAGCATTTCATTACTGAAAAAATGGCTTTCGTTGCATATGAAGCATTGCACATTCTTGGTTTTCACTACAAAAACCGACTGATGTCTTTATACTAAATTCAATCGTGAAACGATGCCACCGATTGCGTCGATTGACTTTGAACCTTGTCGTCTAACTTCAGCTGCAATTTCTGTTGGCATGGAGTTTATTATAATATTTACCTGCAGATCTCCAGAGTTAAAAGCTAGATTCTTCATTTCTGATAAATCAATATTGTTATTATCCGGGATTTGGAATCTCTTATTTAATAACTTGGAGAAGCATGGTTCTTGGGGGTCATTGAAAGCTCGTAGTAATGATTTTTTAATTTTTTCATAGCTAATATCTTCATTCTTCACTGCTTCCTTCAGAGGGATAAAAGCTTTCCCCTTCATGACAGCCGGCAAAATTTCCTTTTTCCAATTGAATTTATGGAGCTTGCATATCAGCTCTAAATTATCGAACGATTCATCAATTTTTACATTTTTCCATCAAAACATTCTTGTCAAGACTGATTATTTCACTAGGCAAAAGTGATTAACAATCTGTTAAAATGAATCGGTATACATACCTATTTTGTGACCCTAACCTTGAGTGTTCTTTTTGATTCATTAAAACAAAATTTTACCTTGACTTTCCTTGTAATATCTAATTCTAATTTTTTTATTTTCTTACATTAAATAGATAATTTATTTTTATTATTTTTTAGTGGAATGTTTCTAACCAGAAATAATTTATTTTTACCCAGTGTTGGGCAAAGACACAAGTTTGTTTAAATGAATCGGTAATACACACGCAAATACAACATGCAGATTTAAAATCGGACCCATAAAACACCAACTAACCATGCTAAAATAAGAGAAGAAAACAATAAAATATAAAATCGAGAAACATAAAAGTAAATTAAAATAATAACAAAGTGCAACAAGATCCGCACGAAATAAACATAAAAATAACACGAGAACATAAAAATTTGACCGAAATTTGACAATTTACCAAAAAATGCGAAAATCTATAAAAAATGGAACTAAAATTAAATAATTTGAATTGGAAACAATTCAATTAAAAAATAAAAAATAAAATTGTCAAATTAAATTGCAAAATTAATAAAATTAAGATTAGAATATACTAGAAAATCACAAGGTCAAATTTTGTTTTACTAAATCAAATTTAACACGCAAGGTTAGGGTCGTACAATAGGTATATATACCGATTCATTTTCACAAAAAAACTAGTCTTAACCAGTGTTAATCAGTTTGATTCAGTTTTGCAACCTTGAAGCAGATTTCTTTAACCAGAACTCAATTTTCAATGTAAGTGAAGAAATGTTCGAAAACTTTCTCCACCTCGCGCCCAGACAACCTCATGTGAGCTCTGTTTGAGGCGTCGGCGTGGGGAAAGGTTTGTATATGAAATGTATAGAACCATGTATGCCAATTATGAACGTGTATTTATGCCAGTTATATTTCAATAAATGCTTGATTCAGAAAAACTCATGTCGAAATTTTTTTCCGGACCACAGCCGACACATCACCGCAAGTCAATAAAATCTACACACCCCAACCAAACTGTGTAAGTGCGGTGTAAGTCCGCCAATAGTTTGTGCCCGTGAAGGCTACGGCGTGAGAACGCAGTAGCTGGAACGTCAATATTGTCCGTTTATAGGGGAAATTGGGAAGTGGTGAGGTACTCTTTTGGCTACCCTTCCGCATTCCATTTCCTGAAAATTCGACCTAAAATCTTAAACGACAATCGGCTCAAAATCACCACACCGAGTAGTCCAGTGGACACTTTTAACGTTCTAATATCAATATAGTTAACCTTGGGATCAAATAAAAGAGAATGACTAGAAGGGGCGTCGTGAATCATTGCTATAGTCTTAATTTTAATCAAATAATAAAACATGGTAAAGTAAAGATCATAAAAAGTATTGGTATAGTCTTAGTTTTAATCAAATAATAAGAATATGGTAAAGTAAAGATCATAAAAAGTATTGCTATAGTCTCAATTTTAATTACATAATAATAATAAACATAATAAAGTAGGGATCATAAATTTTTAATCAAATAACAAAATTAATCATAGTAAAATAAAGATCATGGATTTCACTGCTATAGTCACGTTTTTAAATCTTGAATAACTGCAAACAAATGCTTAAAGTCACGATTTATAATCAGATCAAAAAACAAGGACCTTGAAATTTATTGCTACATCCACGACGGAGTACTTGCAGGATGAAATCAATAATAGTAAACACTGAGAAATAAGCTCTCTCGCCATAACCTCAACGGGCTGAATGTATAATAAAATCGGTGAAGATAACAGTAATAAACCTCCATTAATATAATCGTACGCGAATATTAAACGACCATAATAGTAAAACCAAACACTGAGATCGCAATTAATGAGGGAAAGATAGACGTGATAAGGGAGGAAACAAATTAAGACAGGTCTCAGTGGTTTCATCCCCAAATACATACTTAAATAACAAAATTAGAAATATAAATAGTTTTTGATAACAATTTTCAGTTAATACAACTTCAATTAAATGCAAATTAAGTAACCGTAATATTTACCTAAATTAAACTTCAATCGCGACTAAAGACATACAAAAAAAAATATTAAAAATTAATACCACTACATGTGACATTTAGATTCGACTCCAAAATTACAATGGCCCATAGGTCAATGAGGACCGTAAGATAGGCAAGATACAGGAGGATGAGTTCCACGAATTTTGAATCTTCTCAGTGACAACAAATAAGACCTTCATTAGAAAATTAGCAGTAGACCTGATAGAGTTAGTTAGATCCACCAGACAATGAATTGATCTAGACTACGCGACGACATCAATGGAGTAGGTAATCGTTTTGAGAATGGAAACTCTCACACCAGATATCTGAGAATTGGCCAATTTATCGTTGAAAACTTGATTTCGGTCATTCTATATGTTGAGCATTCACGGAATAACCACAACTAGAGTCCAATCTAAACACAAAATAAGAAAAATGAAGATTATTAGTTATCTAACTTTTACGTTCACTAGACGGCATTCACGTTGTAAAATAAATGTTGGCGCACTCCTACTCGAGTTAAATCAAAAATCAAGAAAATGTCGTGACCAATTCTAATTGCACCACTGGTTGAATGTCAGCGGGTATTAACGTAAATATCCACTAAAGGGGAAGCAAAAATATCAATGGAGACATGCCAGAAAGCAGTCCGGATAGTAAAAGACGCATGGCGATATCGATTAGAAACACTAAAAAAATGTGATATTAATTATAATTACCAGGAATAATCAAATGGACTTGAAATTAATAGAAGTCATTAAAATGAGAGTTACGATTACGTGGCACTTCCCTGGAGTATAATATAAATTCGAGCGCAGTAATGAATTCACTCACTTTGCAATAGAACTAAATAACTATGAATCCACGAAATAAATGGCAAAGAAATGGGGAAACCAGCGATTTTCGAGGAGAAACTAATGTTATGAAGAAAATTAAGCTATCCACGCTACAAGATGGTAAGTTACTTATATTAGCAAGTCTATTTAATCTGTAAATTCATGTGAGGGCCAACTGGAGAGATAGAACCGACCAAATTGTGCTTGATTTCTGGAGACAACTCTCGACCGGTATATGTAGTAGTATCTAATCAAATGCTCCGTAGGATCCCAGGATTTTAGTTTTACATCAAATAAAAAATACCATTTATGTTATGAAGTTATTACTATTAATTGAATATTTTTAAAAGTTCACCTCTTGACTCGTTCACCTGAAAAATGCCCAGTAATTAGCTCGACCGAAAGTTGATAGCGCACTCGCTGAGTGACCTGCATGGAGCATTAATTGAAGTTTACCGATTACAATGCTAACGACATCACATCCCATCGAGGACGAATAAAATCACCGCGAGAGTCCCAATAACTCAGATGACAAATGTTCCCCCAACTTCAAGTGAAAGCGAACGTACATAGTAGTATAATGACACCGTAAGAAAATTCTCGGACAGCGGTAAACCATCATGAGTTCCGAGGCTTCCTTAGGAAGACTATGAGTAGCCGACTAAGTCAAGCATGTATGACAAATGCCGTTAGTAAGATAAATGAAGGTTTTCTAAAATATGACAGATAGGAAATAGCTTAATCACGAGATGACACTTGTGACAAAAATTCGTGCCAATGCCCGTCCGAGAATCCGACAATCAGACTTACCCAGTTCACCGTCCTATAGACATTTCACTACTAGCACACACATTCGCCATCTATATGTTACATTTTTAATAAATAATAGTAATAAAAAGCATATATATGTATCTTACTAAATAACTTAATGATTAAAATCTTACAGATCATTCTTGGATAGACGCGTCCCGCGTCACCGTGCGATTTCCTGCACGATCGGCCGCCAGATGTCGACAGGCCCTATGGGACGCGGGATTCTCAGTCTCACCAGTAAGGGAATCTCGCGCGGGCACACATAGAGATGACAGAGAAGTAGATCTCCCTTTTGTGGCCATCAAAAGAGAGCCCGGCCGCAATCCAGCTCAAGAAATTCTAAGGCAAGCGGAATTCTTATTAGCGCGTTTGGAGGAACACCAGCGCCAAACCAACCGACAAGTAGACCAGGCCAGTCGACATCTAGCTGAGATCAATAAGGCCATAGCAACAGGAGATATCCCTAGTACGGATGGGTACGCCCCTCCGTACAATGTATCCTTCAATCTCGACGACCCGAATTAGGCAGGAGAGGCAGAAGCAATGAACGTGGTGGTCCCACGAAGGATATTGACCAGAGAGATGAGGGACGAAGACAGACGTTTCCATCAGGACCAGGAACACTCCTATGCTCGTGAACTCCCGAGGAGATTCAGAGACCGAAGTCGCATGAGATATGATTAACAAGCATAAATTGTAAATAAAAATTGGTTTTCATGTTGATTTTTTATTTTTCATTCTAATTTCTTGCTCATAATGATCGATAAATGAGGTTATAGTGCACTGAGAATCAGTTTTGTTTGTAATTAAAAGATAGGAACTAATGAGTAGACTCTTATAACGAAGGAGAGTTTAATGATTTATTCTGTTTTGCAGATATGGAATCCCACAAAATTCTACGAGGAGAATCGGTCAAAGCCCAAAGGTTAAATCGAGAATTGCACCAACAAATTGTACAATTGGCAACTGAAATCCAGCGCATCAAATCTAGCTGGGTAGAGCCAAAGAAAGTAAAGGTTCTATATCCAAAAATGACGGCCGCCCAACGGGGTTGGGTCGAAGAGAAGCAATTGAATCAGAATCAGAAAACTAAAGTCCGCAGGTTGGAAGTTGCTTTATCTGCATGCAGTAAGGCAATCAGTGACTTACCCGCTGTTTTTTGCTCCAGCTCAATTGGCCTACAAAGAAGCCACATCAAACTCTAAACATGCGAGTAAACCGCCCCGACATCGACCTGGCCGAAACGAGCGCGCCAAACGTCGAGCCGCTCGACCAGCAGATTAGAATATCTTTCTTTTGTTATCTCTAAATAAATTTGTGTTGATTAAATTGTTAATCTCAATCAGGATTTATAATGTCAAGACTTAGACAGTATAGGTATAAATGAAAAGGAAATCATTCTACGCGACAAGACCAACTAAAGTGTACAGATGGGACGAGAATAAGTAAAGCGCACGCAGACCTTCTACCGCTAGTGCGTTGAACCCGCTTTTAGGTCGGGCCAGAGTAGTTCTTTCGTAGCGCTCACCTTTGGCGACCTCAAAAACCAATGGTTGCATTTCCAACGTTGCTTAGCAACGGGTAACCATTGGGGTTAATAAAAATAAAATAAGTTAATAAAAAAGTGGGGTTAAGAAAATAATTATGTGTGGGGTCAAGGTCACACTAATGTTGGGCCAGAACACAAACGGCCTTGTAAATGTTTAAATGAATCGGTAACACACATGCAAATATAACATGCAAATTTAAATTCAAACCTATTAAAACACCAATTAACCCTATCAAAATGCGAGGAAGAAAACAAGTAAATAAAAAATTATAAACACAAAAGTAAACTAAAATAATAACAAAGCACAACAAGATCCGCACGAATTAAATATAAACATAACACGAAAACCCAACGATTTTGACCGAAATTTGACAATTTATAAAAATGCGAGATTTCATGAAAATGAAATAAAAATCAAATAATTTGAATTAGAAATAATTCAATTAAAAATCTAAAGAAAAAATTGTCAAATAAAATCTCAAATAATAAAATTAAAGATTAGAATATACCAGAAAATTCCAAGGTCAAAATTTGTTTTACTAAATCAAAAAGAACACGCAAGGTTAGGGTCGTACAATAGGTATATATACCGATTCATTTGTACATAAAAAAGCGTTTTTAATCGTAAAAATTCAGTTTTTCAAACTTGAAATCATTTTTCAGCGATGTAAGTGAGAGTTTTTATTTGACAACTCTCTCCACGTCGCATCCTTGCAACCTCAATTGAGCTCTGCTTGGGTGTCGGCGTGGGGAGAGCGGTGTATTTATGATTTTTGAATTTTATAATTAATGTAATGGGTAATTTATAATTTTCTGTTAATAAACTATTTGTTTTATATTGTCGAAATTTTTCCGGCCCACAGCCAAGGACATACTACAAGTTATTAAAATCAAACATACTATTCGAATTCGTGTAAGTGCGTGGAAAATCGCCAATGATTCGTGCCCGTGAAGACTCCGGCGTGGGTAACGCAGGGGTCGGAACGTCAATATTATTCCGTATAGGGGAAGAGAGGGGTAAGGAAGTGGTCTTTTGGCTATTTCCTCGTCTCTCAATTTCCATAAACTCGACCTAAACTATATTTACATACTGCTAAAAATCATCACACGAGTAGTCAAGTGGGCACTCACTAACTATAATATGAACACAATGCGCCTAAGGTCAACCAAGGGAAAGGTAACGGGGAAATATAAAATGAAATCGTTGTTGTGAATCTAAAATAACTGTAAATCAAAAATTGTTAGGTGTTTGAAGATAACTAAAAGGGATAAACTATGACTATGAACCCTCAACCGTCACTATAGGCCTAAAATGCTTAGCAAGATTAGGACGTTGTTATGAATTTTGATAAAATCACTTTTATAAAAATTCAACGAAACTAAAGTATAGATTTTGAAACGTTATTTCGCACCAAAATTTAATAACTAGTTGATATAAACCCGATATGATGTAGAGAGCCAACATTTACTTATAGGAAGATTAAAACTAGTAGTAGGTAGGAAATCCTAAATAATATTGAGAATTAGACAATTTCCAAGGCAAATAGTAAAATAAAATAAGGAGTATATGCCCCGAACAACCGGTTCTAAGGCCAAGGGAATTTCTTGAACTAGACGTGGTAATTGTTAGTAAAAGGTGTAAAATCATAAACAGTTAATAAAAGAGAAAGGTAGAAAAGACCTTAGTCGTTACAAATTCTAGATATAATACTTACCACATTAAGGTTACTGCAAATAAAATTGAATTAAACAAAAAACTGAATCAAACGAAAATTAAATGACATAAACTCAATAGACTCAATATTTTCTGAAAAAATCCATACAGCAACGAAACGAAATTAACATCATCGTTTAAAGCCCATGGGAAGCGAAGATCAGAGTTCCGCCAAATTCCTTGAGTAAAATTTAACTCCTAAAACCAAAATTAGAAAATGCATAATAGTTTTCAAACCTTGATCCAACTTATGGGCCAGAAATTGATAATCCCAAACGAAACCGATAATTGTAAAGACTCCAATAGAAAATAAAATAATAAACAAAACTCGAGTCCTATCCGTGGCAAGTGATATAAAGAATTTTCCCACCTACTAAACCCAATAAAAGTAAAAATTCCAAGAATAATTTCATTAAACAAACCATTTAAGTTCACCATTGAGACGACGTTAACAGAATCCTATCCCGACTTAATAATTAGACAATAATTCCTTAAGAAATTAATAATTAATAACTTCATCGACCTTACCTGTCATGAACCAAGTTGATTGCCAACGAATGTTTACTCACCAGAAATAATAAATTAAATCAATAGGAAAATGAATAATACAGCCATGAAATAATTATTATGCATACTTGCCTTGACATTTACGCCTGCAATCAATCGATAATAATGTCTACTATTACACGCCTAACCACAATACAGGAGGTGGATAGCACAAATTACACACATCTAGTAATACACACCGAGAGTGGCATGAATCCACCCGAGCAATTAATGAACTTTTCCCAACAGTAGACACACATCTCCACTGGTTCCTATAAGAAGTTCAGGTAACATCTGCTAGATCATTAATTCCGACCAATTTTTGAGAAATGCAACATTTACAGGAATTTAGCAATAAAGATACAGCAACCAGGGCGTCAAGCGAGGGAGTAACTCGGGATCCGGATTCTCAGATTTGTGGTAAGTTTTAGTTGCAGGAACTCCGACATTTTTATCATCTTTGATTTTAATAAATATTTTAAGGCCCTAAATTTTGATTTTTATTATAGTAGAAATTTTAATCATTTAGTAAGTAAATTTTGAGAAGGATAAAAATGAATTTCGATTTTAATTTGAATAATTACAGTAGGAATTCTAATTTTTTTACTGAATTTGGAGAAGGATAAAATGAATTTTGATTTTTATTTGAATAATTACAGTAGGAATTCTAATTTTTTTTTACTGAATTTGGAGAAGGATAAAATGAATTTTGATTTTTTATTTTAAATAATTCGTAGGAGTTCTAATTCTTTAGAAATTAAACTTCAAAAAGGATGATAACGATCTTGATTTTGATTTTAACGTTAGGAATTTTACCTTTGAGCAATCGACTATAAGAAGAACCACGATGAATTTTGATTTGTGATAAGAAATATTTCGATTTACCTGGACAATACAGAATTATATCAAAGCCAACGTTATAATGGATAAAGTACCATGATCTAAAAAATAATCCCCAGTAGTAGGATGTGTCACCGCTAGGTCGTGTCACCGCTGGATCAACCCCCCGGGGGGGGTAAAAATTTTTTTTTTCTAAGTCTAAAAGTACAAAAAAATTTTAAGACAAAGACAATGACTCATTCAAGGTCATTGGGTGACTCATCAAACACTTTCAAGGTCATTTATAAATTTTCAAGGTTATTTAAAATTTTTCAAGGTCATTCAAACAAAGACCATGACTCATCAAAAATTTCCCAAGGTCATTCAAACAAAGAACACGACTCATCAAAAATTTCCCAAGGTCATTCAAAATTTCCCAAGGTCATTCAAACAAAGACCATGACTCATTCAAGGTCATTGGATGACTCATCAAATTTTATAATATATATTTTTATTTTTATTTATTTTTATTTAATATACTTTAATTGTTTGTTTAAATCAAGTCAATTATTTTATTATTTTATTTTTAAATCATATTATTATTAAATTTAATTGTTTGTTTTAATAAAGTCAATTATTTTATTATTTTATTTATAAATTATATTATTATTATTAAATTGTTTGTTTTAATGAAGTGATTATTGTTTTAATCAAGTCAATAATATTATTTATTTATTTTTATTTTATTTATTTTATATACTATAATTTTTTGTTTTAATCAAGTCAATAATATTATTATTTATTTATTTTTAAATTATATTATTATTATATTTAAATTGTTTGTTTTAATCAAGTCAATTATTTTATTATTAAATAATATTATTATTATATTGTTTGTTTTAATGAAGTGAATATTGTTTTAATCAAGTCAATAATATTATTTATTTGTTTTTATTTTATTTTATTTATTTTATATACTATAATTTTTTGTTTTAATCAAGTAAATAATATTATTTATTTATTTTTATTTTATTTTATTTATTTTATATATTATAATTTTTTTGTTTTAATTAAGTCAATATTTTATTATTTATTTACTATTTTTAAATTATATTATTATAATTATTGTTATTGTTATTGTTATTGTTATTATTATTGTTATTATTATTATTTTTATTTTTATGTATTATTATTATTATTATTATTATTATTATTATTATTATTATTATTATTATTATTATTATTTTTATTATCATTTTTTTTATTATCATTATTAATATTATTATTATAATTATAATTATTATCATTAATATAATTATTATTATTATTATTATAATTATTTTTATTATTGTTATTGTTATTATTATTATTATTATTATTATTATTATTATTATTATTATTATTATTATTATTATTTTTATTATACTTATCGTTTTAACTATTATTATTTTTATTATTATTATTATTATTATTATTATTATTATTATTATTATTATTATTATTATTATAAGTTCACGTTTTATTATTATTAATATTATTATTATTATTAATGTATAATAAAAACAAAACAACTACATAAAACTTTTATTATAAGGAAATAATTTTATTATTTTTAATATGATTATTAATATTATTACTTATTAATATTGTTTAATTATTTTTTTATTATTATTATTATTATTATAATTGTTATTATTAGTATTATTATTTTTATTATTAATATGATTAATAATATGATTAATTAGTATGATTATTTATTTTTCTTATTATTATTTTTTCTTCTTAATATTATTATTGTCAAAGTCATTGGATGACTCATAATATTTTTTTTTCAAGGTCATTTAAAAGTAGGTCAGGAGCATAGTATTTTTAAACATTTTTAATTTTAATATACTACTTTTTTTTTAAGTAGTGTTTTTTAATGTTTTTTAATTTTTTTTATTATTATAATTATTTTTATTATTGTTATTGTTATTGTTATTATTATTATTATTATTATTATTATTATTATTATTATTATTATTATTATTATTATTATTATTATTATTATTATTATTATTATTATTATTATTATTATTATTATTACTATTATTATTTTTATTATTATTATTATTATTATTATTATTATTATTATTATTATCTTATAAGTAGTGTTTTCATGTTTTTTAATTTTTATTCTATTATTATTATTATTATTTTTATTATTATTATTATTAATATTACAAGTTTTTATTAATTATAATTTTCATTATTATTTTATATAAATTTTTAACAAAGTATATAAAATTAATATTGAATAGAAAAAGTTTGTTCAATTGTGGTTCATAGTATACAGGGATAGAACAATTGTAAATGTTTGTAAAAAGTTAAAGAAAAATTCTATATTTTTAAGAAAATATGTGCAAATAAATATCAAAACTAATTATGGCTCAAATATGTGTGTTAAACCATCGATATGTTACAGTGTTTATGGAAAAACTTTAATGAAAATATGTGTAATTTTTCAACAATTTATGAAATATTTATTTTATGGCTAATAATGTGTATGTGTTAAATCATAAAAATAGTTCAATATTTATGTAAAGTTTGAGATTGTTAAGAAAATGTATATAATTTATGATACACACGTGTTTTTTGATTGAAATATGTGTGTTTGTTTTACCGATATAAGAAAAACTATGGACAATTTTTAAGAAAATACACGTAATTTATGATTATCATGGGATTAGAATTTGATTAAAGTTGTGAGAAAGTTGTTAAATTTGAGATAAAACTGATTAATTTGTAAATAATGTTATTATTTTGAAGAAATTTTAAAATAAGACCTTCAGCAAATTGGTAAGAAAATAGTAGTTATTGAGTAATACTTATTAAAATTACCAAAGTTTTATAATTTTTGACAAGTCTTGATAGATCTTTAATAAAATTTGTTAGTACTTTGAATAAGAATTTAAAAAAAAAAGTTTCAACACAGTAGCAAATCGTAAAGAAACTAGTACTTATCAGTTAATTAAATTAACTAAGTTGTAAAATAATTGAAAAAATTTGTTAGATTTTTTAAAATTTTAAGATTGTTAGGTAATTGTTCTAGGTACTTGTTGAATAAAAATTAATGTATTTTATCAACAGCTCATAGTTTTTAATCGTACAATTTCTCTTCATTCCTGGAAATAATCGTAAATATTTAAATTATTCAGAAAATTGTCAATAAAAACCTAAATAATAGGTAACGATATATTTTTAAATAGTAGTCAATTTTAGTTTTTAATTTAATTACAAATATAATAATAATAAAATAAATACTTGTATACAAATAGTTACATGAATCAATCAATTTCTTAGAACTGAAATCTTATCGATATATTCTGATTAACCTTAAATCAATGAAAAAAGTAACAATTTTCCTAAGTATTTTATAAATTCAACCAACTCAATCCCCTTTAAAAAAACTACTATAAATTCGACTCTCAACCAATCATTCCTCTTCAAATGTCATTTTTCACTTCATTATACCAACTATATTCATAATTTTTATAAAAGCCTATCAAGTAGATAATATTTACCTTTTGAATATCAATATTCATTCCAGTAAATTTCTTTAGAAATATTATAAATTCCTCTCTTGACCAATCATTTTCCATCAAATAACAATATTTCCAGCCATATTCAATATTTTTCATAAAAAAAATCATAAAAATACCAATTTAGATAATATTTACCCTTTAAATAACAATATTTAACCAACCCAACCTCCTTAAAAATGACAACAAACTTGTTAATTGACTATTTCTCACTAAAGTAAATTCCACTCTAGACCAATCATTTCCCATCAAATAACACTTACCCCTACCCTACCAACTATATTCATTATTTTTTATAGAAATCACCCTTTAAATAACGATATTTAACCGACTCAGTACCTTAAAAATATCAACAAATCTGTTCTTAATCGATTATTTCCCCTTAAAAGATTATAAATTTTCTTCTTAGCCAATTGTTTCTCGCTAAAATAAAATAAAATTTACTCTCAACCAATCAATTCTCTTTAAATGACATTAATCCAAGCTATATTCATTATTTTCATAAAAAATCACCGACTTATATCGATATTCAACCGAATAAATTTCTTGAAATCCCCTTAAAATAGAATTCATCTCGTGACCAATCCTTTCCCCCTTAAAAGATCATAAATTCTCTTCTTAACTAATCATTTCTCTTTAAATGACAATATTCTCACTCTCTCAAAAGATTTACACACATATTAATATCTATTTGAACAAATCCCCCCTAAAAATATTATAAATTCCTCCTCTATATTCTCCATTTAGAAAATATTTACCTTTGAACACAGATATTCAACCAACTCAATACCCTTAAAAATGGCAACAAACTTGTTCTTAATCGATTATTTCCTTAAAATATCATAAAATTTCCTCTTAATCAATAATTTCCCTTGAAATGACAATTTTCCTCACTGCACCAACAATATACATATTTTTTGTAAAAAAAAAGTACAAGGTAAAATTTCTTTAGAAATCTATATTTAACCGAATAAGATCCTTAAAAATCCATCATTCGGATCATATTTACTATATGTATTCAACCAATCAAATTCCCACTTAAAATTATCATAAAAATCAAATTTTTACCAATAAAAATAAATTTTCTTTAGTATTACAAAATTGTTATCGATACCCAACATTTTCCGTTGAAAATCACCACAATTTGATTCTGGCAAAAAATTCTATCAAATAAAAAATTCATCAAAAATGACTAAAATCGAATAAAGTCTGTTTCCGACATAAATTAAATTATTGTAAAATATATATCATGTTGCTCAAATAATTAAAATTAATCAGTAAATCAAGTATAAATTCAATAAAAATTACCAGTCAATCCATAGAGATATATCAATGATTTTCATAAGTATACTGATAACCACACTGAGCATTGTCTTAAAAATCTCTAAATTATACTACTTTTGTGATTGATATCTATGAAATCAATAAAATTGAAAATGAAAGTAATTATTGACCCCCCTTTTTACACTGTAAAATCAATTAAAATCTTAGGTTTCACTAAAATATTTTTAAAAATTAACTGATTTAATCAACTATTTAAATAGAATATAAAATTATAATTAAAATATCATTAAATCTATCAGTCAAATTTGATTCTAATTCTTAAATAATTATCTTAAATAGATGTTTCATAAACATTTTGATCCTAAATTTAACTTTTATTTAAAATAATCCTAAAATCAAGTCAAATCTAATAAATTTTCAAGAAATTAAGTGTCTAAAATTATAGATTTACCCTAATTTCTTCAATAATTTCATTTAAAACATAATCAAACCCTAAATCCATTAAAATTCAAAAGAAAACCATAAATTCACAAAGATGATTAAAATTTACTAAAATAAATACATCGTAA
The DNA here is from genome assembly GCA_022537955.1 of Schmidtea mediterranea. Classification (NCBI taxonomy): domain Eukaryota; kingdom Metazoa; phylum Platyhelminthes; order Tricladida; family Dugesiidae; genus Schmidtea; species Schmidtea mediterranea. The sequence goes on along the minus strand of CM039679.1, from coordinate 316,353,219 downwards.
AACTAGATATCACTTAAATTATCATAAAATTTCCCTAAAATCTCTAATTGATTTACATAGCCTAAAATTATTTTATTTTTGTCGAATAAAAATTTTCAGTGAAGAAGTAATATTAGTGAGAGAGTACATTTAGTAACTAAAATCGGTGAAATTACTGAAAAAAGTGGGATAGTTAAAGATATCTACTAAATAGATGAAATATCAATTGCTATATTAAACACTTACAAAGGTAACATACTTTGAATGGAGAAAATATACATCGAAGGGGAAAATATTCATTGAAGAGAAAAATATTCGTTGAAGAGGAAAAAACATTCATTGAATAAAGAAAACATTAATTGAAGAGAGAAAATATTCATTAAAGAGGAAAGCAATCATTAAAGTGAGAAAATATGAATTGAAGCTAACAAATATTCAGTGAATCGAGAATTGCTTATAATAAATTAGACGGTAAATTTCTCAATAATGAGATGAAATATCAATTAAATATTGGGAAATACTTTAAACGGAGTCTGAATTATTCAATGATCAACAAATATACTTAAAAGATGAAAATATTCACTGAAAATGAATTGTACTATAAGAGTGGATGAATTACTATTATATTCAATTAAAACTTTTTAACAATTGAGTAGATTTTGTCGGTTAATTATATTTAAATAGGGATATATATATATATTTTTTGATGGACACTTATGGACGGAGAAATAGTTATTAAAAACAATAACCGCGCGCGCGTATACTAATCCGGCGAATATATACAAATCCAACAAAAATATCGATAAGCGTAATTGGGTGGGTAGAAAATCCAGTCTAGCATTTGGCCATTATTTTGGAATCGATGACATTGCACAAGTATCGCACAGCCCCAGCTATCAGAGTACTACAGCCCAAGCTTTAACAGCTCCTACAGTGGTTTCAGTCGAGAAATTGACGTTTTATTTGATTGATGTTAATATATTTTTATGGATTTATTTTATGTTTGTGATTTTTTATTAATTTTTAGTATTAAAATAGCGTATATTTTAAGCTATAACATGAATATTATATCAATAGTAAATTCAATATTTTGAATGAACATTATGGAATTTATTGCTATTAAGAATTAAAACAATATTCACTTCATTAAAACAAACAATATAATAATAATATTATTTAATAATAAAATAATTGACTTGATTAAAACAAACAATTTAAATATAATAATAATATAATTTAAAAATAAATAAATAATAATATTATTGACTTGATTAAAACAAAAAATTATAGTATATAAAATAAATAAAATAAAATAAAAATAAATAAATAATATTATTGACTTGATTAAAACAATAATCACTTCATTAAAACAAACAATTTAATAATAATAATATAATTTATAAATAAAATAATAAAATAATTGACTTTATTAAAACAAACAATTAAATTTAATAATAATATGATTTAAAAATAACATAATAAAATAATTGACTTGATTTAAACAAACAATTAAAGTATATTAAATAAAAATAAATAAAATTAAAAATATATATTATAAAATTTGATGAGTCATCCAATGACCTTGAATGAGTCATGGTCTTTGTTTGAATGACCTTGAGAAATTTGGAATGACCTTGATTTTTTTTTATGAGTCATGGTCTTTGTTTGAATGACCTTGGGAAATTTTTGATGAGTCATGGTCTTTGTTTGAATGACCTTGAGAAATTTTGAATGACCTTGAGAAATGGTCTTTGTTTGAATGACCTTGAGAAAATTTTGATGAATCATGGCCTTTGTTTGAATGACCTTGGGAAATTTTGAATGACCTTGAGAGAATTTTTGATGAGTCATGGTCTTTGTTTGAATGACCTTGGGAATTTTTTGAAGAGTCATGTTCTTTGTTTGAATGACCTTGTGAAATTTTTGATGAGTCATGGTCTTTGTTTGAATGACCTTGAAAAAATTTAAATAACCTTGAAAATTTATAAATGACCTTGAAAGTGTTTGATGAGTCATCCAATGACCTTGAATGAGTCATGGTCTTTGTTTCAATGACCTTGAATGAGTCAAGCTCTTTGTTTCAATGACCTTGGATGAGTCATTGTCTTTGTCTTAAAAATTTTTTGACCTTTTAGACTTAGAAAAAAATTTTTTTTACCCCCCCCGGGGGGTTGATCCAGCGGTGACACGATCTAGCGGTGACACATCCCACTACTACCCCATCCGAAATATACAGGTTTAAATGTTGATATATTAAGGTATACGGTTTCAAAATATGAAAAATTCAATCTACCCTAAAAGTTAACTCTCTTACACTTATAGCAAAAATTGTTGATTACTTGAAATCGAAAACAAATATTATATTCATTTACCTTGTAATTTGATGTGATTTAATTTCTGAAAATCTTTTACGGAAAGAGTATTCTGATACGTACGTCATGTATTGAAATATATAAGTTAGATACTTACCATATAAATCAAACAATTAATGAATACGTCAATTATATATTTATATAACTCATTAATATTTATAACTAGATGAATTATTAATAATTATAACGAGGAATAAACCGTACCAAATACTAATGAAATATTAAAACAAATCGCAATCTCGCAACGTCTGCATTCTAATCATTGAAACTAAGTGACAACAAACTATTCAAATACGTCTTTCTAAATTTTCCGTTAATTTCGTTAACCAAATTTTTTCATTAAAATCCCCAGAACCGATTTGAGATTATCAAGAAAGAGATATTTTCAATTAGTAAAAATAATGGCCCCAAGCATTATGTTGAACAATAAATTTTCAATTGAATTAATAAGATATTTGTGATGAGATTCCGTTTGTAAATTAATAAACATTATTTTACTAGAACTAGGCGAGGAGTAGGATATTTACTGCACAAAAAATTTAAACGAATTAACTTAATCAAACTAATTTAGATGAATCGAGCGCCATCATTCGTGTCCCTACTCACGTTGCCTATCAGTGGCGACGAGTCTGGCGGGAAAAGTACAGCGATGTGCCCCAACCGAGAGAGCCCCGATGGGATGCCTTACACCCTATGGAAGATAGTGGGAGGCCGTTTGTGTCGGGCAGACGGAAAAGTGGTCAGAGTCCGGCCCAGGAGATACACGATCAGGCCCGGTTCCTCCTCTCTCGGCTCGAAGATCATAAGCACCAAGTAAATCTTCAAATAGCCAGGGCCAGACTATACCTTTCAAATGTGGAAGAGGACATAGCAGCTGGCCGAATTGCAGATACCGACGGGTATACACCGCCGCACAGTCCCACTCTTGATCGTGCTGATAGGCGAATGGGAACTGATGTCGATGTTCCCCCAATGATCCGTACCAATTGTATTCGGAACACAAAACGACCGGTTTTTGTATATCGCGAGCACTCTCCCGCTCCACCGGTCCCTGATGATTATGTTGAGTGACACCATCCAGGTCCTCAATTCGATAAATGAATCGGCCACGAACTTACAATGACCTGAGTGTGATTAGGTTTAAAGTCAAATAAATAGTTAATTACTGTCCACGAGTTTTTCTTTGTTTGTTTGGTTAATACTATGTAATTGTGTAATTAATTAAATAACTCAAGATTAGTAGTTAAAGATTGATAATATTATTTACAGAAATGGAATCCCTGAAAATAATACAGAAAGAATTAGAGCACGCGCGGAAAATCAATAAGAATTTCTACGAACAGATCATCCAGCTATCAACGGAAGTTCAACAAACAAAGGCCGCCTGGATGGAACCCGGAAAAGCAAAGGCGCTCTATCAAAGGCTTACAGCAGCCCAAAAGGGATGGGCGGACGAGAGCATTTAAACCAAAGCCTAAGAACACAGATAAGGGGACTGGAGGTCGCATTGTCGGCCTGCCAAGAAGGGGCAGCAGTGACATATCCCCTCGTTTTTGCCCCTGCCCAGTTGGCCTACCGAGAGACGGTAGCGACTCCGAAAACTACACCAACGACAAGCAGCTATCGACCTGGACGAAAGGAGCGGGCCAAGCACCGAGCCGCTCGAATATTAAACAAAACGCAGCCGACTCACTAAAAAATGCATCGCTTCTTTTATAAAATATGTAGCCACTTGTTTTGTTTTTAATATATATTTGTCGATATTTTAAACGTTGTTTAAAGAATTCAATAGACTCGAATGATAAAATTTACGACGTAAGGGGACTTGATATTCAAAGCGAGCACAAGTCTTCTATCGACTGCTCTTTGAACCCAGAGATCGTTCGGGCAATTACAGCATTAGTAATAGCGCTCACTTTTTGCGGACGATCTACCCACTCGAACACAGTTCCAACGTTGCTTAACAACGGGTGCCGAGTGGTAGCAAAGGAATATTTATATGGCGTTACCTGGGTAACCACAACATGATTTAAACAAACATCAACACCCTGTAACCCACCACTAACCAGAAACCCCACACCAGTTTTATTCGTTAAAATACTGGTTTTATAAATTAATCTATTTTCGGTCAAATTTTCTTGTTATCTTGTTATTTCCTTGTTAATGTCATGCGTTTATTGTTGCATTTTGTATATAATTTTATTTACGTTTACGATTTTGATTTTGTATTTAATTACATTTTATCTCATGATTTAGGGTGCTTAATTGAAGTTAATAAGTTAGATTTTAAATCTGCATTGCTGTGTTTGCATGTTTTTCAAATTCATTTAAACAAATCTTAGTCGTAGCCTAACAAACATAATACTTAATTTTATTTTTGAAAAATGTTCTGAATTATCATTTATAACAGGGCTTCTTAAACTATGGGTCGCGAGAGATAAAAATACAATTTAACAGAAAAAGTTTTTTAATTTGTAAAATTATTGTTATAAAGATAAAATAACAATTATCGTAGATAAATATATCATAAAATCTTCTAGTTCGGAAAGATTGTTTGTACCTGCATTTCTATTAAGAGTATTGTAATAACTTGAATAACATTTACTATGAATTAAAATTAGAAGATGTTATAGGAATTTTATAAAAATATAAATTTATATTTGTATGGGGTCGTCAAGAAACTCGCAATTATAAATGGGGTCGTGAATTACAAAAGTTTAAGAAGCTCTGATTTATATCATTACCAGCTGTAAATATTTTAGTGTGTATTTTCAATAATATTTTCTACCGGAGATAGATTAATTTTAATTTAACCTAATAATTTATAACTTACATAAAATTAAATTTTTAAATGTTTTTCTAATTTTCTTTATGTTACAGATGGTTGTTTAAATAATTAAATGTTTTAAATATGGTTAGTGTATTTTCGCCTAATAAACTTTTCTTGATATTTTGGTATCAGAAAAATAAAGCAAAATCTTCAAGTGAAAATAAATTTATATCTTTTATAAAAATTTTATAATTTTAGGTCAAACAAAACTCAAAGAAAGATTTTGAATTGATAAATCACGAAAATAATAACAAGCTGGTTTAAATTTTTGTATGTTATTTAATTTGTTTTTTTATTATGTTAGAAATGATTTAAAATTCTGAAATTATCCAAGTGAAATTTAAAGTAAAAGAGAAAGATGTTAAATTACGCAATAAAATAAAGTTTCTAAAATATTTTGAGATAAATTGAAAGAAATTATCGAGAAAATGTTTATAAAGATGTTAACTGCTGTCATATAATACTTTTTATTATATCTGTTTCATCAAAAATGTTGAGGTTTTTTGGAAATACAAGTATAATTGATTTATAATAATAATCCTATTAGTCAATAATAACATTCTAAATTTCACTTTTCATAAATATTATTATTCAATCAAATATTATATATTTATCGGCAGCTATACATATGCAGTTTATATAGAAAAATAATTTTACAGTTCGTTAATATTTGGTATTTAATATCTAAAATTTCTTTAAATTTTTATTGAAGATAAATTTTAAAATTTTAGTTTTCATTAAATACAAATTGGATTTTATTAATTTAATTGTTACTAAATTCGTTTTATTTAAAGATTATTGAAAATTTAAAACAAATGTCTTTGTTTAAATAATTTGCTTTCAAAAATAAACAAATTTTAACTAAATAAAATTATTTTTGACATTATAATTTAGTTCAACTTGAACAAGTAGTTTTTAAATATAATGGTAAAAATTAAATTAATTAAGTCCTTTAGGATGAATCAACCTGAAATTAGAAATACGATAGTTTCTAATTGATAGTTTCTAAGTTATAGTTTTATTTGAAAATATTGACTTAAACAATAAAGAATCTGTAATTTATCCGGGTTATGAAACATTGCAACTAGAACATATCGTAAATAAAGAAAATTTCAATATTAATTTTGAAGGAAGTGAAACCTAAGAAAATAACAATAATTGTATTTTGCGAACATTAGATTCGAATGACCTAATCGGATTCAAAAAACTAATTGTGCTTATTTATTATTTTAAACGTTATTGTTGATAGAAATTTTCAGCCATATTTTTTGACGCATACAATCAGAAATAGGGAATCAAACAAATCAAAAGGACAGAATTACGGGACAGTAACGTGCATAATTTTTATTAATTTTGTTACTATGATTTAAAATATGATTTTAAAATAATTATAGAAATAGAAAAAATTATTTTTAATTTTTGAATATCTAATAATGAATTAAGAATGAAAAGAATTTTCCTAATTTTTAACAGTTGCTTTTCAGAGAATAGCACCAATTTGTGGTTAATTTTCCAAAACTTTCCAACTCTTTGTTAATTAAAGCATCGAGTTCCTTACAGAAACCCCCAGAGATTAATTTTAGGATTAAATTTCCAGCGCCAACAAAAGGGAAACATTTTGGCAGTGTCAAAGGAAACATTTTAGCACAGCACCTAATTTCAAAAAAATCATTGATTAGACATCTTTAATTAAACAGTTTTCATTGTGATGACCTCGGCTTTTTCACCACATCTTGAGAGAAAAATCTTGGAGATTTTGCATAATCATAGTTTAATGATATATATTATTTCCAGTTGATTTTCAGAAATACCAGCAATTAAATCAGTTATCCTATCTTGCAAACAAATTCTAAATACAACTATCCCTCGTTTTACACGGAAGATAGGTTCCGGGGAAAAACAGTGTTAAACGAAAATAACCACAAATTTACCTATTTTTAATCATTTATTGAGAAAAAAATAATATCAGTAAAAGAGTTCAACATAGCAGTCTGATAATATAAAACAAAAACAATAATTCTGTTGGGCTAGCACTAAGTTTTGTTTAAATGAATTGGAAACAGTACTCAAACATAACACACAGGTTTAAAATCAGACCCTTAAAATACGAGAAAGATATAATTAAAAATATAAAATCAAAAACATAAAAATAAATCAAAATAATAACAAAATGCATCAAGATCCGCACGAAATAACATAAAAATAACAGAATAACATAAAATTTGACCGAAAAATTGACAATTTACGTAAAAGCTGAGAATTAACGAAAAAAGTCGAAGTAAAATAAAATAATTTTGGTTAGAAATAATTAAATAAAAATTTAATGAATAAATTGTCAAATTAAATCAAGAAAATAATAAAAATTAGAGTTAGAATAGACAAATAATGCCAAGGTCAAATTTTGTTTTATCTCATTAAATTTTACACGCAAGGTTAGAATCACAAAATAGGTATAAATACCAATTCATTTTCGCATAAAATATATCACTTGTAAGGGATCCCTTATAATATAAAACAAAAACATAATAATTCAATTAATTTTCAAACAATAAATTTTTAAAAAATTCACCAAAGATATTATGTATGTAATTATGTACTAACATGTTGACATCAATAAAAACCAACTTAATTTAAAATGCTGTCACTATCACATTCAACAATCAGTCTTCTTTTAGTAGCTTCTATAATATCACTGTCACCACTGGAAAATATTTCGTAACACTCCGTGGTTGATATAGGATTGATTTCAGTTCGGTGAGACTTGGAAATAAAATCTGTAATTAACAATTGTGATTTGTTTTTAGTCAAATCTTTATAAACTTCTTCATATTGATTCAAAGATTCGTTAATAGCTCGCTGAAATCGGTGAGCTCGTTCAACATTAGGATCATGTTGTTGGAAGTAGTTTCCTAATTTTCTTCCTATTGCTTTTTCCCTCGCGAACAAATTTCGCTGTGAATGGATCTGGCTCATTCTCAACATCAACATCAGTTTCAACATCATTCTCACTTACTTTATTGACAAATTCAATTAACCCTTTCACTGCGCAATATGTTTTGAGAGTTCATGTTCGATGTCCGCAAATCTTTTGATTATTGTACGTACAGATGCACAATCTTCCGATTTTACTATACTAAAAGTGAAACATCATCTTAGCATTTTTGTACCTGATTTGTTTGAGTACTCTGTGTGAATAGTTGTGTTGAACCGGAATGAATTCGGAGCGTATTGGTCATTCATATTGTGCGAGTATATACGGCTTGAGCATTGAAAGGGTTAAGTCATCCTCATTTAACTCTTGGTCTTCCATTACCTCATTGATGTCTCTCTGTGCTAAATCGTCAAAACCTTCTCCACCTATCGTATGAGCCAACTCATGTCTGAATATTCTTGACCCAAAGATACTGTTAAATTTATATCTTCATCAACATCAGGTCACACTGCTTTCCAACACACATGGAGTGTTGATTTTTTAATTTTACGGTAAGAAATTCCTATATGCTTAACAGAATCCAAAATCCAGAGATGCATATAAGTTTTATATCTACCTTCTAATTGTTCTGTTCTTAATTTTAACGCTAAATTACTTCACTTAGATACAAACTAATCCATCCAACAATTAAAATCAACTGATTCACTCAGAGAATTTACGTGCCACACAACACGAAAAGGTGATTTCCCTTTTTTGTATTTGAAACAATATTATTTTTGTTAATGATCGCGGCTTGCAAGTTGACCGAATATTGACGTTTCTCTAATTTTTTATTAAAGCTAGCATCTGATAAGAATGATCAAATTATTAATCGATCTATAATTAAATAATTTACATAATAATCGATTATGGATAATTAATAGAATTTTGAAACTTTGTTTACCCTCTTTTATTACAAGCTCAAAAAACTTATGTTTTTTTGCATTTTCTCGCTTTTTTTCTTGACAACTTGTAAACACATGATAAGTGGTACCAGAAAATTGTTAAAAATAAATAGAATAGAATAAAATAATTAAATAATATGTACATATAATATCGAAATATTTTTTTAGCAGTCTTTTTTTGTGAAATTTTGATTTTAAAAACCGTTAACGATTGCTGTGTAAAACGAGGGATAGGTGTACAATTTTTAATGACAAAAAATTAGATAAATTAAGCTTTCTATTCCTTTTTAAAGATTCTTTCTATCACACGCCGTTAACTTTTGAATGGGTCTTGTCTACATCAACTACATCATTTGATATCTGCTCTTGTTCTAGTACCATATTTTGCCAGACAATATTCGATGGGAGCATTCCTTCAGTTTACGTTACTTTGAATATTTTCCACTGCTGCAATAATTTTCACAGTAACAATTATGTTTGGTTGAATACATACAAAACTGCATACGTATTCAGCGCACAATCCAATGAAAACAATACAGTATTTATTGGCCAGTAATTTCCAGATAATTTATGAGATTGTTACGTAAAAGTATTTAATATTACTTATCTTACTTGAATTAAATAACCAAAAAGTAAATATGCAATTAACTCTTGAAAACGCAAATAATACAATTACGTAAACACATAATAGAGTATTTTCCACCTGGGTTTGACGGTATGCAAATTATAAAATAGCAGCGTTCCTTGAATATAACCAGAGTTTGAATATAACCAGCAAGAATTTTAACTTTATTGCCTATGGCATGTTTGAAATGACATTTTGGAGGAAAATTGATGCACAATTATTAGATAAAGTAAAATGGTTAATGAAGGAAGTCGAAGAGAACCATCCCGCTCATGGCACATGGAAAGCACCAATCGAAAACGGAAACATTTTATTGGAGCAGCTTTGGAAATCGATGGAAATATTATGGAAGACGCATGCTGGTTGAAAAAAGAAAAGGACGTTAGGTACATTAATCTGTGCGAACTTGAGGCGATCGTTAAAGGCATCAATTTATGCATCAAATGGAATTTAAAGTTTGTAAAAATAATGTCGGATAACAAATCTGTGGTAAGCTGGGTGCATAATGCCTTAACATCAGAGAGAAAGATTACAATGAAAGCTTTTTCAGAAATGTTAGTAAAAAGAAGACTCAGCATCATCAAAGAACTAATTACTGAATATGAAATTGAAGCCGAAATAGAATACGATCCAACAAATAAAAACAAATCTGATGTTCTAACCCGAATTCCCTCTAATTGGATTACGAAACACTCATGTAACATGGCGTTACTAGATTTTTGTAAAGATTCATCAAGAACGCAACTGAAATTCACAAATTAAATCATTTCGTAGGAGGCCGGTTGAAGTTCTTAATCGAGAAGTCAGGAATTAATCTAGCTCAAAATGAATTAAAGGAAATTGCCGAGAAGTTTGACAAATGTCAATCAATAGACCCTCACCAGGTTAAGATCAGTAAAGGGCAATTAGAGGTAAAAGTATATTTGAAACGACTAGCCATTGATGTGACAAAATTAAATAAAAAAAAAGTTCTTAACAATGATAGATTGCGGGCCCCCTCGATTTTCGATTTGGCGAGAAATACGAAACGAAAGCGCAGACGAAATTTGCAAACAGTTGGAACAAGTATTTTATGAAAGAGGACCTCCTGATGAGCTTCTGTCAGAAACTCTGGAAAATATACTTCTTTAGTGGTATTTATATGTTGATATGGCTAATATTTTGATTCCATCAGGCCCATTTCTCAGGATTTTGTAGGTAGGTAAACGGCATATTTACTCTCTGGTTGCTGTGTCTTCAAATTTCAAACCAATCTTTCGAAATAATTGGAGTAATGTAGCAGGAAATCCAATGTTAGATCCTGCATTTGATCAGAAACTATTCAAATCATACACAAGTACAAATTCAGCTAAAATATTAAGGTCAAAATTTTCCTTGAAAAAACAAGTCTGAATATTGATAACAAGCCAAATTGGGCTAATTAAACTATAACTTAGATTTTTCATTGAATAAGATATAAATTAAACTCCAAAATTTATTTTATTTATAAAATGACTTCATTAGGCAATCAAAGATGAAAGAATTGTACTTTATCTAAATTTTTATTTGACCTATTTATTCTGATTTGGCTCTTAAATTAATAGACTTGATACCATTAATTTTAATCTTAAATCGATTTAATTTTTAAGGTTTTTTTATTTTTAGAGTTATAAAATAAATTTATTTATTTAAAGAAAATATAAAATAAAACATTAATACACATTAATAAGCGGTTTGATGGATTGTTTGAAGTAGCGCCACTAGCTGCCACATTTAAATCAATAGTTTATGTATTCATATCAATTTTGTTCAATTTTTACAATTCCGTAGAACATTTGTTGAAAAAACGAAACAAAATTTTTATTATTTTAGGTTATATTTATAACCGCTTATAAAATACTGAAATAAAAGTTGTAAAAAGGAAGAAATAGAATTGTAAATATTTCTTTATTTTGTGAGAAATATTATATTTATTCATAACGAAACAAATTTAAATACGAAATATGGGCATAAACTTATTTTACATTCCTAGCACCAATGCCTAGATTTCTTTCGAATTTCTACATCGTAAATAAATTGAAATTTGCAAAGTGCACATCCATTTTCTATTATTAATAGGAATTACGCGCATAAATCCTTCACAATCATTTAGAATACCAAGGAAATTCATAATGCGAATATATTCATCATAAGTGCTACGTAATACAATATACCATGACGAATATTTACGACATAATCACTTAGGAATTTAAAAGTTATACTACCTATCCAAAATCGTCAAATTTTGAATATTTGGTTTGGGGCTTCGGTTCAACTTTCAAAATTAAATCTTAAAAAAAAGAACTTATCATTTTAACAAAAAATGAATATAAATTAAAAGAAATCACTCTATTTAAACAAACAAATTAACCCGTACGAGTTGTAATTTATCTGGAGTTTGAGCATAGGAAATACTACTACATAAACAAATAAAACAATTACGAATGTCTAAGGCTTACTCCAAGTGCCACTACTACAATTAAAGTTTTTTGAAGGTTTGATATATTTATGATATATTTATCATATAACAAAAAGTAAAGCTCAATAGTAATGAGGCGTTGTATACTTATTCTTTTTACTTGATTCTAGTAATGAAAATTCGTCATAATTAAAATCCAAATCATTTTCTAACTATTCATTTTAATTTTTTATCTTTTATTTTATATTTTTTGTTCCATTAAAAATAACCGACACGTGAAAATTTCTAAGTTATCAAAGTATTTTCAATTTTCTGTCATTCTAACAAATTAAAGCCCAAAATATTAATTAAAGTATTAATTTGAATTAGGTTTCAAAAAATTTAAAAACAAATTTAAATTAATTAAAAGAAAGTGCAAAAATTATATTTTAAAATATTTATAAACCTATCAAATTACTCCACAATTGCCACTTCTAAATTTAGAAAATTAAATTTAGTAGGAATCTTTTTTTTCTCAAAGTTTCGCTCAGAATTCTTATTTTCCAGGATTTTGAGCGTGTTACTGTAAAGTAGGGTTGACGGGGTAAGTGTACTTATGTTTTAACATTATTTATACAACATGTTTAAAAGAGATAATTAAAATATAAAAACACTAATACAGTAGAATCTCTCTAAAGTACATTTTTTATATTAAAGAAACTGTACCTTATACCAGTGTACTAAAAGATAAAGTATTTTACTTAGTAAAAACTTATTGTAGCATATTTTAATAAATTGTACCTTATGTCCTGCCGTACCTTGTATAATTTGTGAATATTTTTTGTCTGCAACCATTGGCTGTTCATAGGAATCGAGTGTAATTGGGTTTTCTCTCCAATTTATCCAATATTAATAATATAATATTGTTTATTCATAATTTAAAATAAATTATGAATTTTTTATTTCATGTTTATTATTAATTCTAATAGAAATATAATTATTATAATAAAATGTTATTAACTAAATCTAAATAGAACTATAACCATAATTTTTATATATTTGAACATCATATTCGATTAGAGTTTTCCAATTAATTTGATCAAATATGTCAAATAAAATAGTCAATTATGTTTGAAGATAATAAATTTTGTATTTGTACTTAAAGGTTACTATTACGATATCTAATGTGACAAGTGACTAATACATTTTCTCAAGACGCATCCATGACTATTGTTTCTGATATATTTATAATAGTTGATTTTAATATGTCACCAACTTTCAAACTTTTCAGTCAGTGATCCTTGATTGGATTCTGACTAGTGGTATTTAATCAATTAAAGGGATCTTACTTTTTGAAACAGATTTTTATTAAATTCAATGTTTCATAATTTTTCCAAAAATTGAAATTTTCTAGCTTATACATTTTATATATAAAAAATATTCAGAATATGTATTATAATTCAATCAGTTGTAAATATTTTCTGTATCTTTTTTTATTATGTTTTTCATGAAATAGCTTAATTTTAATTCAACATAATAATTTAAGATTCATGCAAAATTAAAGTTATATTTTATTTTACAGATGTTTGTTTAAATAATTTATTTTATAAATTATAGATTAAAAATAATTTTTGTTATATTTTTACAAAGCTCAGAGTGAAATAATCAATAAATTAAACAACCAGTAGATTGAAATTGTATTTTATTATAATGGATACAATCAAAGGATTCTGAGATAATTCAAGTCGAATTCAAAGAAAAATATTATAAATTAAGCAACAAAGTAAAATTTATATTTAGAGAAAAATTAAAAAATCTTAGAAAAATCTTAATTGTGTCACATAAAACAGAAAAGCAAAATAGTTCAGGGCCTTGCTGGCATTAAATAAGGGCTTATCAATTGGGCTTATGACAATTTAATACTTATTAATGTTTGAAGTTTGCTTTTTATGTAATTTATTTAACTATAATAATTTTATGATGAATTGTCATTTCTATTATATTTATTTGTACATGACAATTACATATATTACTAAATATTTTCTTTTTTCAAATATTTTGGAAAGAATCTTTTGATATGATGATAATAACTTCTTAAATCACCATAATATCTGGATTGGTGATTCGCATATTGGTTAATGAAACTCATTTCACTGAATCATTTATCCGAATAAATTTTTGTTATGATTCTATTTTTTATTTTACTGAAAACACCTGATCGGGTTTAAAAATGAACTTTAATGTGGCGAATCTTCAACACTATTATTTGTTGACACGATTGAAATGATTGAACTGATCTATTAAATATCACCTATTTAAAGATAACCTGTGTAATATAGCTTCTCTGTCAATTCATTTACTTGAGTGGTTCTTAAAATGAACCAAAGATATATTTATGCACAGAATTGTTGGAACATTTACGTATGATCTTTCTCTAATTCTAGACCAATCAACTATCCTATCCAATCATAAGACATGCTTAGCAAATTCGTTCTTGCGACCCAAATAATATAACAATTTTTTTACTAATATGAACAAAAATACAAATTCTTATTATAATAAAATAATATAATAATGTTATCAGTGAGAGGGATGCAATTGATGTTGAGAAAGAATTGTTAAAACGCGGTTCTAAATTTGATAAACAAAGATATTGTAAGTGTAATTCAAAATTCTGATAATTCTAGCATAAAAATTGAGGCTTTGTGCGCAGGATTTTTCAAGTTTATTAAATGTTCTATTAATGCTAATTGTTTGCTGTATTGTATATTGTATATTATATTGATAACCCACCGATACTTTTTACAATTAATTGGTGGAAAATACCACAATAATTATACCAAGGATTTTTACTGTCTTTTGAGATCTTAATAATTTTTTTTTGAAAAAGCGTTTATTTCCAAGAAACAATTGCGCTGCGAATTTTTAAATTTTCACATCCACAGTTACTTGAACACTTTAACAACGTCCATTGTCTTTAAAATGGCACCAGGTAGAGATTTTGATACCAAGACTTAACGGTGAATCTTGCAATGTTCAGTTTTGTGAGTTTTTTAATACATGACGAACAAAGAATTTTCTTTGATCTTGATCATGCATTCATCCCTCATTACACAATTTTGGTTTACAAAGTTAAAGACATCCATTATCGTTCTTTAATTTAATTTACAGTAAAAGAAAAACTGACTAATGATTTTATCATCTTTGATATTCACAGAAATTAAAAAGAAATTAAATTAAAAGTAGAGAAATTACTTGAGAAAAAGTTCTTCAGTATTCTTGATAGAATTTTTAACTGTTTTTTTCATCTCAAAGTATTATTTTTGCTGATACTTATGCTGTGAATGATTTGTTATTAAAGGAAGTTGACGTTTACTCGAAACAATAGTTTCATGTGATAGGGTGACTAAACCATTCACACAAAGAATTATCTCTTCCAGATATTATAAAGGCATATTAAATGTAATTATCATTATATATTCGTATTAATGATGTAGTTGTAGACTTGATTTTCTTCTATTGGTATTTTTTTGTCATTATCCCAAGTTTTAGTAAAATTTTATTCACATTATAGAAACAGAAACGTGTGTAATAGAATTTAATTTTGAATTTAAAAGTATTAATATAAAAATTGAGAAAGTGGTAGAAAAAATAATTTTAACACAGAAACACAACACATAATAAAAAATAAATGCAAAATTTCGATATTAAATGTTTTAACAAATAAAACCTAATATTTAATTTTTTAAAGATACAAGGCAGTTAAAAATTTAAAATGTTGTGTCGGAAACTACTACATTTAATCTTAATACTCTAGAAAAAATCAAGTAAAATGTAAATGATAAAGATAAATTAAATTAAATTTTCATGCTGTTATAAATACCAAAAAGTTTTAATGTTATCTCTTTAATTGACAAATTTTAAGAAATAAACTATAAAAAATCAATATAAAAACCTGGAAGTATTTTCTGAATATTCGACATTTTATCTCAAAATGCATAAATAAAATGAAAATATGTGACGAATAATTTAAAAACATCAAATTTATGTTAAAAATTATTAAAACTTACTTTAAATTATAAAAAATTCAAAAAACCATATTCATAAATTATGAGTCATCTATAGAATTGCACACCAGTCTGTGTTATAGAAGGTTTTATTTGGTCTAAACGAATGTAATAATAAAAAATTCCGGATTAACTTCATTAATGCAAAATGCAAAAATATGATATAGCATGTCATTCGTTACCGGTATATTTAATCAACATAATGTAGTCATTACAGTATTTAATTGTGTCAATTCAAATGTAGTGGTAGGCAGTTAGTTCGAAATGTGGTTGTAGGTCGAGTGACATCTTTTTCAGGATCAAGAAAAACAATAACAACCCACATAAAATCAAAAATGGAAAAAAACTAAAAAGATTATAAATCAATTAACTTTTCCATCCAACCATCATTAAATTACTATGATTTTTGAAAGTGTAATTTCACAAAATTGAACATCTAAAATAATATAAAATTTTATTTTATTTTGCTAAATTTTAAATTTACTAAAATTAATTTAAAATTAATAAATTTAGTTAAAATTTTCTCTTGCTATTTGAAATTTTGCAATTTCGAAGTTCATAATTATTACTTAAAAATAATTAAGTGATATTGAAAATACTAAACTTTAAAATAAATATTAATTTAATATGTTAATAAAATTTAAAATGAATAAAAAATAGAAAATTACTTCATAATTTAACCTCAGATTTAATATTTATTAATCATTTATTAAAATAGTCTTCCAAAAAAAATTCACTTTATTAAAATAATTATATATGAAGACACTAAAACATTCAGAAAAGATGATTGAAGCAAGAGAATCAAGAGAAAAGTCTAATAATTCAGACAAAGATTTCATACGTTCTCTATTCATATTAAGGTTATAGAAGTGTCGATGTATTTAACTGATATAGAAATTAGACAATGTTTTGATGTTGCTATTGCTCAAGTTGGGACTCGTTTAACCAAAGGATACTTAATATGGGGGACTTATCTTATTTATGAAAAGTTACTTTTTGTAGATTATGGTAGTAATGAACAAAAGGAACGAATATATATATTATATTTAAGACAATTATCTCTCTTTACAAAGTAATGATGAAACATTAAAAGAATTTCTTGAGTGGAATCAAGATAATAAGGAATGGCAAAATAAAATCCAACACATGTATTATCTTAATCAAAAGATCTTACAATCATGATTTTTACCATTATTCTCCCTTTGCCTGCCACCTCAAGCAAAGTTCCTTTAGGTCCTTTAGTCCTTTTTATCAATTCTATCACTCTTGTCAAATGAAAAATTAATGTCTTTTCATTGTCAAGGTTTGAAGCATAGTAGAAAGTTATTGTTGAATAGATATCAGAACATCGATCTATAGTCTGAAAATAATGAAGATAAACGAAATTATAGCACTAAATCTTTAAAATAGTAAAAATAATAATTAATAACACCACGAGGTGGCCAACCTCGTTATTTAACGTAGAATTTGCTTTTCGGCTCAAGCTTAATCCTTCAACTCCTTTTTGGAAGAAGTATTACCGAACTGCTATCAGCGTAATTCTTTTGATTTTAGGTTTCATACCTCATGTCACACATCACCAGCATGATACTGTTATCTTGAAGGATCAGTTTAGAGATAGCATTTATAGTTGTCATCCTAACCTTTAGCCATCCTTGTATGCTTGTTATTTATCTTCAGACTTCTCCCCGGTTGAAGGTCTTTCTGATTCTTACACATGCTCCAATGTGTGAGTTTTGGAACCTCTTACCTTAGTACTTTATTTTTTATCAATTTACTCTTTGTAAGATCATTTAATCTTTCGTCTTTGATTTATTTAAACACATTGGCTTAATTGCATTTTTTGGTATAAATATAACAATTTGCAATTAATTCTAAAGAAAATAAACTAAACTTCAAAAACATGCATTAAGAGTAAAAGTATAATAACTAATATATAATTATATATAATTAATAATATTATTGTATATAAATATCTTAACATGAATACTACATAGGATACATGCAATTATCATTTTATTAATTGCCAAATTAACAAATTTGTGTAATCAATCACGTAAATCAATATTAAATCAATAACTCTGCAATTGTAAAGATAAACACATTAAACTTTTTATTAAATAAAACAAATAATAATAATATTATGAAACCTACTTAAGTTAAGCCAAAAGTATTTTATGATTATTGTTAAAAAAATATTATAAAACATTACAAAATATTTATATCGAGTTTAACGCTCGTTTTCTCGTACTCATCGTTACCTACAAGAATAATTTGGTTTTTCATTATTACCTGTCTTTTAAAGGTTGAGCTACATTTTCTAGCAAAAACAATTGCTTGTTTTTAAATATAAATGAAAAGACCCAATGTTATATTTCAGTGATACCTTAGGGCTAAACTATATTATTTTGTTAAAATTAAAATTTATTCACATTTTAGTCAAAAATCAAACTTAATCACTTCTCATTTAAAAAACTAATAAAAACTAATCACTTGATAATTAAAGTTTTTGCACATATTTTGTTATATATAAAGATTTTGCGTAAAATATTAAAAAATATTATTCTTATTTAGTTAAAGAAAAAATGAAAGAAGTATTATTTTGAATATGGTTTTGAAGATAAATTATTGGTTGTTTTAATATTGCATTAATTAAGTACATAAATGTGGAATTTATATTTATACTAAATTTTATTTTCAATTTTATATAATTCAGAAAAATTTAAATTGAACACAACTTTTTCATATTTAAAACTGCATTATATAATTTGATAAACACAATTAAGTCTGGTAAAAAAATTAGAGTTTTGTCTAAGCTGACACAAATTACTCATTTCAACTAAAAATAATGTTTTGTATGGTTTTATTATTTTTAGTAGAATTTGACTTTGGAATGACCCCAAGTGTCATTTTTATCAAAATAACAAACCAACAAATAACAATGTTTATTTCAAATTACAAAATTCCACAGTCAATCGATATTCATTGATTCAATTTGTGTAGTGCTCAAGGCGTGTTTGAAATGATTGATGCCTTGGAAAGAAGCAATTCTTTCTCTAACACAATCTTTATAATTTTGTTTAACAATAATTCTTATATTATTCGTCACATGATTTTTGATCTTTAAGTTTTGAGATCTTTTGAATTTCCATATCCTCTAATTATCTCTTCTGGTCTTTAGTATTTTGTTACTGATCTAATTTTTCTTCTCTTTTACATCGTTTGGTATAGAAATTTATTATTGGCTAAATCTCACTAGCTTTAAAAATCTAATTATCCATTCCTGAACACATTTTTTGCATAATAAATTTATTATTTTTGTAGTACTTTTACATTGGGAGCACTTATCAATTTTTAATTATTATATTCGTCCTTAATTTTTTATTTGCTACCTTTTGCTACATCCACAAATTTAAATGAATTTTATGGCCTGGAAATATCTTCATTTTAATTATAGAAAATTTGCTATAATCAACATATTAAAATGGACGTAGTCATAACAAAAACCACAATAACAATTAAAATTGTTATTTTATATTTTTGAAATAAAAGTAAATAATTTTTTCGAATAAGAAACTTAAATTTAGTTTAATTTTTTTTTATTCATACCTGATCTGATTTTATTTTCTTTTAAAATTTCATTTATTTTCATTACGACTATAGATCAATTTTTGGTAGATACTCACCAAATTAAATAACAAAATTGAATTATATTGCAAATGGTAAATTAAAGATAAAAATTTAATAAGTTCGAAATATAAGCAAATAAAAAAAAAATTAAAGATAAAAATTTAATAATGTCGAAATATAAGCAAATTCAAACCAAATCGGTTTAAGATGGAAGTTAATTTTTTAACAAATAAAATCTGTACTGTTTATTAAAAAAATAGTATCAATGAAAACATTTATTTTAAATAAATTGACTGATTAAGATTCCTTCGTTAGTTCCCATATACATACCAAATTATTATCAGTAACTCCAACTACAAAAAGTCCATCTGAACACATATCCACTGTATTAATTAGTGGCATTTTGCTATCGATTTCGTCTTTATCACATTCTGGCCATTGAAGTTTTTTAAATGAAGGACACCTGAAATTTTTTTTCATTCTCTCAGGATTTTCTTCTATATATTGATCCATGTCATAAATCCAAATATTTCCTTCTCCATCCCCACTCATAACTGCTCCAAAATTATTTCGAGAAGATATATTGATAAAATAATCACGTGATTTCAACCCATCAAGAGTGCCACAGATTTCAATGGGATTACTTTTTGAAGTCCTTTTGAAAATTAAAAAATCAAATAATAGATAATTTAAAATTTACCGATTCGACGTTCAAGTATTGTTCCGAAATCTAAAACAAACAAACACGGACAATTAACAACTCTGAACACCAAAGCCGTCCGGCCAATTTTCGCAAGACCGTCGTATGATATGTCCTCGTAGGGAATGTCTATTTTACTTGTTTCTGTGAATTTTAATTCCATACAAGGTTCCCTATTATACAAAATTTGAAATGAAATTATTTTTCAAATATATATATATTACCTGTCTTTCTTTTCCATTTGGAAATCTGTGATCTTCCAAGCAAACATTGCATCATCACAACCGGCAATAACGTATGAATAGTGGTCGAGAAAAACAAGATTCATAACTGGATTGAAATCGAATCTAGGACATTTTAGTTTCGAAATTAAAAGATAACGTAATAGACAATTGTCATTTTGATTAGGTAGTTTTAAATCCCACATTAAAACTGCACCTTTAACATCTCCACTAAATAGAATGTTTGAATATATTGGATGGAACAGTAACGATGAAATATCATCTAAATGACCCTTCAAGTCAATATAAATCTTTCCACCTGAGAAAAATAATCTTATTTCTTTTAATTTTTCTGCCGCAGCAAGTATATTCATTAGCTGATTTTCTGACTGAATTTTCAAATTCGTCCAAGCTAGTGCCATAAAATCCTTTATGTAAACATTACATAAATTATCTAAACAAAAAACTGTTTACTTCGTTTTCCCGTTTAAATCTCTGAATGACTTTTCCACTTTCACAATTGATAATACATACGACTTCACCGCCACATGTTGCTATGTTATGGCTCGTGACATCAGGAACACCTATTTGAGGCTCAAAAGCACAACCCCAAACTTTTATTTCGATTCCACTACAATCAGTTTGTAGTCTGGCTCACCATTCACTGAATAAAATTTTTTATGTAATTCTTTTAAATTTTTTATTTCTCCGTATTTTTTTCGATTCTTTGGTCGAGCTGGAATTTCTTTACTTGTTATAAAGTTATTAAATTCTAATTTATTTGATTCATTTCCAATTTTTGTTGGTCTTGCTTTCTTTCTCGATTTATGATTTTCTGAA
Organism: Schmidtea mediterranea; assembly: GCA_022537955.1. Lineage (NCBI taxonomy): Eukaryota > Metazoa > Platyhelminthes > Tricladida > Dugesiidae > Schmidtea > Schmidtea mediterranea. The sequence continues at coordinate 316,331,663 of CM039679.1, read as the reverse complement.
GTTAAAATATTTGATTTTTGTATTTGGCTTAATTTATTTAAATTCGTTTTCTGATAAATATTAGAAGCCATTTCGGTTTGCATGTAATTAGAATTCATAAATTCTCTTTCTAAAAATTCAATTTTCTGTTCACTCTTCACAAATCCCGGATTAAATATAGTCATCACAACACTCTTTTTATCGATTAAAGATTTTGCAATGTTGAATTGATGTTCTTTTAAATATTGTTGCAGATAGCCATTTTGATCAACCCCTGTGAATATCACTTGAGTTTTTATGCTATTTCCGTTTATAGATTTCAAAAATTCATCTATTTCATTCTGGTATATATTTGTATATCTCATTAACATTTTTTTATCAAGTTCATCTTCATTTTCGGCTAATCCAAAAAATCCATTTTCACCTATAAATGCACCAATCTGTTTCTTATTTCTGAAATTATGGAAATTTAAAGATTTCCTCGAATAAAATAGAACATGTTTAAATAAAACAAAATAACAATTATTTAAATTATATAAATTGAATTTTGTTTTGGTTATTTAACCATTTAAACTAATTGCGATAAATTTCATTTTTTAATTCATGTTTGATGGAATCAGTCAAACTGATGGAAAAAAGTTTGGATTTTGCTTCCTATTGTAACGTGCATGTATTTCTTTAATGAAATTGAAAATTTGAAAACATCTACCACGGATGACATTACAATTTGATAAATTACCGCAACCCAATATAGTTTAAATATTCAAATAAATAAGATTTTTATTACTGATAATGCTAATGAATTTCTCATTTTCTATTTATAATAATAATTTTAACAAACTCAAACTTTCAATTGATTTAGCATTTTTTATAAAAAAACTAATCCAAAATGTCCTTTATGTAGAATAAATTAGTAAAAGAAACATAATATTTTGCTTTCTATGCAATTGAAAATCAGAAAACGTATTTCAGTGCATTTCTTAATTAAATCTAACTGCTTTAATTACATTAAATCTTTGGTATCTGATGTTAACTTGATAAAATATTAGTCATTATTTTCAATTTTGTCAATGGTCAATTGATTAATTTTTTCGCTCGTTTTATGAAATTATATTTAATTTATTCATTTAAATATATTACGAGGAGCTGCGTTTCAGTAATTAAATGCTTCAAATTGTAGCCTTGATAAATAGTCCGTGATGAAATAGTTTAATCGCTGAAAAACACAGGAAAATATGAATTAAATTCGTTACAATAATTTATTAATGATCGCGCAAACTGAACAAAGAATATCGGTTGTTTCGAATCGTCATCATATTCCTAAGACGGCGAAAGCTGTATCCTAAATGATCAGCAGCTGCGCTCTATTAAGATTGGTTTAAGACGAGGGTTTTCCAAAAGTTTAAAACGCGATCGATTAACACCCAGAAATCGGTGTTAACGTTTTACCTAAATTACTACCTTATGTAAGTTAAGCCAACAGTAACAGCGCAGTTTCTCTAGAAAACTGATGCTGTTACAACTCTCTAATCTGTCTGTCGCACTATAAAGATTTTCTGATATGTAAAGTAATAAATAAAAGTAATAAATGACTGAAAATGTATCCGTACCTTTTATTCTCTAATTACAATTCTGAAAACTTGTTACTCCCCTATTTGTAATTTGATTCACTTTAAATAATAGACCTAAATTTAATTTATTTATTTTAGGTAATTAGAAATTACCTTTTTTAAATCTAATATACTAATTTTAATTAATAGATTTATTATTACTATTTTAACACGTTGACGGACAGTAGGAACAAGCGAAGTTCGAAAATTGACACTATATGTTTTTGTGACTCCCTTCACAACCACGTGCATACTGAATCTGCAACTCGTATAACAGGTGAAATATGAACTTCAACCTAAAAAGATGTTTTCAAAACACGACACTATGCTACTACGTATACGCCAGTAAGTGCACATTTGTGCTGCTATAGCCGTAGTGTCTAAAAACGACCGTTTCGTTTTGGACGGCTATAGCAGTCATGCCACATTGTGAACTTCGCTTTGACGGCTATAGCCGCAATTGTCCGTCAACGTGTTAAGATCTTTCTTATTTTTGGTATAATAATCTGTTTCATATTTATAGTTATTATATTATATTATTATATTACAAATAACTTTTTTTCGTAATTATTTAAAATAACTATTTTTATAATTCTTATTTATTTAACTATTTACCCAGACCCAACCCTAACATTTCTAAAAATAAATAAAATATTACTATCATATAGCCTAAAAACTGAACAATTCTTCTTCAATTTCAAAAACATTTACAATATCAAATTTCAAAATAAAAAACCACCAGTTTATAAAACACTGATACGATAACAAAAATAATAAACTTACAAATTTCCAAAATTTCAATTTTTTAATTTACAAAAAATTACCATTAGTGATTTTTATCAATAATATCTAAATGCTTTTAATCATATTTTCATCGATATTCTGTAAGCAAAATAATTTTTATCGAAACCTATTTTCTGTTTACCGTCATCTAAATGTTTTCATTTAATTGCCAGCAAAAATATTCATTTAAATCGGTGTTAACATTTTACATAAATTACTACCTTCTGTAAGTTAAATAACAAAGAAACGTCAAATAATATTACCTAAACAAAATGTTTAAAATTAAATTACAAAATATATTGTAATAATTTCATTCAAATCTGATAATATTTTTCATCTACGCTATCAAAGTATTTCATCTTTTTTATTCGCCATCCAAATTTCATCTATTTTGTCACATTTTTGATCATTAAATCAATTCATCGAAATCTTGTTTATTGTCACCAAAATTCAATCCATTATATTTTAATCTAAATTTGTCATCAAAATAATTTCATTTATCTAAAATTAATAACATTTAAATAAAAATGGATATTAATATTAAACAAAAAGATAATATATTGTGATATATAATAAATTATGTGTATGACTTACTGTGTTGTTGATTGATTATTTTGATTGACTGGGTCGCCGGATTTAAAACAATTAGACATGTTCTGTAGACATAGATGCAGTATATGTCGTGTATATACTCGAGTAAAGCAGGAGATTTTTATGTTCACATTTTGAGCGATTATTGGACGTTATATTCGAGCTCCTAATATTTAATTAGACACAAAATTCCATCTATTACCGACATCTGATGAAGCTTTGAATGCACAGATCAAATTTCAATTGAATTTTGGTTTGTAAACAAAGAAAATGTAGGTTGGTTGCTTCCGCTTTATTCTGTTCTATTTTAGTCATGTTATAGAACATTATAGTTTCATGCAGGTATATTTTAATATCTTTGGTAAATATCATTATTATATGCAACTGTAATATCGCTTGCAAAATTTAAATTGAATATTAGTAAAATAAAAACAAACATTAAAATCATTTTAAATGTTTCATTATAACACATTTGGGACAAATTTTTAAAAAATAACTACATTATACATCAACTTGACTAGATTATACATAGAAATTCAATCTTCCCGTTATATTGCGATGGTGCTATGCTCGAGTATCTACGGATTATATGAATAAATTTATTGATATAATTTTATTAATTATTATCGTAGTCGTTACATAAATTTACCTTAGTGTTTTCCAACTACTTACTGTTTCAAATTTGATCAATATGAAACGATGACATTCGTGTGAATTAATAATTTGGAAAATGATGTCAAAATTTGAGTCAATTTTTTAATAGACCAATTATCAGAAAAGCCTTGTCGAAAACTGTTATTACAAAAATTTAATTTAGTGTTAAAAATTGTTACTTATAGTAATAATTTGTTTAGTATTGAGAGTTTTTTCGAATATTGAAATTATTTTTGATAAATAAAATTATTCTTTTTAAGTATGTGAATTACAAAAAGCAATGCATTATTTTTTATTGTTGTAAAGACAATGCAATTGTAGTAAACAAACAATCGAATATTAACTTTCATGTTGGAAAAATCACGATAGTCTAAATCGGTGGCTTTTAACAATCCAAAATTTTTTCATTAACACTCATATATTTTTAAGTATCAATTTTTTAAAATCGAAATATTATTTACTATTTTTTGATTTTACAAAATCTAAATTGATAAAATTCCAAAAACCTAAAAGAATATTTAAAATTAGTGTGATTTCTGCTGCTGAATATCTTTAACTTATTTATTCTAATATCAATTGCTTGAGTTGATATTATTCGAAGTTGAATTTTTTTTTAATAAAATGTATCTTGCTGCATGGACTGTTTTGTGATTTGTTATAGATTTAAAATAAAACCTATTATATGAAAAACAATTTCATTCAAAAAACTTAATGAAATTTATTGCATTAATAAGAACTAATATTAGGAAAATTATTATTTTAAAAATTGAGAAGCATCTCATAACCAAATGTCGATAAATAAAGGCTTTAATGGAACTTTTTGGTTACAAAATCTTTTAGACTTCTGAATACTTGTTGTATACTTGTTGTCTTACTGGTCTTGTCACTTCACACGAAGAGGTTGTTTCCACAGTAATAATTTTTTGGAAAACTTTTCGAAGTATTTTTAAATGTATTTATCAAATTTGAGTCAGTCTTAATTAAGATATTGGTACACGGAATTCAATTTATTTATGAATTTTTCATAAATTCCGAAATACAATAATCTGATTTTAGTTTGTACTTAAAAGCTCTTTGTTAAGTAAACATTTTTAAAATATTGAGTGGGCAACCTGTGACTCGCGAGCCACATGCGACAAAATACGATTTCCGTGCGCAAAATTAAAAAACCAATTTCTCATATTTTGTAAATTACTAACAGTCAAGTAATTAGAGTCAATAAATACAGGATAAACCAATAAGTTTTGTCCGATGAAACAAGTGTAAATGCAAAAATGTCAATCATCTGTGTCAGAGAGATGTTCAAAATATGCACCATTATGATGGACACACCGGTGCCATCGATCAGACAGTTTCCTGATTCCATCAGTGAAAAAGCTGCGTGGTTTACTGTCCAACTAAGCCTCCATAACCAATTGAATTTCATCAGCTCCGTTGAAATCTTTTGAAATCTCGATTTTTGGTTCGGCCGTAACTTTAATGAGAAATGAGTTTAATATAGTGCTTGTTTTGGGACTTTGAAGTTGCTTCTCCGATATTACAATGTAGTTTTTTCTCTGTCTAGGTTTGCGATGATATGGAGTATTCTTTTGACAGTATTTCCAATAAATTTTTTCGGTTTGTTTTAATTTTCCATTTTTATAATTATTTTTTTCTTTAATTTTTAAAAAATTTTGTTTTTGTTATAGTAAATTTTAATTCATATTCATTATAAATAAAAATAGATACACAGAATATACAGTTATAGTGAGGACAAATTATAAAAATTTAAGTTTTATTTGAAAAATATTTGAATTCATCTGATAATTATTTAAAACTGAAATTTCCTACATGTTAATTTTGAATATTATTCAGTTCTCTACTAGTGAAAAACATGGAAATTTTTTGGTTAATTTAATTTTTTTATGAATATCATCATATTTATGACATAAATATTTTACATAACAAATAATTTCTAGATATTGGTAAATATTATTTTGAAAAACGTTTAGGTAGAGTAAAAAATAAGTGAAATATTTAGATGTGCTAATTTAAGAAAATAAGGATTATGTAGATAAATTGCATTTGAGTAATAAGAGTTTTAAAAAAACACAGAACATGTATTACTGATTACATTGTTGCAGATAGATTGAATTTATAGTGTAATGAATAATTTCATCGATAAATGGAAATGTATATAGTTGTTAATGAAATAGATATATTCCCGTACAACTACCAAGTCGATATGAGATTAACTGTTGGGCTGTACAAGATAAAGCCAATCAAAGTTGCGGGTACAATTCGTCAATAATCCTCATCAGAATATCCAGTGATAATGATGAATTAAAATAAATAATATAGAAACAAAACTAAAAAAAATTAGCATATTTATCAAGGGAATCCATTTCTAAAACTGACTTATAGACATGCTTGGATTCATCACTCCTCGCCCTAGGGTCTTTTTAATACTTTCGAAAAATAGTTATGACTCATGCTTTTCATCTGACATGACATCTTTGAACACTTGTGATTCATACTATGAATCACGCTTACTCATGATTCATTAAAATGGCTGATGACTAATCATTTATACAATGAGTCATAATTTCCTTCAGTCAATCAGTTCTAGTGGGCTCACATCTACATATTCATAAAAAATCCTTTATAAAGTTTACATAGCAAGCATAGTTTTGAGAATTATATATGTAATAAAATATTATGTGTCGAATAATTTGTTCAACTAATTCTTGATTTACTAAACCAATAAATTGTTTTAACAGATGATTATATACATTACAAATTTTGAACTCAATTAAACCTACAATTTAGGTTTAATTGCCTAATATTTATAGGCTTGCCACTAAATATCATATTTCGGTGAAATGATATAATCTGAGTGACAATTCGATGTTTATAATAGTCTGATGACTTTACTTGCTTCGATTTGAAAAATGAACTTGGACTCTCTTTTTTTGCTAAAGAATATAAATAAACAGTTTAAATATATTTTTTGAAAAGAATAAATCAATATAATATCTTTATAAAATGATTGTAATTAAAAATTATATTCGAAATTTCATTAATTTGGCACATAAATTTTTGACTTCGTTAGACTGTTGAGTGCAATTTATTTTTTTAGGAATTTAATAAAATTAGAAAGTACAAATCTCGGTTTTTCTCTCATTTTTATTTATTTTCTATTTTAATACATCAGTTAACCCATAAGTGTGAAGTACACTTGCTTCCCTCCCCCTCACAGGAAATTTTTTTAAAAGTTTAAAATCTCAAACTTTGTAGGACAAAACAATGACTCATTCAAGGTTATTTGAATAAAGACCATGACTCAACAAAATTTTTCTCAAAGTCAGTTAAACAAACACTAAAATCATTCACGGTTATTGCATGAGTCAAAATCTTTATCGGACCAAAACACATCGTCAGTTAGCTCATGTTGTAACGCTATTGTAACCCTTCTGGCTAACTAAAAATCAAAATGCGCCCATTAGTTCCAATCGTGGAACACTTATTACTTTTACAAGGGTCACTTTCGCTGTTGCTGCTAAAAATTTCATCTTTACCTTTGTTGGGTTTTTATATAAAGTCAGTGCGTAGGTCTGACTCCTTAGTGCCCTTCTTTAATCAATTCAATTAACCCAACACAATAAGATTTATTTCCAATTTATATATCACAGCTTTATTCACAACTTTCACAAAAATCGATTCACAATACTCTATACAATTACTCTGCATAATTTAACACTATTTCGATGCGTAGGGATAAGTCTTCCAAAGGGATATGTCCCTGTCTGGTGCCCAAGAATTTAATTTGTTTGGCTGATTGATTTACCTTTAAACCTTTTCCTTTTATACTCATCTCGCAAACTAAATTGGTTTTGGTTTTTTTGACATCTCTCTTTCCAAAACCAAATTAGTTATTTCTGGGCTCCGGGGGTTTCCATTTATTTACAATAATTATATTGGTGGCGGGTTCCCCTTTTATCCCGGGCTTCCTTCGTCAACCAATTTCGTTTTCCATAATTAGAAAATTTGTTGACGTTCCGGATTTCTCACTGTTTGGATTTTCTGTTGGCTCGGACTTCCCATTAGCTCGGGTTTTCCATTAGCCAATTAATTTCTAATATTTATTAAATATTTCTTTCTGGGGAACCCCCAATCTATTTAATTTTATTATACTAGGATTCGTCTCGTCATTATGAATCCGCCCATACCCGTTTCCCCCGATAAATATTTATTTTAAAATTTTAATTGATTGCCTTATTAATTATTTCGAATATCAATGTTTTTATTGATTTTCATTTTACTTGTGAATTTTGTTAACCCCAACACCTTTTTCTTTCCTTGACGATAACAAACAGCTGCATAGGCAGTACTAGAGGCATACAAAAACACATATAACCGCCACAGGTTAATTTGCTTTCCCATTAATATTCTAGGAATGGTTATTGAACACTAAGGATCAAAGATGCGCGCTATCCCACTCAGTTAACTTCTTTTCGTGACATTCTCATCATTGTAAGTTTGCCATTCAAACCGAACAGGTCTTCACTAGCAACCCAGTAAATTGCTAAGGTTTTCATCGTTATTTTTGAATTTTCTTCTATTGTTGATGATTTAGCTCGTTCTTCTGGAATCGTTTCCACCTACTTTCGTGCTTTCATACCTGCATTTTCCCAAACTAACTTCAGACCTTTCTCAAGACCCAATGCTTCATCTTCCATCTCCACGGAGTCAATGCTTTCATCCATATAACTTTTTTTTATGTCTTCTTACATGCTTTTGTTTTATGTATCCACTGCTTTAACGCGTAAATTTTTCAATTTATTCAATCAGTTTATGAATCCATTTTTAAAAGTGGTCTGAAAATGTCTCAGCATTATTTGAAATGTAAATGTCACAGATTTCGCCATCTTTTTCGAAATTAATTTATATTGCAAATTGTATTTTAACGCTCTCCATTTTATTGATTTCTGAAATTAATTTTTTACTGATTAAGCTCACTTAAAGTTATTTTAAAGTTTGCGTCGAAACGTAAAGTTTTGATAGCGTCATTATAAATTTACAGTGGTTAACGGTTCATTCTCCAAAGAAGAAGAACCTCCAAATTGAATAATATCACTATTTATAATATTTACAAGAGCAATAATATTTTCATTATTTATAATAAAAATTTTATTTTCAATATTTATAATAAGTACAATAATTATATAGTCATTATTATCACTGGATTCGGTGACTTCTTTTTATATAAATTTATTGTTTATATTATTTTCCTTATTTTCAGCAGGCCTTTTATTTGATTTAGTTTTAGTTTTATTTTGCGTAATATTTAAAATATCACATTTCTTTTTATTAATTTTCTTAATTTCTTTCTTATTGGCTTGAAATGATTCGAGTGTTCGCTTTAAAAATATTTATATCTAACACTCTGGTAAGTTTTGCATATGGAGCATATAAAAAATTTGATGCCAATTAATTTATGACTGTAATATTTTTTCATATTTTTATGGCGCATCTTAAACCATGTCTGATTTATGAGACACAATATATCTAAAAAAACATTAAATAATAAATTTATATATTTATTATTATACAAATTTTCATCAAATATTACAATTTCAATATCTGATAATATTATCATTCATCAATATACAAATAATTTATAAAAATAAATATTTGTTATTATAACAGATAATTTCAATAAAGTATTATAAAATCTCAAATATAATATTTGTAATTCATCGACATATGATGTTATAAAATATTATATTTTAACCACAATGCCATACAACCAACAACTTTAATTTTTTTAACTTCAGTATCGGCCCTATGATTTCTGTGTTCCACTTCATAAATTATGACTCCTGTAAAAATTTGAGAATTTTCTGTGGCAGTTTAATGGGCCCGGAAATGTTTTGTGGTGTATTTAGAAGCCCATCAAACATAGTGAGCCGGTATGATTTCCATTTTGCGCATTCTATGGTACGGTGCTGATTGTAAAAACCAAATGCAACTTTATATATTACATTGCACAAGATAATATTTTACTTCTATGATTACTAAAGATAATAATTAAAATTAAACATCAATGAGTTTGATCTTTGTCACTCATTAAAAGTTTAAAAATCTTTTGTTGTCCACGTCTTTAAACACCTTCATATGTGACGTAAAACAACATAAATCGATATAGTAAGATTACTTTAAAATTTTTGTACAAAATATTTATTTATTTTGAAGACTATTTAAAATATAAAAGGAACTCACTGTCAGAATGAATGTTTAACTGATAGTATTACAACGAAGATATGTTAGTTAAAAAATAATAATTTTCAAAGAGATCAGCTGTAAAATAATTAAATTTCGTTTTTAATTCTCATTTTCTCTAAATTTATATTCCAATTTATATTTGTATGAAACTTTTTTTATACTGCTATCAGACAGAAAGTATTGGTTGATTTATTATTGATACAGGATGCATATGTTCATACATACATATTTACAATTTAATGTTTAAGTTATTGAATTCTCTGATTTTACTGAATCAGTGACATAAATTTTGTTAAACTGATGTGATTACTAAAAATAGTAAGTACCTTGGGAGATTGTGGTTGGGAATTACATAATTTTATCTTGTGGTTATGACAATAATTTTTTATTCGATTCTTTAATTGGATTTGAGGACATTGTGGTTACCGAAATAAATTTTATTATTATTACTTCTCAATTGTCATATTTTTTATATATAATTATTTTGATTACTTAAGTTCCTATTTTTGGAATTCAATCCTCAAGTTCGATGAGAAATAGTAAAAATTTTAAAAATATTTTTGGTAATTCGTAATGCAAAATTGTAACGGATTGGTTATGAATCGATTAATCTTTGAAATCGATCAACTAGTTTGAGAAGAAATCATTAAAATTAATATTAAGTAAAAAAATAATAAAATTGATTAGAAGTATGTCTTAGAATCCAACAATTTATTTTCTAGTTGTTAAATTATTACTATAGATGTGTAAATTCAAATAAAGATTGCCAGCTTATAGTATTGATAATTTCGAAAGAAACAAACTATTGCTTGCTAGTTGAATTATTGGTGGTTTGTTAGTTGGATTATTTCAAATCGAATTATTTATAGATGCCAAAAATCAATTGTAGTAATTTTTAAAGGATGTTGTTAACGAATTGAAAGAGCCTTAAACCGTTGAAATTAAATAACTAGTTTAATGAGAAATCATAAAAAATTATTATGTTAATTAGGGTGGCCCTTAAAACAAAAAGTTTGAAATCATCTTCTGGTACCCCACTAATATGTTCCACTTACAGAAATAAAATTATGTGCAAAAAATCATGCAGATTGGGCAATATTTAGAGTTGGCCCTCAAGCTTTGAAGTTTGACTAAATCCGTGAAATTTAAATAAATCGTTAAGTTTTAAACCTGTTTCGTGTTTTGTATAAATATGATGTATTGTAACTGTACAATATATTAACTTACATACTACATCATCATTGCATCATCCCAATGACAAAATAAATATTCTTTGGTACAGTATGCAAATTTGCAAAAAAGCTTACAACCCTTAAATAATAAATAATTTGACTGCTATCATTGAATTGCTTAGTCAATACTTATCTGTGTCTGCCAAGTTTTTAATTGCAGCACTAGTGCGCTAGATTAGTCTCACTGGATTGTAGTGGATTCAAGTGGATTGCTTGCATTCAAGGTAAATGTAATTTTTTCTATTAATCAAATTTGTCTATTATTTGAATGGGTTTAATTACTTCTGTTAATTCATTATTCTATCATTCGTTACTCATTACTCAATACTCAATAGTCATTATTTGAAGTGATTAGTAAACGCCTAGTCCATAATTATGTGTTTTCACTTGTCAGTTTTTGAAATGTTTATTTTTTTAGATTAAAAATGGAGACTAGAGGAAAATCTAATGTCTACTTGCTCGGTTCAGCGGAGTCTGACATTCTGGGAGCAAAGTTGCCATCGCATCGCCAAACTTTTGGTTATTTCATGCATCTTCACAAAATTGAGAATCCGGCCGTTGTTAGTTGCACCATATCGTTCTGACATCCTGAGTTTTGCCAGAACATATTTGCAAGCTGAACATCCAAGAGATGACTACAGAGAATTTCTGGAGCTTGCAGTCATATTTCTTGGAGATGTTCCTGATCGCGGAATTCGATTTCAGGTGCCTGGTGCAATGCATCGGGTACGATGGATGGCGAAAGTTATCTACTCAATCAAAATGTTTCTCTTTCGCAGTAAGTTTAAGATGACTGCTTCAGAAGAGCATGGTATTTGTGATGTCTCCACTTTTTCCATTGTCATCCACCTCAAGCCTGGATGACTGCACCACTGGCTGTTGAAGCACCTCTGAATGACTTCACGCTTATGGGGCAACTTATGAGCTATCCGCATGCGGCTATTTCAGCTGCTACCAGCAAGAAGCTCGGGCTACATATGTGGTACTTGTCCGAAGAGCTTATTGGTCTGGCTCTGTTTGACTCCAGACTATCACATGACTCCAAGAGGCTAATGATTGCTGCAATGGACGAAGAAGCTCCAGATCATCCATCGAAGCGACCTAGCATAAAGTCCGATGCATTCCTGGGAAAACGAGGTTTGGAACAGTTCTGCACAGTGAACTCCAAAAAACTGTTCCAGTTGCTTGATCTACCTGTAACATTGGTCAACAAGGATCCATCTGATTGAGAACAAGATGAGTCATACACGCGAGCGCTGGGCATTGTCAAGAGCTTGGCAGTCGTCAATGACAGGGCTGAGCGTGGATTTGCTCTCATTCAAGATTTTAATAAGAAATTGACCAAGAATGAAGATCAACTCCAGTTCCTTCTCCAAATTGTGAATGAACATAGGCGCCAGTTCACTGACTGTACCAAACGAAACCTGGCGACTTGTGCTAGTGGTCAACAATCTGACACTGTGAAATTGTGAATGTTGTGAAATAATAATACAGCGAAGAACAGTTGGCAGAGAGACATAATTCTTAACATTTTCAGTTGGAGCTATTTCTGAATCAGTGACATTATTGTTTATTTGTTGTACAGTAAACTAACCTGTTAAGGCTGTTGTGTGTAGAATAAATGTGATTTAAAAATGTAAGAAACCATTAATAATTTGCAATATCGACTATCGAGCTTGAAATTGTGGTACATACAAAACTTCAATGCCTGAGGGCCACCTCTAAATATTCTTCAATTGTAATGATGTTTTACACAATTCATTATTTCAATATTTGGCACAGATTGGATGGGTGCCAGAATTCAAATTATGAATTTCATTTTTTGCCCTATGCTAAGGGCCACCCTAATATTAATAAATTACAATGTTAAATTTTAAAATAGACTTTAACGAATCCAATGTGCTATAAATCCTTGAAAACAATTAAAATGTTTGGTTAAAAATCAAAAAAGTAAAGTGGGGGGTAATTGAGTGGGTATTTATGAAAGGTAAAGGGTGTTTGAAAAAAGTAAAGATGGGTGGTTAGTGTTCAAGACTAAAATATTGAAAGTGGTGGTTAAAATCTTAAATTTTTTAAAAAGTACTATTTGGTGTTATGTATTCATACTATTTATATAATCATAATATCTACAAACTAGTTTTTCCCGCAGTTATCAATAATTTTTATTGATATACTTTAATACCCATATCAGTAATTAAAATGATGATAAATTTGTGAAGACAAAGTAAAATATTTTTATTTCCAACAGGAGTAATAAAACGCAAAGTGGTTTCAATTTCCAGATTCTATAAGATTAGCTTAAAAAATCATTCATTGAAAATAAATTATAGACATTTATTTAAGATCATGGACATTCAAATACAATTTTTTTTGGAATGAATATTTGGTTTCTTATTTTATTAAACTTATTATTATAATTGAGTTGACTATGAAATTAAATAAGACACTCAAATAAATTTTTTATTTAAAAAGTTATAAAATATAAGTAATTTTTATTAATATTACGATTCACAATTTCTTGTTAATACAATTCAAGATCTCGAGTTAAAAGTTAACTGAGTCTGATCTTTCAATCGTTTACTCTATTAATTCTCGAATTTCATTTTTATATATGGGTCCCTAATAATTCAGTTTAATTTGTTGCTTATCTGTCAAGTTCGGAGATAGTATCCTTAATTTAAATTATTTTTCTTTATTAATTAATTTGTATATCCCCTATATATTTTATCATTATTTTCTTTTTCATCTCATTATTTGTTAATTTCCTTTTCTTAAAAATATTATCCTATAAGTTTTCTTTTGATTTTAGTTTTATGTTAAATTTTCACGTTTTTATTATTTCGCACAATACTCCATGTTTATACATTAATTGTATGACCCCAAAAAATTTTTAGATCTTTATAGCAATGACTAACAAAATACTATAAAGGTAAGAATTTCTATTGTTGCAAAATGAACATTTTCTTGCATAGAATTCAAGACTTCTAAATGGTACATCGCATTTACATTTTTTAAAAAAAGTATACAAACTCCACTGTGATTAGAATGAGCATATTGTGTTTCAAAAAAGTGTTGAGCAAAAAATGATTTTGTTTGACCAGCACGATAACGCCTGTGTGTTTTTGAGCGGAAAACTTAAAAATTTAGCAAAAATAGAAAATGAAAAGAAAAATAAAATAAAGAAAAATTAAATAAAAATTTTTGTGCATAAAAATATAAAATTTAATTTTAAATTATAAGGAATTAAAAAATTAGAATTTTGGAATATTCTGGAAAATTCCTTGTTTTACCGTATCAAAACACAAGGAATATTTTTGAGAATATTTTTAAGAATAACTCTCTCGGAAACTCCATTGTTACCTATTGTATTTGCTGATATATTGTTTATCCTGTAATTTTTGAATTTTTACATGTAATTTAAATTTGTTATGTTAACAGAAATTTTTGTTATTTTTATATTATGCAATTTATTTATAGGATTCGTATTCAACTTTTTATTTCCTACCTAACTATAGTAAAACTCGTTTAATTGAACCTAGTATAAATGAGCAACCTCTTTAATTGAACATATATAACCTTAATTGGTTAGTTGAGGCAATTTTAATATATAAATTAATTGCTTAATTGAAAAATCTTTTAAATGAACACCAATTAAGAATTTTATTTGTTTTATAAAACTTTTAATTGAACATTATTTTTTTTATTAATTGGATGTCATTATTTTACATAATTATAAATACTTAAACCCAATCAAAAAATTATCTATTTCTATTAAATAATTTTTGTCCAAACAATAATAAATGTCCAAACAAAAAGCAGCAACATTAGAAGAAAAATACGAAATAATCAGGCAAATTGACTCGCAAAATGTTTTCCAAATCCAAGTTTCTATTGAAGCAGGAGTTCATGAATCACAATAGCAAGATAAAATTATTGAGGCATATTAAACAAGCAATCAAACTCCTGCAAGAAAGCTTCTCAGAGGTTCAAAATATGAAAAATTCAATGCATGCCTTTTTGAATGGTTCAAAGAAAAAAGAGGAATTAACGCTCCAATAAATGGTTTTATTCTTCAAGAAAAAGCAGAAGATTTTGCAACACTTCTTGGACAAAACTTTAAACCATGTAATGGATGGCTTGACCGATAGAAAACAATATATTATGTATCCTTCAAAATTCTTAGAGGAGAATCGGCCAAAGTTAATGAATCAACTGTAGAAGAATGGTTAAGTAAACTTTCAAACATCACAAAAGATTTCAAGTTTAAAGACATTTATAATTCAGATTAAACAGGGCTGTTTTATAAATGTTTGCCAAATAAAACATTTAATATAAAAGGCGAAAATTGCTTTAATTGTGAAAAGTCAAAAAAAAAGAATTACAATACTTCTTGGGTGCGATGCAACAGGATCAGATAAGCTCACACCTTTAGTAATCGACAATCTTTAAACCAACGGTGTTTCAAATGCATAAATATTTCAAATCTTGGATTTTACTACCGGATTAATAGAAAAGGTTGGATAACCGAAGAAGTTTTTCTTCTATTCATTTATAACTTTACAGGACATGCTTTGAAATCACAATTTAACAATGAAAAAATTAAATAAAAATTTTTGTGCATAAAAATATAAAATTTAATTTTAAATTAAAAGGAATTAAAAAATTAGAATTTTGGAAAATTCTGGAAAATTCCTTGTTTTACCGTATCAAAACACGAGGAATATTTTTAATAATAACTCTCGGAAACTCCATTGTTACCTATTGTATTTGCTGACATATTGTTTATCCTGTAATTTTTGAATTTTTACATGTAATTTAAATTTGTTATGTTAACTGAAATTTTTGTTATTTTTATATTATGCAATTTATTAGCTTAATTACAATAATTTTAATCATTATTTTAGTTTTTTTATTTATTATTTAAACTCTAACTTATGCATTTTTTCTTTTTAATTTCATATCTATTACGAGAATAATTTATTCATGATCGAACTCCACGCGACGGAGTGGCATTTTAAAATCTCAAATTTGCAAGTTAGTAAAATCAAAAAACATTCTTGACCGACTACGAGTGGTGCTAAAGGAAGAGAGGCTGTGAGGACGGTTGTCAAAACAGCCCAGAGTTTTCCCCCGGTAACCTTATTGTCTGACCGTCATGATAACTGAGAGTGTCCATGAGGAAGGACTAAAATCAATTAACATAAAAAGAAAAACAAATATGACTAGTTAGGAGAAAGAAAACAAATTAGAAACTAGAAGAATAAGAGTAGACAACTAAAACATCGACTCGAAATCATTAGGAAACTAAGAAAATCCGAAAGGCTAAATTGAATCAATAGTTATACGTGTAGATTACAATACTTGAGTATATAGAGTTCAAATGAAAATCTTAATCCATTTCGTTCTCGTAGAAAATCTCCATGTAAAAATCGTTTAGGGATCCATTTAATTTGTATTTACTTTTTCTAGCATTATGATTGTTGAAGTAATAAAACATCTTCACCTTAATGCCAATAAATTTATATGTTAAAACGTAAAGAAATGATTCAGACTCAGCCCCTCTTAACCCCAAATTGATCTTCCATAACTCCGATATGTCTATAGAGACCATTGTAGCTTATTATTAATGCTATTAATATTATTATTACTGATCAAATATTATTATTGGCATTATTATTTTTCTTATTAATATTAATATTATTATTAGTATTATTATTACTATTACCAACTATATTAGAATCCCGATTAATATTATAAATATGAATATACCCTTATTATTATTGTTATTAATATTGTTAAAATGTTTAATGTTGAATATCATCATTCCTATTAATATTATTACCATCATTCCTATTGATATTGTCTGACAGTGATAATATTAATGCTACTATTACCTTAATTATAATTATTTACTATTAATTTTATCGATAAGTAATCAATGCTTACATTTGGTAAAGAAAAAAAAACTAAAATTATTGCGAAAAAGGATTAAAAACTTATAACAATTTATTTAATAAAAAATACTACGACAAAGAAAAAATTACTATTTCAAATTTACCATTTTCAATTTAGAAAAAAAGAAAATTCCAAATATAAATAAAATTTCCAAATCGCCAAATGTTTGTGTAGCTGAACCTGAAGGATTTATAAATTAAAATCAATAAAACCAGTTATAAACTAACAAACCTACCTTGTAGTAAATTGGATGCCGGAAGTTACCATTCAGGAGGACTCGATTGTCCAAGGGAACCTAAAAAAGGCAAAAATATTAGTTAAAAGTATCAAAAAATCGATACCTACTTTTATTATAGAAATTGTAAATTGTTTATTAAGTTGCCATGGCAATAAGTGGCAAGTAAAATGGAATGGAATTAGGTCAGGTGATATATACTTGAATACCTTTCAAACTATTGATCTTAAAGGGTTAAAATGAATACGGGTAATATACAATGGGAAGTTTTTACTTACGATAGGGTTAATCATAGTGAATAAGTTAAAATTTTATAAATTACCATATATTAAATTAAATTAAATAATTTTTAAATTTAGCGTTAATAAATTAAATTTTTAAAGTTTAAGAATTCTTGTTAAGAAAATTAAGGATAAATCTTATCACTTTAGAAAGTAAAAATTATTAATATTATTATTATTGTAGTTAATGTAGTGATAATTATTATGGTGGGTTACTGGGTTTCGCTATTTGTTTGAATCTTCCTATTGGTGGGTTACAGGGTTTCGTTATTTGTTTGAATTAGCCTGTGGTTACCCTAGTAACGCCATACAAAATGATTCTAGCCGCCACTTGGCACCCGTTGCTAGGCAACATTGGAAATGTGTTCAAGTGGTGGATTGTCCGCAAAAAGTGAGCATTATTACTAATACTGTAATTGCTCGGACAACCCTCGGGTTCACGAGCTGCCGATAGAAGACCTATGCTCGCTTTGTTCTGTCCCTAGTATACCAACACCTAGTATAAAGAGTTCAAGATCGGATCTTTATTGACGGTGCGAGATGGAACGAAGGTTTGAAAACGTGATACAAGTATTCATGATAATGCTTGTATGCAAATGTATCTAAGAAACAAATTGACTATCAATACAACTACTCTATTCAAATCAACAAAAGTCACGTAGTCTTCATAAGTTAATGGGATAGGTTTGGGGGTTGTGTTGCTCGACGTCGGGCACGCTCCTTGCGTCCCGGCCGATGATTGTTGGATGGAGTGATGGACTGGTTTGTAGATTGAGTGCTTTTCGGTGGCATCTGGGACGGGGCAAAGATGAGCGGGTATGTTACCGCTTCCCCCTCCCGACAGACCGCTAGGGCGACTTCCAATCCCCTGATTTGGGTGCGCAAGCTCTGATTAAGCTGTCGCTCTTCTGCCCAACCTTTCTGTGCCGCCATGAGTCTGTGGTAAATAACTTTTATTTTTGTCGGATCTGACCAGGTGGTCTTTATTTGCTGTATTTCTCGGGTCATTTGGATAATTTGGGTGAGTAGATCCGCATTTGACCGTCTAGCGTGATCCAGTTCCGTTTGCAGTAATTGTAGGGTCGACATCGCTATAATGAAAGAGAACCTTTAAATTTCTTCATTGACTTAATTAAATCATAATTTAGTCATTATAAACAAAATTAGGAGACGAATCTATTTATAAAGAGAAACAATACAAACGACATTTGAATTTTGAAATCATTTATAACATTAACACTGTAACTATTGTCTTTATCCCCTGACGAGGGATCAGGATTCTTCGGTGAAATGTCTTTTTAGGCTTTTCCTCTGAGCCGCCACCGGATAGGGCCGTCGGGTATCGCGGGCCGGTCGAGCGAGTAAGCCTTTGCAATACGCCCAACGCGGATGTCCTCCTGTACGTTCGCGAGGTACATCCGGGCTTTGATCACATTGAGATCTACCTGCTCCTGCACCCTTTCCCAATGGGTGAGGAGGTTCCGTGCATGCTCGTATGTCTCTGCGGCAGGATTTTGCTGCCCGGCGAGTCCACAAGGGTCCGTTTCGAAACCCAACAGTCGCCAAGTGGTGGGGTATGACCACTGTTGTCGTATTTTGTCGATGATCGCTGCGGCCTGCCTTCCTCGGTAGCTTTTCATCAGTTGCTTGGGTGGTAGTCCAATCGAGTGGCATGATCTGAAATGATATTGTGAATAAACCATTAAGCACGAAGGAATGGAAAGAAATTCATCCACACTGGCTGTACGGTTTGATATTTGGAAATTTACGGGGTGACTTGTTATATGGGCAACGTCGGTTATTTTTAGAGGCGTCTTGGTGTGTTAATTCTTAGTGGAGGGTTCTTCGAAGGGAGATTTCCTATTCGGAATTCAAAAGAACTGGCATAATTGTTTTTAATCGCGGCTAACTCTTTGTCAAGTAACTTTGGAAATTCCTCTTACGACAATCAACACGCTAGAGTCCACGTGATCTCATCAGGTTAACATTTGGTCATAGATTAAACAATACCTATCATAGTTAAACTTGTTGGGCCAGAACACAAACGGCCTTGGAAAATGTTTAAATGGATCGGTAACACACATGCAAATATAACATGCAAATTTAAATAAACCTATTGAAACATCAAATTAACCCTATCAAATATGAGAAAAAAAAAGAGAATTAAAAATAAAATAGTAAACATAAAAATAAATTAAAATAATAACAAAACGCACCAAGATCCGCACGATACCAACACAAACATAACAAGAAAACACAACAAATTCGACAAAATTTGATAAATTAATAAAAGTTCATGAAAGTGAAACTTAAATCAAAAAATTTGAATTAGTAATAATTCAATAAAAATTCTAAATGAAAAATTATTAAAATAAATCAAATAATAATAAAATTAAAGAATAGAATTCACTAGAAAATAACAAGGTCGAATTTTGTTTTACTACATCAAAATCTAACATGCGAGGTTAGGGACAGAAAATAGGTATAAATACTGATCCATTTTCACATTAAAAACACACCGTTTTTCAAACGAAAACCATTTTGAATCAAAATTTGATTTTGAATATTAGTTATTTTAAATCTATTGTTAGATCAATTTTAGGTTAGAATTAGTTTATTTGGAGCTCTCTCTCCACGTCACATCCTCGCAACCTCGATAGAGCTCTGCTTGGATGTCGGCGTGGGGGAGATGCAATTTTATGCTTTATGGTTTATTGGTTGAACAAGTAATTTTTTATGTTAGTTATTTAATATGTTAATAAATATTTATAATATTAAATATTGTTTTTCATGCATTTAATGAAATTAATTAATCTGTCGAAATTTTTCCGGCCCACAGCCAACACATACTGCAAGATAGTAAAATACACATAGTACAGATTTGTGTAAGTTCGTGAAAAATCGCCAATGATATGTACCCGTGAAGACCTAGCGTGCGGAACGCAGGGGTCGTAACGTCAATATTATCCATATAGATGAAACGAGAAATAAGGAAGAAGTCTTGTGGCTACTTCCTCGTTTCTCCTTTCTGTAAAATCGACTTAAATTATTTTACACACGGCTCAAAATCATCACACCGAGTAGTCCAGTGGGCACTCATTAAATATAATATAAACACAACGTGCGCCTAAGGCTTATTAAAGGATAATGGTACGGGAAATAAATTAATTCATTAATGAATCTAAAGTAGTTTGTTGACTAAGATAAAATGGCTCATTAAATAAACGAAAATAATTTATTGATTAAAAGTAAAGTAATTCTTGAGTAAAAGTAATTCATTAATTAAACTATTATAATTATTGATTAAAATTTAAGTAACGACGAGTAATTCATTGATCTAATTAATATAATTCATTTTAATAAAAGGGAAGTAATGATTGAGTAAAAGCAAGTAATTAAATTAATTTTAATTCATTGATGAAGTAATTTATTGAGTAAATAATTCATTGATCAAAAGGAAAATAACTTATTGATTAAAAATCAGGTAACTCTTTGATTAAAACTAAAGTAATTCTTTGACTAAAGGATAAAATAATTGATTGAAAATAAAGTAAAAAGGTAAATTCGTTGATTAAAGATAAATTAATTCGTTGTTTAACGATAAAATAAAATAAATTAGTTACTTAAAAAAATTAAATTGACACCAAGTCATCGATTAAAATTAATCCGAAATCGTTGTTATAAAGTAAAGCTCGCATTAAATTTGTAAATAAATTAAATCGATGGAATTAAATTTTAATGAATTAAATACGAATTCAAAGCAAGACGAAACCAAAATTTACTTAAGAAATTGATGATTGCACCCCATAATTCCTGCACCATAATCTAAAATCCAAACCAAAATATGAGAAAATACATCTCCCCGAACCATTTCGTAAATATCGTGAGGATGGAATGAAACAACTGGACATCTTCGAAAAATCATAAATTTTATTCCCCTTCAAACAATGAATGCTCCATCATATGCTAAATAGCCAATAACATCATCGAGAAGTAATAAACGAACATTCCAATAGTCGATAGAGAGTAAATTCCTTAATCCCTATGACAACGTTAAATTCGGGCGAAATTAAATGACTTTTCGGTAGCAGTTTAATATTATTCACACTTTATATTATCCCTTCTAACTGATTTAACAACATTTATAATTTAATTCAATTCATAAACAAAACAAGGTAAATCAATGGAGTTTATCTGCCAGACGGGCAGCTCTGCGTCTGGCGCGTTCTTTGCGCCCTGGCTTGTAATTGTTTGAGGGTATAGTTGATGGAGTCGCAACTGCAGTTGAATTGGTGGTTGCAGCTCGATATGCCAATTGAGATGGGGCGAAGATAAGAGGGTAGGTTACCGCCTCTCCATCTCGACTGGCGGACAAGGCAACTTCCAACCCCCTTATCTGTGTCCGGAGGTTCTGATTTAATTGCCGTTCCTCGGCCCAACCTTTTTGAGCAGCCGTAAGTCGTTGATGGAGAGGTTTGAGCTTTGCTGGATCCACCCAAGTGGATTTCACCTGTTTGGACCTCTTTAGTAAGTTGAAGGACCTGCTCATATAGGGTTTTGTTCGATTGTTGGGTACGGGACAGTTCTTTCTGTAGGAATTGAATAGGCTCCATTTCTAGTAATGTGAATAATTAAAGGTGGGATATTACTAACAAACCATAATTACATGAGTTATATTTAAACAAACAAACGAATGGAAAAAGTTTTTATGTTTTAATAAAAATTCCAAACCAATTTTTTAGAGTACACTTGATTTATTTATTACACACAAAAAATTTCGAAGTTTAGTTTTCAATTAATTCACACTGGGATGGATTAGGGAAAACCCTTCTCCACCCATTCTTCTGGCGTATAGCCAGAGATGGACATGATCGGCCGTTTGTTACTCCGAATTCGGGCCGTTGTTGGTTGGGAGGGACGTGTGGCAATGCCTTGTCTAGGGTGCCAGTAATTGTTGGCGATCCGACCCGCCAGTAGGTCCTCTTCGACGTTCGCCAGATACTGGCGAGCCCGGACCACTTGTATGTCCACTTGTCGTTGGTGGGCCTCCAGTTGCTCAAGTAGACGCTGAGCTTGCCAGTGAATTTCTTCGGCCGGGCTCCACTCTTTGGCCAGCCCTTGACCCAAATCGTCTTCGATGGAGTCAGTGCTTTGGAATCTCGACTGGGGAAATTCTGGGCATCTCCTGCCTGAAGCGTGCCCACGCCCATCTCCACTGGTCCGCAAGGGAAATCGGCATGTAGTTCCTTGAACTAAGGTTTTCTGAATGTAAATCATTAACTACATGTACGAATTTTTATTAAACAAAAATGGAGAAAATAGATAATTATAATATTCCTGATTTATTCCGTTGGTGGACTACACTGGAAATTTAAATCTGTCCAAGCCCTTTGGTCAATTTGAAACAAATCTTACGGTTCAGTGGTTATTTTACTCTAACCGTTAACCTTGAATTACTTCCATTTTCTTCGCTATGGTACATTTTCGGCAATTTGTATATATAATTTTATTTATTTTCCAAATGCCCTATCGCGAGTTAATTTACACGTAATCTATTTCATTCATTACCCACCATGATATACATAAATTTATTATTAACTTCATACTGGCTATTAAAAGGATTTTTCTACAGTAAATAACTGTCTGTCGCGAGTGGGGGAACACTACTAAGGTTTGTCCGGCGAAATTTTTTGCAACATAATGATCTCATAATTCTCCACTAGGGATTAACATTCTATGGACAAGGAACATGACTATTTCATTATATCTAATTAAATATATGGATTTCGAACAAAACAGACGATAACACTTAAATAGTTACCCATTTCATTGAAAATTATTTTTAATATTGCATATAATTAATCACTTTGCGAGAAACTCCTGGCCATTTTCCCTGATTAAAAAATTTACTAAACATACAGCGGATTGACGAGTGACCTGTGAGTGGGTTTTATGGTCATAATGATAATCAAGAGGTGAACAAAAATAGTAACTATATGGTGAGGTGAATAAATTCTATGGGGGGTCGTGATGTCAAAAATCCAACGGACTATGCTCAATAGATCGAGGATCGAATTGATAATAATGAGTCGTTATTTACGGAGGGGGCAAGGTGAATGAGTTTTATAATCAGTAATAAATAAAGGAAATGTTAGCGGAGACGAGATTATAGATGACGATCGTGTCGGAAACCATTTGAATATTATAAAATGTATCTATGCATTATTACAAGCTATTGATTATAAATATTACAACAATTATTTATAATTATTACTAGCTATCGAATGTAATTATTACGAAAATTATTTATGCTTATTTAACAAATATAATTTAAAATTTCTTACTCTCCGTGGTTATATCCAACGTTGCGGCAACCTCCTCGTTGGGCATCTTTGGTGCTAATTCTGTATTGTCCGACATTTGTTAAAAAGAAATATCCAAAATTTTCCGTTAACTGGTATTTATGATTGATCGATTGCGTGGGTGTCTGTGTACGTCCGGTTGGAATTATTCTACACGTCACTGAATGGTAAATGATTGAATTTGTTTATTTGGTGACTAATCGCCGTTCGGATGGATTAGTTTATGGTAAATATTCGCAATATCCGCTCGAATTTTACAATTGAATTTATTAATTGTTAAATTTTTTTGGAATGGCTATTGAAATTCGACAATGGAGATTGGTAAGTTTTTTCCTCTTTAGATAATAACGGCGGAAAACTCGCTCGTGTCGTCGTCCCCTTCACGATTTCACGGCGAGTGTTCCCACGTTATTTCTAATTCTCGCCAATCTATTTGATTTTTTTATTTTATTAATATTTAACACATTCATTTAGAATTTCATGAGTTTACCGTGCCAGAAAAATCATGAGCATCTTCTCATCTACCAATATTGGAATTTAATTACCGGTTTGTATTCCTATTCACTGGATCTTTACAATATTGAATGATTATTTTCATTTATCATTCGATTTTTAGGAAAAAGTCTAGCCGTCATGTTTTGTACGATTATTGATTCAATATTCCATACTGGAACAATGGTGGTAATCTAAGCTACTGGCGATCGTGGTCTGGTTTGTGATGGTGATCGGGAGTGGGGAAATCATTTCTGAATCAAGAGCTTGTCGAATATTTTTAATCAAAATTAAACTGTTATATTTTAGGAGAATGAGTATCAACTGTGGATGGGCCTATGTCGTGGATTTGTTCGTTAATCCTGCAGTGATATAAAGGTAGAGAAACAGATGGGTCAGCTTATTTAGTTGTTCAAGTGGGTTATGAAATCTTCTTTATAATAAAATTTTTCTTACTCTATCGATGTTTATACCTTTGATTTATTATTTAAGTTAATTTTATGTGGGCCAATTGCGATTTATGGTTGGCTTTTATTTATAAAAACGGGGTCTCTATTAACTGTGATGATGGATATACGCTGACATAAGGTCCGATTAAATTCTCTGCTTTACTATGAGTTTGGGGTGATTTGTTTAATAATAATTTAAAATTACTATTTAAGTTAAATTCATTAATTTATTTCATTTCATAGCAGTGATTTCATATTAATTTTATTCCCCGTCACCTTTCCCCTTTAATAAGCATTAAACGCATTTTATGTTCATATTATATTTAGTGAGTGCCCACTGGACTACTCGGTGTGGTGATTTTAAGCCGTGTGTAGAATAATTTAGGTCGAATTTAAAGAAAACTAGAAACGAGGAAGCAGCCAAAAGACCTCTTCCTTATTTCTCCTTTCTTCTATACGGAATAACATTGACGTTCCAACCCCTGCGTTCCGCACGCCGGGTCTTCACGGGCACAGATCATCGGCGATATTCCACGCACTTACACGAATCTGAATAGTATGTTGATTTTACTATCTTGCGGTGTGTCTTTGGCTGTGGGCCGGAAAAATTTCGACATTAAAACAATTAATTTATGAAAACAAACTGAATTTTATATATTATAAATATTTTAATAATATATTATTATAATAATATATATATATATATATTATAAATATTTTATTAAATATGTTAAGACAATATAACAAATTACTTGCCAAAATCATCATTCAATCAAAAATAAAAATACATCTCCCCCACGTCGACATCCAAGCAGAGCTCTTCCGAGGTTGCGAGGACGGGACGTGGAGAGGGAGTTTCTAAATAAAACTTTCGCTCACCTAATAGATTTTTAAAACTGGTTGAAAAATTTAAAACAACTTTTGGTTTGAAAAATGATTTTTTTTTATGTGAAAATGCATCGGTATATATACCTATTTTCTGTTCCTAACCTCGCGTGTTCTTTTTGATTTAGTAAAACAAAATTCGACCTTGATATTTTCTAGTGTATTCTAATCTTTATTTTTATTATTTTCTAATTTATTTTGATAATTTTTTATTTGAAATTTTTATTGAATTATTTCTAATTCAAATTCTTTTATTTAAATTTCATTTTCATGAAATTTTCATTTTTATTAAATTATCAAATTTCGGTCGAATTTGTTGGGTTTTCATGTTATGTTTGTATTTGTATCGTGCGGGTCTTGTTGCATTTTGTTATTATTTTAATTTATTTTTATGTTTATTATTTTATATGTTGTTATCTTTTTTCTCATATTTGATAGGGTTTAGTTGATGTTTTAATAGGTTTGAGTTTAAATTTGCATGTTATATTTGCATATGTGTTACCGATTCATTTAAACATTTTTCAAGGCCGTTTGTGTTCTGGCCCAACAGCTGTAATTGCTCGGACAACCCTCGGGTTCAACGAGCTGTCGATTGAAGACCTAAGCTCGCTTTGTAATGTCCCCTGTTTGTGAGAAGTTCGAGATTAAAATCATGTTGACGAGTATTAGCTATGGTGGTGGTATGCCTAGAGAAGGGACGACGTTTATCTGACGACGCATGAATACTCATGGAATTCTTGTAGGGTTTTTAATATTCCTCGCATTTTAAAATATCACTTTTAAATAATTTGAACAATATTGATAATTTAATTAAATTCACTAACAAAACAAGATAATTAGTTTAGTTTATTTGTCAGGCGGGCGGCTCTTCGTCTGGCGCGTTCCTTGCGCCCTGGCCTCTACCCGTTTGAGGGTGTAGTTGATATAATCACAACGGACGTTGGATTGTTGGTTGAGTCTCGATACGCCAATTGAGATGGGGCGAAGACAAGAGGGTAAGTCACCGCCTCTCCCTACCGACTCCGGACAAGGCAACTTCCAACCCCTTTATCTGCGTCCGGAGGTTCTGATTTAATTGTCGTTCATTGGCCCAACCTTTTTGAGCGGCAGTGAGCCGGTGATGGAGGGGTTTTAGCCTCGCTGGATCCACCCAGGTGGACTTTACTTGTTGGATCTCCTTCGTGAGCTGTATTATCTGCTCGTATAGGGCTTTCTTAGATTGTTGGGCACGGGACAATTCCTGTAAGAGTTGGATAGACTCCATTTCTAATAATATAAATATTTAAAAAACTTGATATTGCAGAAGGACCATATTTGTACGAGTTATATTTAAACAAATAAAGAGATTATTACATTTCAAAATAAAACGGTTATTTAGAGGGCACTCAATTTATTTAACAACAAAAAAAAACATTCATTAAAATTTAATTCCTAAGACAGTTTATGATGAGGAGGTGGATTAGGGAAAACCCTCTTCCACCCATTCTTCCGGCGAATAACCCGAAATGGTCATCATTGGCCGTCTTACATCTCAAATCCGGGCCGTTGCTGGTCGGGAGGCTCGTACGGTGGTACCTTGCTGAGGGTACCGGTAGTTGCTGGCGATCCGACCCGCCAGTAGGTCCTCCTCGACGTTCGCCAAGTACTGGCGTGCCCGGACCACTTGTACGTCCACCTGACGTTGGTGGGCCTCCAGTTGTTTGAGGAGCTGCAGGGCTTGCATGTGAATTTCCTCAGTCGGCCTCCACTTTTCGGCCAGCCATTGGTTGCGATCGTCTTCAGTTGTGACGATTAATTGAAGTCTCGGCGGGGGAAACTCCGGGAATTTCTCCTACCGAAAGCGTTCCCACGCCCATCTCCACCTATCCGCAATGTGAGTTGGAACGAATCTATTCGAATCAGGTTTTTCTAAATGCACAAGTCATTTGCAATGCTGTCTATATTAAATGAAAAATAAATAGATAAATAAATACGAAGTTCGAATTTAATCCTCTGTGAAACCGTACTGGGGACTTAGAATTATCCACGTCTTTTATCAAATCAAGGGGAAAATCTCACGGTTCCGTGAATAACGTTGCTCTAATAGTTAATCGAAATCATGCAATTCATTCTCATAAAATAAGTGGGTCGACTAGAAAACAAAATTTATCGCCTTCCCGAGATTCTCAATTTGTGAATTAGATTTTCATAAAATTAATATAACATTCACGCAATTCGAACTAAGAAAATATGCCAAAAAAATAGATTTATTTACCAAATTCTACCCTTAGATTACCTTGGGTAAATTGTTTTTTTTTTTTTTAATATTACAATGCATGTCAATAACATATGATTGAATTGCCGTTGAATAGGCTTTTCTCAGATCCAAAATCAAAAGGTACAATTAATTCACTAAAGTTCATAAAGTATCTATAATCCAAACGAAAATATTAAGTTATAACGCAATTATAAAATTTGATTTACGTTAGAAAACTAGTATCCTATTAGTTATTTAAGAATTAAAAATCATTATAAAAAAAAATCTACCTATTCGATTTGAATTAATTTCCAACAACTCGGTGGGGTTGAACGGTTGGTTCGCCGGCGCTCCTTCGGTAGTGTTGATCTGGTTTGCCATTAACTTTAGAAAGAACGAAAATGATACTATCGATGTATATGTCTGTTTATAATACCAATATGCCAGTGTGTTTGATTATATTTCCTGTTCTTAGTGCATGTGGCGATAGCTGATTGGTAAATAACATCTGTTGTTTATCTAATAATTTGGACTGTTAATACAGCATGCGAGGTAAGAGTGAAAATCTCCTTCAATTTATTTATCGATTATTTAGATGATTCGATGGCATTTTGGAGTTTCGGGTTTGATATATTATCTGGTAAGTTCGTTTAATTAATCTCTACCATAATGAGTTTTCTCTAGCTGATGTTGAATGAAATTTAGAGTACAATGGGAATGAGTTCGGAAACCTATTCACCCTGACATTTCTCAGGAGATCCTTACTTACTCCGCGTTTGGATTGTCGTTATCCCTTACTGTTGGTCATACGATTGATTTATCGGAAGATTTATTGGTTTCTAAATTTTTACTGATCATCTAGTAAGTTATATCAAAAATTTAATTAATTAATTTCGGTATAATTTTTAGGGATTTTTGGGGTTTCCTCGCAATATTTTTATAGCAGGCAAAAATAAGTCGAGTTTGTTAGCGAGTTTCGTGGTTCACTCAGTTGAGACTTTTTTTGATTTTATTTTCTGATTTTTGGGAGTGTTATCAATTATCCGTTATAAAAAATGGAATTTGGGTATGTCTGGAGCTCTGGTCTAGCCAAACCTTCAGCAAAATCGGGTCGCTACCCTCATCATCTGGAGCCTTGGCCTGTGGTCATAAGTCTATCATATCGGTGCGATTTTAATGGAGTCTTGTTGATTTCAGATATCTTATGCCCATTTGTAGTGAAGCTGATTTGGTAAGTGGATGTCCTTCATTTTTAATAAAATAAAGTTTTAAAAAGTCTTTAATTTTATCTTTAAATTTTTAAAGGGTACTATTTAATTTACTTTATCTTTAAACTCTTCTTAAATTCTGTAAACGTTTCATGATGTTTATAACAGCTGCGTCATCTTGTTACTTATTCCAATAATTTTGATCGACTCTTAATGGGATAATGAAAGTTAACGATAATTATTTTATGATTTTAAACACAAGACAATTGCCAGGGTGGTATGCTCGTAATAATCACTCAGTATTCAAGATTAGTCTTATCAATCGTTTCAACGACTTACGGTAATGGTTTGAAACTATAGTTGATTTTAATTAGCAACGATTTCGTTCTTTAACCCCGTCACCTTTCCCGTGGTTGACCTTAGGTGCATTGTGTTCATATTATAGTTAATGAGTGCCCACTGGACTACTCGGTGTGGTGATTTTGAGCCGTGTGTAGAATAATTTAGGTCGAATTTAAAGAAAACTAGAAACGAGGAAGTAGCCAAAAGACCCTTTCCTTATTTCTCCTTTCTTCTATACGGAATAACATTGACGTTCCAATCCCTGCGTTCCGCACGCCGGGTCTTCACGGGCACAGATCATCGGCGATATTCCACGCACTTACACGAATCTGAATAATATGTTGATTTTACTGACTTGTGATGTGTCTTGGCTGTGTCCCGGAAAAATATCGACATTAAATAATTAGTTTATGAAAAACAAACTGATTTTATGTAATATAAATATTTATTAATATATTAAAAAGCAATATAACAAATTACTTGCCAAATCATCATACCAACTAAAAATACATCTCTCCCCACGCCGACACCCAAGCAGAGCTCTACCGAGGTTGCGAGGACGGGACGTGGAGAGAGAGTTTCCAAATAAAACTCTCACTCACCTAAAATAGATTAAAATGATTCAAAAATGGTTTTAAAGAATAGCTAAAACTTTGTTTTAAAATTGGTTAAATTTTATGTGAAAATGCATCGGTATATATACCTATTTTCTGTCCCTAACCTCGCGTGTTCTTTTTGATTTAGTAAAACAAAATTCGATCTTGATATTTTCTAGTGTATTCTAATCTTTATTTTTATTATTTTCTAATTTATTTTGATAATTGTTTATTTGAAATTTTTATTGAATTATTTCTAATTCAAATTCTTTTATTTAAATTTCATTTTCATGAAATTTTTTCATTTTTGTCAAATTATCAAATTTCGGTCGAATTTGTTGGGTTTTCATGTTATGTTTATATTTATATCGTGCGGGTCTTGTTGCTTTTTGTTATTATTTTAATTTATTTTTATGTTTATTATTTTATATGTAATTGCTTTTCTCTCATATTTTGTTAGGTTTAATTGATGTTTACATAGGTTTGAATTTAAAACTGCATGTTATATTTGCATGTGTGTTAATGATTCATTTAAACATTTTACAAGGCCGTTTGTGTTCTGGCCCAACAATTATAAAAATAGTTATTATTGTTGTTATTAATATCATTAATATTATTGTCCTTATTATTATTTATTGGTAAAACAATTATTATTATTTTAATTATTATTACTATTATCGTGGTTATTGTTATTAAGGGTTATTAATATTATGATATTATTGTTGTTATTAAATGACTAATTCAGTTTTAATCATAAATTTCAATAATAGTCAAACGTAATTCACCCCATCGCATACTATCCCACGAACTCGTTATACCCTGAATATCGGCAGGAGAACAATATTCAATAAGGGATTTGATAGATGACACCGTTAATCCTTGGAACAATCCGTCGTTTTGACATATAATGATTGATATTATTGATATCATTTCCACGTGACTACCCAACTAGTAGTTAAACCCTATCTTTCTTTTCTAATGAAAAATCATCATTCTGACTTCGAGAAACTCAGGAGGGATGTCACCAAGTACCACGAAAAGGCGATGAGTCAGTCTCAGTTAGCGGAGTCCCTCGTGTGGCGTTGTAGACGCATGAAGGAGACGTGGATCCGACCGGATGAAGCTAAGAAGCTTCATCAACAAATTACTCAAATAAAGAAGCTATATAAAGATGAGTTGACTCTCAAGATCCCTCAAAGTAAAAATCAGACAACAGGCCTGCACCATAGCGGCCTTGGAGACTAAACTTCAGATCCATACCGACCACACTACAAAGCCCACTTATGCCGAAACGGAATTGTTTCCGGCTATCGATATGGATCTAACAGCGGAAAAGGCCTTTACCTAGGCACCTCCTCCAGAGCCGTCTCCCGCAATAGACGCGTCGACTCGGAAGTGACCACCGGAAACTAAAAGAAGCCCGTCTGTTTGGGGCAATTTACGAGCATTTTTGACATTATCTGACATTATTGTACACCAAAAAACCTATTGCACGTTTGTGATCGTTTAATTATAGTTTAATCTTAATTATGAATAAATGTATTGAATTTATTTCTTTTCATGAATTCACATTGTTTCAAGGCCATTGAAAATAAGGTTAGAAAGGGGCCTTAATGAGTTGGACAATAAACCTTCTACGGTAGTCCGTGAACCCACAGAGGGTTAGGCATTAGCTGCTCTTGTAGAGGAGCTCACCTTTTGCTAACCTTGCACTCATTAGTGCACAGTACCAACTTCACTTGTGATGGGTGCCTAGTGGTAATATTTGTTTAGCGCGTACTGTATTGGGTTTGTAGCCATTACCATGACACTCATATAAAGTTCTTCCCCATAAGTTCCCAGCAAAAGAGTGAAAAAATTAATTCGGCGCTTGCAATTTCAATAATAACAAACATCATAACCAATTATAAATTTCTCCCATTTTAAGTTATACATTCATAATTCTATCAGTAACTGTAATTTGATACAAAAAATTGTGATGAGAATTTGAGAACAGTAATTACTCATTGTGTTGTATGCAAATACTAAGAACACACATCACAAATTTTTTATATTTTTTAACGCGGTAAAAATTAGAGGCCAGATACAATAAAGGATTTGTTCCATAATATTTCACCGAAAAGCAAAATGTTCTGATAATTCGAGATTAAACATAAAAATCTTATCAGCAGAGAATTCGGTGAAGATGACTCTCCAATATACATGTGAAAACTTCTGTAAATGATAGATTATTGTAAAAAATACAATCAAATGAAAAATATTATAAAAATTGAAATAATTGATTTCTTGTATAGCGCATATACATCTATTATATACATCTAATTCTGTTTTTACACGATAGATACGTTCCTAAAAATTCGTGTAAAAAAAGATATTGGCTGAATGGAAAAATAGTTGATTGATTCCATACCTAAAACAGCAACAAAAGTACAATAAACCAACTAAAGTATAATAATAAATATAAAAAAATCCTTGTTAGAGTTCACAAAAGAATTTATTTTTCGTGTTTACACATTTTAATTAATAAAATTAAATATATAAAAAATATATTATTATTTCTAAAAGAAAAATAATATCAGAAATTTGTTGGACGTATAGGAGTTTTCTAAGCTATGGTATGATTCATCTCATTGATATGCCTTTCACTTTCAACTGCTAGGGATTTTTACTCAATACGTCGCATGATTTTAATAACCATTGCGTACCCATGACCGAAATCATGTTGGTAATGTACGCAACAGCCGAATGTCATTCGAGCAGGTGAGCGTTATTACTAACACTACTCCTCGAAGGACCTTCGTCTTCCCGGATCGTTAGCTGCCGCTGGAAGGACTTACGCTTCTACCTATCAACCCATATCTAATCCCTACTTATGCCCTGACCGCGTTGAAAAAATCATGGAGAATGGTTATGCCCAGCATGTGTTTGCAAGCCCTTTTCGACATCCATTGCCATCTGTACCTCACCTCTCGTAATATGAAAATAAGCGGAGTCATGCTTAGCAAAAGGGAGAATAAAACAAGACAACATGAATACTATGAATAAACTATATTGACCATAAAATATACAGTTACGTCATTACACAGAAAAACAAGCAATGAACATCAAGATCACAAATGTCTATATACACGTTCCTGACCGTATGAGAGTCCAATTTTTCATTTTAGTCTTCCTCGGCATCCATGTCCGTAGGAAAACGTCTCCTTTTTGCCGGCCGATACGGCGGGGGATTTGCTCGAAGGTTGCCCTCAGTACTCGTGGAGGGTCCCGCGATTTCACTTTGGTAGCCGTTATTCGGCGTCCCTCCCGTGAGGATGGCTATTTCATCAGTATTTAACCCCAGCCGATTGAGGGCTTGTACGACTCGAGGCGATTCAATATCCTCATCCACTAGATTAATGTGAATGGATCTGGGAGGTGACGAAAATATGACTTGAGGGGCGTAGCAGATATCTGGATCGAGCCCCGGGATCTCGAATTCCCGATAAGGGGGCGGTAGGTCGTCGATCCGATATGTATCTTCGGCGAGTCCCGTTTCTCGGACGAGCTCTTCCTCTTGACGGCGTCGATCCCGACGTCGCCTATTCCGATTTGGCCTATGGCGAGCCGTAGCGACGACAGAATTCGCCGTGATTTCTGCTGGCGGAGGATTTAGAGGGGATGGAGGAATGATAACTGATGGAGGGACGTAACCTGATGAAGTCGGAAGATCTTCGAAGTTAGGGAGATGATGGGCCGGAATGATGTTTAGTTGACTGGCCCAGACACTCCCTGGGACGTGAGTCCGAAGCTCTACGTCCGTGAATGCTTGTCGGAGTGCCGTCGACTCTTCACGTATTAGCAGTCGTTGGCTGCGTGACTCGGCGATTAATTCGTCACGCGCCTGGGTGAGCCGGAAAATCTTCTGCCTCAGCTCCCT
This sequence comes from Schmidtea mediterranea, assembly GCA_022537955.1. NCBI lineage: Eukaryota > Metazoa > Platyhelminthes > Tricladida > Dugesiidae > Schmidtea > Schmidtea mediterranea. The sequence goes on along the minus strand of CM039679.1, from coordinate 316,297,590 downwards.
TCGGCTTCTGGTGGAGCCCAGATGCCTTTTATTCTCTCATATTTGACCCGGAGCTCATTGTGCTGCTGTTTCAGGTCTTCATATTTGTGCCGGACGGCCACTATGGATGGAGGAAGTCGGGGAATCCTTGGCAGATTGTTTGATTCGGTATTGTTATTGCTGTCCATGCTATAAGAAAGAGAAAGAAAAGGAATTAAAAATTGGAGGTTATCGAGAGATGGGGTAGGTAGGCACGGGAGTTTGGGAAGGGATTCTTAACTTTTGTTCAGCGAGTCGACTCCTACTTTTATTATTTTCTCGCCCGGTAACCATGTTCGACGCGGGTCCACCTCAACATTACTACATCATTATTCCTTAATTGGCCTTATGAGATTAATTAGGGACTATCTTGACTGGTTGCTATTCATATCCGACTGATTTAATTTACTGTGTACGTTGGCTTAATGGACCTTAATGATCCTAAGAGTTGTAATAACCCGATCGAACCCTAATCTCTATTATCTAATGAAAAGGAAAATCCGATACTCAAACCACTATTTAGTACCCATTTTGGTTAATGATGTTGTAATACCAACGATGTTTGAAATTTACCCTAAATATCGTATATATTTTAATTAAAAGTTTTGCAGTAAGATGATTGAATTTTTATATAGTAAACATTTAGATTAATAAATTATAATGTTAAAATTAGTTAGAGATAACCAAAGTTCCGTGTATTATGAGTTTTATTTGCTTATATTATAATAAATAAATCCAATTATTATGTTTCGAGAGTTTGGGATTATGAATTCACGATGCTAAATGTATTTGAGAATAATTACTACGTCGGTAATTCAGATTTTAATTACGAAATTTCTTTTGCAATTAAATCGATTTATTACATGCCAACTGAATAAAATTAATGGTTTTATGAAACTAAATTTGTTTAAAAATAAATTTACAAAAAGTAAATTGAATCCTTTTACATGAATTATTCGAAATTAACCAGTTTATGATATCAAAAAAAAATTATTTAGGAGCAAATTAGATCGTTATTTAGTAAGTAATTTTATTGAAAAACTTTTTGTAAACCTAGTGTGTTTGAGAGTGGAGGCAAACAGCAAACAATTTGAACTATCTATCGGATTTGCAGGTGAGTGTAAACCTAATATTAATTGATAGTTTAAATTACAGGCATTTTTTAGGGGTAATTAATTAGCCATGAATAGAGAAGGTTTTACTTCAAACAAATTACAGATACTTACGGGTTTTTCCAGTGAATGGCGAACTTGAGAAAATTCCAAAAATTACCAAGTGCAAATGTTGATGACAAGAAAATGTATCGATCCGTATTTTGTGCTGGCTTAGCAGAATTAGATTTTTAGCTTTCATGCATGCGTAGGTAAATTCTATTGGTCAGTATTTATATCTCATATTATAGGATTTAGTCAACCGTGAAGAATGTAAAACTCTAAATCGTCAAAATCTATCTAATTTTTCTCTATGGTTGGATTACTAGCAATTTTTCGTCCTCCTCTCCTAATTACGCGTAATTCTTGGTTCAGATATCGGACGATCCTTGTGAACGATTTACGACACATTTTTATTCAATCTGGGTCAATTGTCTTTTGGAAATGTGTATTATTGTGGAATTCTCTCGTTCAAGTTACATCAGGCCCAAATGGAGCGTTATTGCTGCACTCATATACTACGGAATATCTTTCTAAGGGTGAGGAAAATTTGTATTTATTCCTTTTCATTTTAAATCTAAATAAATTATGATATTATCGTCTCTTTTTCTATTTTATTTTAATTTTTATGTAAATTTTGCTATTATTGTCCTAAAACCTATCCCTGCTACCCGCTTTTCATTCATTAATTTGTTCGAAATATAAAAATTTCTTTGATCAACCTGTGATCTTGCTTAATCTCCCTCTCACTGAAATTTTTCGCACTTCCCTGGATTTTAAAACGACTCGCTCCGGCCACTTTTCAGCAGCCGCCTCGAGTATACAACGGCGCCCTGCGTAGCGGTCCTGTGCATAACGCCAGACCCGACTGCGGACTGCCGAGGGGTTCACGAGGCATGACCCACGAGCTCAACTAAGGGTTTTCACCCACTAGCCGGCACGAGATCCGTCCCATGAACCGTCTATTTCGATACTATAATTATATATAATTTTAAGGGTTCGAACTATAAATAGATATATATATATATATATATATATAACTATTATTAAGAAAGTAACGAAATGAAACGTTACACATAGTTTTAATTTAGGAAAATTTACATCAGCATAGAAATATATACATAAAATGACAAAAATAAATTCCTTACGTTTCAAAAATTTCGTTTGTAGTTTGAAATCAACAGTTCAGTTAAGAGCATAAGATTAAAAATAATGAAATTCATCACTGTATTTATACTATTTTCATGCGTGTGTGCGACCAATAGGCGATTTTTCGCCATTTTTAGGGCTTTTTAATTATTTTATTACTTTAAAATTATTTTTATTATTTTTTGTATATTTTTCTTTATTTTTTGGTATATAATTTATTTTATGTTTGGATTTTATTTTTATCATTATTTTCTTGTAATATTATTTTTAGCCCTTTTTATTTGTTTTCTGGCCGCCACTTCTGCCTGTGTTTTTTCTAAACCTTATTTTGCAAGGTTTTGGCAGTTTATTTTATTTCTTTGTATGTCTCTTTTTGCTTCTGTAGGCATTTTTCCGAACTTTAATTAATTATTTGTTTTATTTAATTTTTGTTATATTTTTAATTTGTTTTTAATTAATATGTTTTTCATTGATTTTTGGTATCTTTGTGCGGTGCATGTTTATGTACAGTGATTCGTTCCATTACTTCCACTCTTTGTCTTTAATTTTAATTTTTATTTTTTGTTTAACGTGTGGCTCTGAGCCCAACAAATTTATTAATAAAAAAAGTAAAAATAATATAAACAACAAATTTTTATTCATTGTCATTTTCTGACACACGTATACGTTTGCGTAAAACTGCAATATCACTCCTATCACATGAATTATTTTTTTCATAAATTATTTTATTATAATGCGAAGTTAAAATGTATGTATACATAATATGTGAAAAATCAAAATAAAAAAAATTAATAGAACAAGTAGTAGGTAGTTAGGAGCACACGGGAACCTAAAAAAACATAGGGGGAGGGGGGGGATTATTGCAGATTAAATTTCGGATTATCTTGATTACGTAATGATGTAATCAACTTAATTAATTTTGTGTGTATTAATTTTTTTTCGAAATTTTTGTGTATTTTTTTCATAATTTTTTTTCGAGTTTTTGGCGCGATTATTTTTTTTGAATTCAAATTTTTGGAACATTTTTTATAAATTCAAATTTTGGCGAATTTTTGAAATAAAATTGAAATATTTTTTTTGAATAAATTTTTTTTTTTAATCACACTATAGTCAGGGGGTATTTTTGAAAAAGACTAAAATAAATTGGCTTGAATCGCCTAACGATAAAAAAGCATAAAATTAAAATCAGCTCAAATCGCCTAAGATAGTCAGAGAGGGTATTTTCATTCACAAAATTTTTTTTTAAATCACACTATAGTCAGGGGGTATTTTTGAAAAAGACTAAAATAAATTGGCTTGAATCGCCTAATGATAAAAAAGCATAAAATTAAAATTGGCTCAAATCGCCTAAGATGTGATATAGTCAGGGATATTTTTAATTCGTAATAAAAACTAATGAAATATTTGGTCTCAATACTTTCTATAGGTAAATATAGGCATAAAATAAAAATGGCTTGAATCGCCTACTGATAAAAAATTGACAGGGGTATTTTATAGGCTTGTTAAAAAAAACACTTGAAATATTTGTTCACACAATTTTCATAGGCAAATTTAGGCTCTAGATAAAAATAATTTAAAATACCTAAAGTAAATTAAGATAAATTAAAGTACATTAGGATACATTAAAGTATATTAAAGTAAATTTAGATAAATTAAAGTACATTAGAATACATTTAAGTATATTAGAGTAAATTAAGGTTCCTCAAGCAAATTAAGATACATTAGAGTACATTAAGGTAAATTAAAGGGTCGAAAGTCAATTTAAGTACATTAGGGTACATTTAAGTAAATTATGGTTCATAAAGTAAATTAAGGTACATCAGAGTAATTTAAAGTACGTTAGAATAAATTTAAGTAAATTAAGGTTCTTAAAGTAATCTAAGGTGCCTAGAGTAAAGTATGGTAAGTTAGGTAAGAATTTTTTAAAATTAAATAGAGAGTCAACAGTTAAGTTACATAAGGGTAATTTTTAAAGCTGAAAATTTTAAAAGCAGTTATAGTAGGCAAATTACATAAGGTAAGAATTTTTTAAAAGTAAATAGAGGGTCAAAAGGTAAGTTACATAAGGTAAAAATTTTTAAAGTTAAAGAGTCGACAATATTGCATGATAAAATTTATTAAATAAAATTTTTAGTATAGTTTTATCGATCAACTTTTATACATATTTTTAAATGATAAAATTTTTAACATAATTTTACAATGGAATTTTTTATACATGATTTTTAAAGATGAAATTTTTAGGATAATTTTACAATAAAATTTTTTATACATGATTTTTAAATAGAATTTTCAGCATAATTTTATCGATGAATTTTTTATATATATAATTTTTAAAGATGAAATTTTTAGGATAATTTTACAATGAAATTTTTACACATGTTTTTAATTGAAAAATTTTGAATGTAATCTTACAATGAAATTTTTTAGTATAATTTGTACAATGACTTTTTTATACACGTTGATTACGATCAAATTTTCAAAGAAATTTTTTAAAAACTTTTTTCAAAGAATTTTATTAAATTAAATTTTTGAGTTTCAGTGTTACATAGTATTGCCTAAGGTAGGTGGTAGTCATTCGCAAGAGCAACACATCTCCTCCACTCTGCAGCAACCCATCCTTAAAAAAAAAATAATAATAATAAATAATAATATTAATAAAATAATAATAATAATAATAATAATAATACTTTCAGAAAACATAAAAAGTTAACTTACTTGGTATCAACTTCTGAACACTGATAACCCATACACAGTGGATAATTCATTAATAACTGAACAACAATCACTAGGTACTGTATACAAATAACCGAGTACTGTACAGCTCTCTATATACATATTAGGCATTGAATAATTTACTTATTCATTAAAATGACATATTTAAATAATATTTACTCTTTCAACACAGATATTGAATCAACTCAACCCACTTAAAAAATAAAATTTTCTCTCAATCATTTCCCTTTAAAATACTTGGTTATTCACACACTCACAATATGTTATCAATAACTAGTTACTGAACAAATCAATATCAAAAACTAATTACTGAACCAATAAATATTAATGATGGGTTACTGACCAACTAATTTTGAAATAAATCACATAAAAGGTTAACAAAAAGAAATACAAGTTGAAATTTTATTAACTTTTTCACTATTTTATCGATCATTGATGTGTCCAAATTTTTTGGTTGCTTAGTTACCTTGTCGTTATCAGGTCATAATTAATCAAATTCATTGAAACCAAATCCATTGCTATATTTACTTGGTATCAACTTCTGAATACTGATAACCCATCACACTGAATAATTCATTAATAACTGAACAACAATCACTAGGTACTGTATACAAATAACTGAGTACTGTACAACTCTCTATATACATACTAGGTATTGAATAATTTACTTATTCATTAAAATGACATATTTAAATAATATTTACTCTTTGAACACCGATATTCAACCAACTTAACTCATTTAAAAATAAAATTTTCTCTCAATCATTTCCCCTTAAAATACTTGGTTATTCACACACTCACAATATGTTATCAATAACTAGTTACCGAACAAAACAATATCAAAAATTGTTTACTGACCAAGAAATCTTTAAATAAAAGCACATAAAAATTTGAACAATCCAAAGAAATACAATTTCAATTACAATTTTTATTAACTTCTCGACTCTTTTATCGATCATTGAGGTCTCCAAATTGTTTGATTGCTTAGTTACCTGATTGACATCAAGAAATTATTAATCATTGACGCCCAATCATGTGTTGTATTTTCTCTGAATAAAATTTATTGCTTTACAAGTCTTGTATGTGATTTATTGTCATTTTGTAAAACTTAGTTAAAAAACTTTGAAATTTTTCTACCATTTTTGTAATATTTTTAATTGCGTCCAACAATTACTAAACGTTATTTTCAAAGATGAATGCCAACCTTTTCATTTATTTTTCACATGCCCTAAATAAATTAATTGCTAACACATCAAATAATTACTTAAATTTATTTTTATAGATTTTCTATTCACCCCAACTCTTATTGTTTACTGAATGATAAATTAATTAGTAAGTACAAGTAGTGGTTAATCTAATTGCTAGTGAAAAGAAACTTGATTAGAAAAAGATACTTAAATTAATTTCTCAAAACATATATTACTTTCATTGTACTTGGAATAAATTTTTATATATTTATTGAAAATGATTCGACTCTTTAAATTATTAACTCAAAGATGCTAAAAGTTTAAATAAAACTGATAGAAAAAAAAAATAATATCTACCACATTACTATAATCAAATAACTATAATTTCTGATACCATGCTTCAATACATACACAGGTACTTGTGTACTGATATCACTTTCTGAAAACCTAAACTTATAGGAAAAATGTATGTGATTGTCTATTAGTCTTTGTAGAAATTATTTTTATTAAATTGTGGTTAGCTGGTGAATAGAATTTGATTAAAGTAGTGGGAAAAATGTAAATTTTAAATAAATTTGATTAAATTTGTTAATTCTTTAAATAAAATTTTTTAAAGAAAGCTTCAACATAGTAGCAAATTTTAAAGAGAATAGTACTTATCAATTAAAAATTAAATTAAATTAACTAAGTTGTAAGATAATTGAAAAATTTATTAGATCATTTTTTAAAATTTTATAAGGTTGTTAGGTAATTATTCTAGATACTTGTTGAATGAAAATCAGTGTATGTTATCGACTGCTCATAGTATTTAATTCTACAATTTCCGGATAAATAATTATTAAATTCTTGATTCCTGGAAATAATCGTAAATATTTAAATTATTCAGAAAATTGTCAAAAAAAAACCTAAATAATGGGTAACAAAAAAGTTTTAAATACTAGTCAATTTTAATTTTTAATTTAATTGAGTTACAAATAAATAGTTACATGAATCATACAATTTCATAGAACTGAAATATTATCGATATATCCTGATTAACCTTGAATCAATGAAAAAAGTAACAATTTTCCTAAGTATGTTATAAATTCAACCAACTCAATCCCCTTAAAAATACTATAAATTCGCCTCTCAACCAATCATTTCTCTTCAAATGTCATTTTCACTCCATTATATCAACTATATTCATAATTTTCATAAAAACCTATCAAGTAGATAATATTTACCCTTTGAATACTAATATTCATTCCAGTAAATTCCTTTAAAAATATTATAAATTCCTCTCTTGACCAATCATTTCCCAACAAATAACAATATTTCAAACCATATTCAATACTTTTCATAAAAATCATAACAATACCCATTTCTATAATATTTACCCTTTAAATAACAATATTTAACTAACTCAAGCTCCTTAAAATGACAACAAGCTTGTTCTTAATCGACTATTTTTCACTAAATAAATTCCACTCTTGACCAATCTTTTCCCATCAAATAACACTTTCCCCTACTCTACCAACTATATTCATTATTTTATAAAAATCACCTATTAAATAACGATACTTAACCGACTCAACACCTTAAAAATATCAACAAATCTGCTGTTAATCGATTATTTCCCTTTAAAAGATCATAAATTCTCTTCTTAGCCAATTGTTTTCCCCTAAAATAAAATTTACTCTCAACCAATCATTTCTCTTTAAATGAGATTAATCCCAGTTATATTCATTATTTTCATAAAAAATCACCGACATATCGATATTCAACCGAATAAATCTCTTGAAATCACCTTAAAATAAAATTCCTCTCTTGACCAATCAAATCCCCTTAAAAATATTATAAATTCGCCTCTCAACCAATCATTTCTCTTTAAATTACAATAATCCCCGCTATATTCATTATTTTCATAAAAATCACCAACATATCGATATTCAACAGGATAAATTTCTTGAAATCCATCTCGTGACCAATTATTTCCCCTTAAAAGATCATAAATTCTCTTCTTAACCAATCATTTCTCTTTAAATGACAATATTTCCAATCTCTTAAAAGATTTACACACATATTGATATCTATCTGAACAAAGCCCCTTAAAAATATTATAAATTCCTCCTCTATATTCTCCATATCACAAAATTTCCTCTTAATCAATCATTTCCCTTGAAATCACATTTTCATTCACTGCACCAACAATACACATATTTTTGGTAATAACCTACAAGGTAAAATTTCTTTAGAAATCTATATTTAACCGAATAAGATCTTTAAAAATTCATCATTTGGATCATATTTACTATATGTATTCAACCAATCAAATTCCCTTAAAATAAAAATCTTAATTTTACCAATAAAAATAAATTTTCTTTAAAGTATTACAAAATTGTTATCGATACCCAACATTTTCCATCGAAAATCACCACAATTTGATTCTGGCAACAAATTCAATCAAATAAAAAATTCATCAAAAATGACTAAAATCGAATAAAGTCTATGTTTCCCACATAAATTTAATTTCACTAAATTAATGTAAAATCATAAAATATATATCATGTTGCTCAAATAATTAAAATTAATCAGTAAATCAAGTATAAATTCAATAAAAATTACCAGTCAACCCATAGATATAATTCAACGATTTTCATATGTATATTGTTAACCACACTGAGCATCCTCTTAAAAATCTCTACAATATACTACTTTTGTGATTGATATCCACGAAATCAATAAATGGAAAAATGATAATAATTAATTGACCATTCTTTTTTGTTACTGTAAAATCAATTAAAATTTTCGGTTTCACTAAAATATTTTTAAAAATCAACTGATTTAATCAACTTTTTAAATATAACATAAAATTTAAATATCATTTACTATTCAAAATCTATCAGTCAAATTGGAATCTAATTGGTAAATAATTATCATAAATATGTTTCATAAACATTTTGTTCCTAAAATAAACTTTTATTTAAAATAATCCTAAAATCAAGTAAAGTTTATTAAATTATCAAGAAATTAAGTGCTTCTAAAATTATAGATTTACCCTCATTTCTTCAATATTTTCTACAAAAACATAATAGTCCCTAAATCCATTAACATTCAAATGAAAACCATAAAATTCACATAGATGATTAAAATTTACTAAAATAAATACCTCGTAAAACTAGATATCACTTAAATTATCATAAAATTTCCCTAAAATCTCTAATTGATTTACATAGCCTAAAAATATTTTATTTTTGTCGATTACAACCTAATCTATTTAAGTGTGTAATTAAATTTATTAAAAGTTAATTAAATTTTCAGTGAAAATGACAAGTCAATAACAAGTCAACAAATGGAATTTTAATTAGTAGAGATTATATTCTATAAAGAAAATTTCCAGTGAAGAAGTAATATTGGTGGGAGAGTACATTAAGTGACTAAAATCGTTGAAATTACTGGAAAAAGTGGGATAGCTAAAGATATCTACTAAATAGATGAAATATCAATTGATATATTAAAGCCTTACAAGGGTAATATACTTTGAATGAAGAAAATATACATCGAAGAGGAAAAATATTCATTAAAGTGAGAAAATATTAATTAAAGTGAGAAATTATTCATTGAAGAGGAAAATATTCATTAAGAGAAATTATTCATTGGAGAGAAAAAATATTTATTGAAGAGGGAAAACAATCATTGAATAACGTAAAATATTGATTGAAGCTAAGAAATATTCAGTGAATCGAGAATTGCATATAATAAATTAGACGGTAAAATTTCTCAATGATGAGATGAAATATCAATTAAATATTGGAAATACTTGAAATAAATGGAGTCTGTATTATTCACTGTTCAACAAATATACTTAAAAGATAAAAATATTCACTGAAAATGAATTGTACTTTAAGAGTGGATGAATTACTATTATATTCAATTAAAAATTATTAACAATTGAGTAGATTTTGTCGGTTAATTATATTTAAATAGGGATATATATTGTTGATGGGTGCGCGTATATTTTTTTAATAACTATTCATCCGCCTCGAGTATACAACGGCGCCCTGCGTAGCGGTCCTGTGCATAACGCCAGACCCGACTGCGGAGGGGTTCACGAGCTCAACTAAGGGTTTTCACCCACTAGCCGGCACGAGATCCGTCCCATGAACCGTCTATTTCGATACTATAATTATATATAATTTTAAGGGTTCGAACTATAAATAGATATATATATATATATATATATATATAACTATTATTAAGAAAGTAACGAAATGAAACGTTACACATAGTTTTAATTTAGGAAAATTTACATCAGCATAGAAATATATACATAAAATGACAAAAATAAATTCCTTACGTTTCAAAAATTTCGTTTGTAGTTTGAAATCAACAGTTCAGTTAAGAGCATAAGATTAAAAATAATGAAATTCATCACTGTATTTATACTATTTTCATGCGTGTGTGCGACCAATAGGCGATTTTTCGCCATTTTTAGGGCTTTTTAATTATTTTATTACTTTAAAATTATTTTTATTATTTTTTGTATATTTTTCTTTATTTTTTGGTATATAATTTATTTTATGTTTGGATTTTATTTTTATCATTATTTTCTTGTAATATTATTTTTAGCCCTTTTTATTTGTTTTCTGGCCGCCACTTCTGCCTGTGTTTTTTCTAAACCTTATTTTGCAAGGTTTTGGCAGTTTATTTTATTTCTTTGTATGTCTCTTTTTGCTTCTGTAGGCATTTTTCCGAACTTTAATTAATTATTTGTTTTATTTAATTTTTGTTATATTTTTAATTTGTTTTTAATTAATATGTTTTTCATTGATTTTTGGTATCTTTGTGCGGTGCATGTTTATGTACAGTGATTCGTTCCATTACTTCCACTCTTTGTCTTTAATTTTAATTTTTATTTTTTGTTTAACGTGTGGCTCTGAGCCCAACAAATTTATTAATAAAAAAAGTAAAAATAATATAAACAACAAATTTTTATTCATTGTCATTTTCTGACACACGTATACGTTTGCGTAAAACTGCAATATCACTCCTATCACATGAATTATTTTTTTCATAAATTATTTTATTATAATGCGAAGTTAAAATGTATGTATACATAATATGTGAAAAATCAAAATAAAAAAAATTAATAGAACATAAAAAAAAATTCATAGAATATTAAAAATCTTGTTAAAAAAGCAATTCGTGTAAAGAGAAAAAAGTTCTTTTTAATTCGTGTTAAATCATATTCGTGTAAAAACAGAATTATGTGTATTATTATAGTTATACTTAATATATGTATTTTATGTAAACTGTATGCAGAAGAAACTGTTGAACCAAGTTGAGTCTCCTGTAAAGAACCTATATCGGGACAACTTTGGTGTTTGCTGTTTAAATTTTGCTTGAATGTTAATAATTAAAATACAACATATTATCGGATAAAAATTCAGCAATAAAATTCAGGATTTAATGGAGCGAAGTAAAAACGATCCATCAAGAGAAGAAATTATTGAGGACGTCATAGCATTGTTGAAACGAAAAAATGAACTAACCAAAATGAATCAAGTTCGAGAAGTAAAATAATTAGTTGAAAAACAGATTTCTTCGTAAATTCAAATAGAAGCTGAACAGAAAGAAAAGGATAAATCAAGTATTGAAGATTATCTAGACAAATACCTCACTATGAATAAAGACGAAATTGAGAGAAAGAAACTTTTGAAAGAAATGGTGGAGAGAAAAAGAAAAAGAAAAGGAGAAACGAGTGATAAAATGTCATGTAAAATATGAAAGAGATAAATTGGAAGATTTAATAGTAAGCCAATCGACAGGAAATATTTTCGCATTGGATTATTCTTCAGCCAATATTAAATTTTAAAAAATTGAAAAAGAATTTAGACTCTAATACTAATTTAGTAATATTATTCAACAATTTAATATTAAAATTGATATTTTAAATTTGCTTATTTAATTAAAGTTTTTGAGTGCATATAAATTTAATATTTATCAATTATAAATTATATTTTTATTACCTAAAACAATTTGTTCAATCGATCTTTGGATTTTGTGACTTAGCATTTTACATTCCCAATAGTATATTTAGTACTACAGAGAATTGATTACTTGAATTATAATAACTATAATAATTAAAATTGCATATATATATACATAAACATAATACGCACCATAGTCAAAAATAGAAAAATTAAAATAAACAAAACGCTCATCACACGCATAATAATCCACACTTTTCCATCCTTTGTACTGCTTTTGGGTTAATAGAATCTGACCACCTTAACTAAAATTCAAACAAAAACATCAATTAACTACTAAAAATAATTGGTGAATAAAACACAAAAATTATGTGGGGTTGGTGGTTACGAACTTGACCCCCTCACATACAATGTTTCACGCCCACCAAAGGTGAGTTCCGATTTCAGAACTGCGGGTTGCCCTTAGAAGTGGTGGGTTACTGGGTGTTGACGTTTTTTAAAATTATGTGGAGGTTTCCCCGGTAACGCCATATAAATATTTCTTTGCTTGCCACTCGGCACCCGTTGCTAGGCAACGTTGGAACTGTGTTCGAGTGGGTATATCGTCCGCAAAAAGTGAGCACTATTACTAATACTGTAATTGATCGAACGATCTCTGGGTCCAACGAGCTGTCGATAGAAGACCTGTGCTCGCTTCTGATTTTTGGTCCCTTTATCTCGTAAATGTCATCATTTGTATTCATAGTTCTCGCGCAAACTTCTCATTCAGGCGGTGTAATGTCCTCATACTACCTCTGTGAGTTGACACTTATCGAATCCTTTAAATATTATTTAAATAACAATAAATATGTATTTTATAAAGTAACAACACATTTTAGAAGTTAAATATGCACTATTTAATAATCGAGCGGCTCAACGTTTAGCCCGCTCCTTCCGTCCAGGTCGGTAGCTGTTTGTATTTGGGGTAACCTTCGGATCCGTAGCCGTCGTCTCTCGGTAGGCCAGTTGGGTAGTGGCAAAGACAAGGGGATAAGTTACTGCTGCCCCTTCCTGGTAGGCCAACAATACGACCTCCAGTCCCCTTATCTGTGTCCGCAGGCTTTGATTTAACTGCCTTTCATTCGCCCATCCCTTTTGGGCTGCATTAAGTCTTTGATGAAGCAGTTTTGCTTTCTTCGATTCCATCCATGAGGCTTTGGTTTGTTGTATTTCCCTTGACATCTCGATAAGTTGTGTATAGAAGTCCTTGTTGAGTTTACGAGAATGTTCTAGTTCCCTTAGCAGAATTTCCAGTTATCCCATCTCTGAAAAACAATGACGTTAACTATGATCCGCAAATCGTAAATTATTTAATTGTTCATACAAATCGTTACGACATTAAGTCATACAACAAAATTCGTGAAAAAACAACTAATTATTTATTGAAAATTAAATTTAGCTTCATTAGTGTTACTATAAACTTGGAGTCCGTGTTTAAATTGTTAACGGTATTGGGGGTTTTAATGCTGCCCCTCAACATTTTCGTCCGTGGCCGGCTGGGTGTATGGGTACCCCTAATACACAAAGACCGGTCGCTTGGTGTTTCGGATAGGTTTGGAACTGGGCGGCGCCATATAATTGTAGGAATCCGCGATCCTACCGGCCGCAATGTCATCTTCCACATTCGCCAGATATTGTCTGGCCCTGACCACGTGAAAGTCGACCTGCCGCTGGTGGTCCTCGAGGCGTGTAAGGAGAGATCGGGCTTGATCCCGAATTTCTTGGGCCGGACTAAGCTCACCATTTCGTCCATTCGCCACAAACGGTCTCCCGTTATTCTCCAACGATATCCAGGCGTTCTGTCGGGGATCTGGTTGGGGCACGTCACTGTACCTTTCCCTCTAGATTCGTTGCCAAGTTTGTCTCCACTGGTCGGCGACATGTGTGGGAACACGAACAAAGGGTCCTGGTCTTTCTTAACAAGATTGGATTGAGTTGATCATCTTCATCCTTGAGTTAACCAATATTGTATTCCCCGTCTGGAATCTCCTATGCCTTATGTTCTCAATCATTTACAATAATTTACCAAATCCTATGATGGAGGGAGAATAATTCTATAACAAACTGTACCCTTTGGGTCGTAGAAGGGCTTCTATTTTCAACCTCTTTTTAAAAAAAAATAAAAATAAAAAACGTGAAGCAGTTCGACAAACAAAAATTCGGCTTGCCACTATACTACTGAATAAAATGCACCCACGGAACCATTCCTTACAGGATTTTTAAAAACGAAGTTCCAACTATTCAACATGGTGTAATACTTCAGTTTTTTCAAAAAAATAAAACTTTTTTAAAATTAGAATCAAAATTTTGTGTAATTTAGTAATCTTATAAATATAAAATAATTCCACGTATTTAAAATACCTAAAAATTCAGTTAGAGTAAATTAGAAAATCATAAAATTAATAAAACATGGTTGCAAATTCGGTTAACTAATTAGTTGAATTTACATGTGTCAGATAACGAAATTATCCTCGCAAAAAGTTTCTCGTCTACCCTTGGTCACTTGATCATCCACCCTTATGGAAACTGCTAATCGTGAGTAAGATTAATGAGTCGGAGCCATCTCCTCTTAATTAAATTATGAGGCTGCTATCCGAGCGTATGTTATATGGGTCGTCGTCCACCAAGGTTATCTAGTCAGGTTAGGATTTTATTTTTCCAAGAAAATCGGGTTTGCAATTTATTAACTCGGGACACCGGATCATTAAATTGAAAGATCTATTGAGTTATTTTTAATGATAATGCGTCTAATAATTATTATTTATAAATCGAAATGTTTTCTACTTCGAAATTTAATTATAGTGATAACCAAATCATTATTTAGCTAAAAAATAAAATAAATAATTGAATAAAATAAACAATCACTTTCTTGAGCCCGTGATGACCTTATCATTGAAAACAGAGGACCGAGAATCACCATTGCGGATCAGAGTGCCGCTTTGAGACAAATCTATTCAAAGAATAAGCTGCTGCCGATGGTACCGCGTCGGAATATGGTCCAACGCCTCAATATCATTCCGGCGTACCATCTGTCAATGGATCCGTCAAATATCCTGAATGTTGTCACAACAATACCAACTTCGTCGACCCCGAATCATAAACATAAACCGATCAAGAACAGTCGGAGAATAGAAAAAAGGAGGGCTGAGAATAGCGCATTACAGGCAAATTTGAACGCCATTGAAAACACTAATTCAAGAAGGATATCGGAAACAATTTCACATGAGCCTTTTTTCATGCCCAACAACTCTATCTGGAGATAGTGTATGCACCCAGATTGCTGCATCTTTTTCAAACGACCCTGACACGATCTCAGTTCAATATCTACATGGATAGCCTCTCCATGGATGCACCAACCAATGTGCAAATAACAATATCCAACAGAACATCATCAGATTGAAAAGACGTACCCGAAATCTCCTGAGGAAGATCCACTCCGCAAATTATTTCGATCATCGATCCATCGATACGCAGTAATTTCAACCTGGCAGCTAAAATTGTTTCACGACAACTTTCAAACTCCACGCTTCGAAGGTCCAAGAAGAGATGCCTTCCAGCAGATTTCGATGCCGAGGAAGATTGATGAAGAAATCTGACTTTGACGATAATACTTATTTTCATTGGAAAAAATTGTAGTTTTACTTTAGTTTTTTTATATCTGAATAGAACCTTAGTTTTAGCTGTTGTTTTTGTAGATATATAATTAATAGTGTCCATTGAGTAGTAAACGTATGTGAACTCCTTTAATAAATAATTAAACCTTTGTAACGATTTCTAACTCTAGTAAGTAATAAATTAATTAAATAAATAAATTATTAATATAAATATGAAAGAAGTTTGATTCATTCATCTAATAAATTGGCAAAAAAATTAATAAAGGTGTTAGTAAACGTTTTGATATATCAATAACTTCATAAAACATTCCACGGTTCACGACTAGAATACTTGGTTTGATGAGAAATTATATCGAATAAGTAAAGCGTAAGTCCTTTTAACGGCCGCATTGTACCCGAATCAAAGGTTATTCAAGGAACAGTGTTGGTAACGACGCTCACCAGCTCGAATAACATTCGGCTGTCATGCACAGTACGAATATGGGTTCACTCATGGGTGCATGATAGTAAATTGTGTAGTGTGCGAGTGAAATGCAACTCTAGAGATGAGATAAAGAGAGTGATATTTGGGTATGAACTGTTTATTAATTGTTTAAATGTTACCCGTACACCAACATTGCGGACTGATCAGGTACGTTTTGTTTATTAGGTCCCCTCACCTTTTAGTCATATGACGCAGCTTTTATGTGGATGGAAAAATGCTATAAAGATACTGAACGAAGCTTCATAACAACCGGAATGTTATTGTCTTTCGAAACTCTGAGATGCATATAATTAATTTGAAAAATATTTACATTTCGGCGAGCAACTGATAAAAATCGGAACGGGCTCGAACATCCATTTACTTTATCATATTAAAATAATGAAAACAACAGTAACTTAAACATATATTTATAATAAGAAAGCCGGGATAATAATAGTTCATGCAATTGAAGGAAAACAATATTCATTGAGATCAAAAGAAAATAAGATAAATGAAGAAGCTGTAATCAAACAAAATTTTTCAAAGGATTCTACTCTATTGAATTATACTAAAACAATTTTATTGATAACGGCATTAATGCTCATGATATGTTTTGTGTATTAATGCAACATGAATTAATCCATCGTTTGCAATTAAAATGATTCCATTGAAGGAAAAAATCAGTATTTATTCAACTTATACCCAAATTGTGTGGTTATATCATTGTGAGAAAAATGAGGAAATAGAAATTAATAAATTATTTTGATCCGCCAAAAAGTTACATTATGGTAATAATATGTATATAGTTGGACAATCGACAATGAACTATAAATACTCTTGTAGAATAAAACAATGGGAATCCTAAAACAATGGTATAAAGATCTATAATCTAATACGACTGAACATTTGGACGAGGAAAATAAATAACCTAATAATCAATAATAATTAATAATATTTAATAATAATTCCAAAAAGTTAAAGTAGTTTTCCAAAAATTTGCAATCGACAACTTAAATGCCAGGAAATTACTTTTAAATTATGTCAATTTAAAATTTAATCAAACTTATAATATTGTAATTCATTATTATGAAAAATCCCTTCGAAAAAATGTATGCTACATGGATGATCAATGGATTGAAATTCATTTTCATAAACATTCAGTGTATTTAATCAATGAAACTAATCGTGTTATCTTCCACTACGACAACCAAACAGTAACAGTTTCTCGGAGTCAGACTAAAAGGCAGTTATCTATTATTGCGGAAAAACTAAGGCTACCCTCATTGATAAAAATGATACCTAAGTATAAAAGATGATTAAAATTCAGTATTATCGTCGTAAAGCCATATCGGACCAATGACGTCTCACCCTGGTAGATCGTAATTTCGTTCGTGTATATTATGAAAACACTTACGACGAGAATCCAAATAAAGTCATCCAAATAAATTATATCTAAAATTCCAAAACATGGGAACTATTTCAGATAACAATATTCGTGACATTAAATTTTATCAAAATCGTAATGAATCACTAATGATAAACAGAACTCTATATGTATTGGACATCTCGTTTATATTTGTGATAACTAGCATCATCATAATAATTCTACTTCTCATTATCTCGTCAAAAATTGGGAAAACAGAATTCTGTAAATCGATCTAAGGAATCTAGGCCCTGAATAATTTACAAAGAAACATTTGTATAGCGAGATACATTTATTTACTTTGCATGAAAATTCTAGTGTATAGTGTTCATACATTTTTATGTTTTAATTGTAAAAAAAAATTTCTTGACCGATTCTGATTAGTTACTAAAAATAAAAAAAAATTATTATAAAAAAGAAAAAATTAATTTTTAAGCGGTATAAAAACAAATTTTAAATAAAATAACTTCACAAAATCAAAAAAAATCTTTACCTTTTATTCAAAATTTTTTAACTGGTAATTTTTTATTATGATTATTATAGTTGCTGATTGAAGTGGTGACCTTCGTATGCTTTACCTCAAATAAATTTTAATTATTAATTTTTTTAGAAAAATGAATATGACATCATCGACTAGAGCAATATATGATGCATACCTCAAGATCCAGAAGAATCAAGAAGGACAATCAAAAATAATAATGCAGAGCAAGCAGCAAGTGCCGAATTATTTCAGGATCGAGGACAGAAAAATGAAAATATATATTTTCCGATTACCCAAAGGATCCAGAATCAAGTTGGAAGAAAAATCACAGTGAAAAAGGATGAAGAATATCACTTGTGGTGGGTTCATGGCTGACAACCTCGAAACCCAGACATATAACATTCAACCACTCCCAATGGTTACCCGTTGCTAGGCAATGTTGGTACTGTAACCAATGGTTGTGAGATAGCCAAAGTTGAGTCTTATTTCTAGGGCTGCTAAGACCTGGTCTCTTGCTGAGTCCGGCGAGCCTCCGTTAGAAGGCCTGTACTCATATTTTTGGTCCCTCAAGCTATTTCTCAACCGTAATATCCATTACTTAATAGTTTCGGTGTACTGGGAACATTTAAACAATTAATTACTAAATTTTATGGAAAATTATTTCTCCATGTCTCACTACTAGGGTTACACCTTTCCGCGCACATCACACAATTTACGCCTCACCATCATCCACCCATGATGGGACCAATATTGTTCCTGTGCATGACAGCCGAATGTTATTCAAGCAAGTGAGCGTCGTTACCAAAACTACTCCCTGAATAACTTTCTTTCGGGTACAATGCGGCCGTTAGAAGGATTTACGCTTTATCTATTGAATTCAACTCTCGTCCACCCAAGCGTTTTATTCAAGAACTGGGGAAACTGTATGTTGTTATTGAGGAGAAAGAATTGGAACGTTGCTTATTAACCCTAAAAATGATTTTTATTTCCCTAAACAATTCGATTGAAAACTATTTCTTCAAATTTATCAAATTTATGTTTAAAGGTTCATCAATTTATTTAATTTAACAATCACTGGACTTAAAATTATTAAGAAAATTTTTATTATTTAATGACAAAAGGTCTATGAATTCAACACAAAACTAGCGTTATCGCCATTCACACTACACTAAACAATTAACTAGAACTAAATTTATTTCGTTTCTGAGAAATTTCCGACAATCACTATAATCACGTTAGCACGAAAGGTACATCAAACATAATCCAATTCAATCCCTAATCGTCTTCGGCATCAATATCCACCAGAAGGTAGCGTTTTCTGGGCTTTCGCGGGGTTTGATCGAGATCCCGCCTAGGGATCCTCCAAGCAATCAAGTTGACACCAGCGTTGTTTTGTGGTGCTGCTGTGATCGAGATTATTTGTGGAGTAGATCTCCTACTAGTGATTTCATATTTCCCGTCCCTAACAGGAGACGGTCCCGTAGAGATAGCTACTTGTACATTGGAGGGTGTATCAACAGTGAAGTTTTCGATTGTGACATTAAGCTGCATCGGCTCTGGAGTTGGCATAGAGAAATCCACCAATCGTTGCGCATATATTACTTCCAAATCAGAGTCAGTTGGCCTCAAGAGTGAGTCGGCCGACATCGGAGTTCCAGAGATGTTAGATACATCAGTTAGACTAGCATTTCCAGTAGTATTTTAAAATTTGCCTGTAATAAGGCGTTTTCCACTCTCACTTTTTCTCTGCGCTGCCGATTTTTATTTAGCTTGTGCTTCTAATTCGGTTTGGTAGTTTGCGAGATTTCCCCATTTACGACAACATGGATCTCATCTCGTCCGATGCGACTAGACGAAGGACCCGGCAGATGGTTAGCCGGAATGATGGCTGTTTGCTGAGCCATACTCCTGCCCGGTAATCGCGCTTGCAGTTTTTTCTCGGTGAAGATTTTTCGCAGCGCGGCACTCTGCTCGGCTATGGTCAGCCATTGAGCACGATTCTATATGATTAGA
Organism: Schmidtea mediterranea; assembly: GCA_022537955.1. Classification (NCBI taxonomy): domain Eukaryota; kingdom Metazoa; phylum Platyhelminthes; order Tricladida; family Dugesiidae; genus Schmidtea; species Schmidtea mediterranea. The sequence continues at coordinate 316,277,350 of CM039679.1, read as the reverse complement.
TCATACCGTACTCGCGAGATCCTAGAGATTTTCTTATAGAGTTCCTTAGTAGCCCCAGGGGAGCACAATGTTACTTTTACTTCTTCATATTTTCTTATAAGCTCCCGATAATTCATTTTCAGGTTAGCCAGATTTTGATAAGCGGCTAGAAGGGGCCGGTAGGATTTTTGGAATCTTTGGCAGTTTCATTTCAATTAAAATTCGTTTTATTTTTTGAATAATGGCAATTATATAGAAGTTGTGTATTATCGATTTAGATAATTTAGTCACAGAAAAGATTGATAATAATAGGCGTCTATGACTATCTGTGGTGGCTGGTTGTATCTGATATTGTTAATTATTCCGAATTGTAGACTTGGTTTAAATTCCAATTTTATTTATTTCCGATGTACCCGTTTTCAATACACTGGAGATATTTTCAAATTCCTCTTTAATGCGAGTGTTTGTGTACGTCAGAAATCTACAGTATACTGCTAATGTATACAGGAGGCTTTAATCACCCAATCGTTGTAATTAAATTTTCTCATCATGCCCAAAAACTATCGCAATTTCGGTCATTCGAAATTGAAATTAATTAAAAGAAAATTTTTAATGGTCGTATTTAATTTTCTCATTGACCTAAATATTTTTCTCGCTGCATTGTTACTAAATTAACTACCTCACTATTCGATTTTTAAGTTCATTAGTCTACGAAAAAGGTTTTCCTACTGTATTTAGTCGGTGTGGTAAAATGGCTATCTGTCAGATACTTCCACTGTGGTCAGTTTTTTATTTATTTTCTTTGATGCATGGGTATAATTACCTTGTACATTTCATTTATTACAAAAGTTTCTTTGACTAATCATTAGATTTCATATGTGGCCGTAATTGCTATCCTATATCTAGCTTCCCAGTATAGATTTACTCTTGAAGGGAATTTTTGAAAAATTCACCTTAAATTATCATCAGAGAATAATTTTTCTAGTTTCCCTATGTAATGTCACTCTTCTCGATGATTTTTTTCTGCCCATTCCGACCGACATTTCCATCAGCCGCCATAGGTTTTACAGCAGCGCCCTAAGGGTAAAGTCCTTCGTCTTTCGACCAGAACTCGTGTAGACAGTCGAGGTATTAGAAGTAGCACGATCAGTAGCCACAACTAACGAAAGTGAACTCGTTAGCCGGACCGCCAGTCTGCCCTCCTAAAATACTATTTCAATACGTAAGTATTTAAAGTTTAAGGGGGGACTCGTCATTAGTATCAAAGATACCAAGGCCATCCAGAAAAAGAATAAGAAAAATGTAAATAAGCATAACAATTATATTATGATAACAATACACAAATCAAACGATAACGCCAATAAAAAACCTTTCTTACGATATATTTCGATAGCACAGCTATCATCTTCAGGTACTCAAAACCAACTAAAAATATTATGAATTAACATTTAATTTAAACAAATTATTTTTTATTAATTTAATTTTTTAATAAATAAATATTTTTAAAAATATATTTTAAATTAATTTTAAATTTTAAATTTTTTACTTATATTCTAATTTTTTAAAAATTAATGCAATTTAAAATTTTCAATTATTTTAATAATATTAAAAAAACAAACATGATTTAACATACGTAAACTATTTAAAAACATTCAAAACATTCGTAGTCACAGCACTCTGCACATTAATCTTTGGATCCAATGACCTTATCAGCAATGCTTCACATATCACTCGTTCCCAATAACTATTAAAACTTCTCAACAAAATTCTAAAATCAGACATTCCGATATCACTTTTACAGCCTCTATTGTGTTCACTAATATTGGTCAAACCCTTCAATCGACAATGCTCTAGAACTCGAGTACAGAGATGACGGGAAGTCTCTCCAATGTATGTGGCATTACACCCATTACATGTAAATTGATAAACGAGATCAGAACACAATCCAACCGGAGTTTTTGATTTATTAATAAACATATTGCGTACCTTACACGAATTAGAGACGATCTTATACTCTAAATTTCCTATCAGTTTACCCAACTTCCTCTTATAATTTGTAAAGCCTTCAGAGTACGGCAATACTAACACATATTTAGGCTCAATTTTTTTATATCCATTTTTACAATCACCCAGGTCAACACTCAATTCACACCCATCCGACAAATTACATTCAGACTTTCCACAACATGGATCCTTAGGATTTTTAATCAATTTATCAACAGTTTCTTTTATCATCAACAATAAAAATGATTTAGAATATCCATTCTTTATCAACAACTCAACCAATTTATCAACACTTTTTACCGAATTAGCAAAAGTAGAAGATAAAGCCCATGAACGATAAATCAATCCTTTCACCATATTTCTCTTATACTTAAATTCACAAAAGCTTTCTGGAGAAGTATAAAGACCAGTATCAGTTGGTTTTCTATAAATCTCTGTCTCATACTGTTTATCTTTGCGTTGAATTAACAAATCCAAAAACGCAATTGATGACTTTCTCTCCGTTTCACATGTGAATACAATGTTTTTATGTAAACTGTTCATAAACTGCAAAAACGGTTCTACATGTTTCTGGTTTTCAAATATAAGAAAAATATCATCCACATACCTTTTATAAACAAAAGGTTTTTCAAATTGGAAAGAAGCAATTTTCTTTTCCAAACTAGCCAAAAATATTGATGCCATCGTTGGTGCTAAAGGGTGCTAATAAGTTGGTGCTAATACACAAATCCTTACCGATTAGAATAAATTAGCACAAATTTTGTAAACTTTTGTAAAGTGGTAAAGTTAAGTTGTTGTAAAGTTAAAAATTTTGAAATTAGCCACTTTTTATATAAATATTTTGTGTGTGTTTGCGAATAATAGGCGAATTTTTGACATTTTAAGAATTTTTAAATGATTTTATTAATTTTTAAATATTTTTATAATTTATTACTCATTTTTCTTTATTTTGTGATTTATTATTTGAATTTTTTCAAATTTATTTTTATTATTATTTTTGAATCATTGTTCTTTTTGACCTTAAAATTTTGTTTCGTAGTCGCCGCTTCCACCTGTGTTTTTTCTAGACCTTTTTATAAGGTTTTAGCAGTTTTATTTATTAAATATATGTTTAGTTCTGTGTCAGTGAGTTTTTGTAGATTTTATTAATATTTGTTTTAATTAATTTTGTTATATTTTTAATTTGTTTAATTGGTGTTTTTATTTTATATTTAGTTTCTGCTTGCGGTGCATGTGTAAGTGCAGTGGCCATTTTTATTATTTTTTTATTACTTTTCTGTTTTAATTTTGGCTCTAAGCCCAACAATATCAATTTAATAAAATATTTGTAATCAAAACTCGAGTTGAACATTTTTATTTATATATCACAAGGATCATTTTTGCATACACCGTCTTTTTACTTTTGTTTGTGGGACTGCTAGAATCGTCTAAGAATTCGCTCCACCCTGTCTGGCCTCAAATGAGGTAGAGTCCTTTTACCCGCTTTATATGGTCGACTCTGTTCGCAGTAGGCTACCTGCTCCGTGGCAAAGAAAACGGGGGATAGTCAACGTGCTCCCATCTTGGTACGCAGATATTGCGACTTCTACGTCCCGAATTTTGGTACGCTTTTAGGCATAGTGATGGCCAATTCAACGTCCTTTCAAGAACACATTTCGAATCACGATATCTTCTTGTTGGGTGGGCAACTTGCTGCCACACCTTACGATTCCAGATCTAATCTCGTCTTTTAGCTTTTATTGAGTGATTTCGCGGTCTTGATCGTGAATCCTTTGATTTTAATGATCCCTGGAATCTCAGCTTGGAGTTTTTGTGTCAATTTATAGTTGGAATTATTATCTTTCCTATACAATTGGTATAAGTTTTTCTCGGACATTTTGAGTTTGTAGCCAACGATGTACTCCGATTTTAGTCAAGACGCCCGTCGGTTGGTAATTCATCTAGTTTCTTCGGTCACTATTAAATACTTTTAAATACTTTGAAGTGCTGCATTACAATTACTTTTTAGGAAAGAAAAGTCACTCTAAGCTGGATTGTTGGGGGATTCTCCTTGGACTCGTATTTTGATTTCTCACAGGGAACAGAGCTTGGATGTTGGTAAATACTAGAGTGAGGCAGAATTAGTCATGGTTATTCCTATAACGAAGTTATTTGATGAGGTTTCTCTCTTTTAGGTACGGGTTAAATTTGGCGAGCTCGAGATTGGTAATAGTTCTTTTTCTGATGGTAACTATTTTCGCGATTGTAGCGGACAGATTGCTCTGACGGCGGGTTACTTTGTCTTTGGGATCGTCACTGACATTCGGAAGACTCTAGGAGATGACAGTTATTATGAAAATGAAAGGAAGATGAAGTATTAGTCATAGTAATGACTGCTTACTGTATTACTTGTCTCCTCTACTAACTGATACTATTTTGCTGAAAAAATTTAGATTTCTTTTCTCTTTATTGAGTTTTCCTAATCATACTAATAGTTTGTTTCTAAGTGTTGAGATTTTGAAACTTTATAGTTGTTATCCAGGCAACCCAATACAAATATTTTTAGCTTACCACTCGGCACCCGTCGCTAAGTAACATTGGAACTGTGTTCGAGTGGGTGGATCGTCCGCAAAAGGTGAGCGCTATTACTAATGCTATAATTGGCCGAACAATCCATTGGTCCAGCGAGCTGCCGATAGAAGGCCTGTGCTCGATTTTGATATTAAGGTCCCATCATTTTTCTATCTCTTTCAAATGTTAATCTACACTGTTATATCATTTATAATTATGTCCATTCGCATAGTCCTTCTTATCGTTGTTCGTATTAGTGATTTTACTATGACCTGTACACCCTTCGTTATGTTGAACATCCTAAGAGTATCTCTCTTACCCTTATTCCTATTATAGCTAATATGTTCCCTATTATTGTTACTAGTATTATCATCGTTATTATTATATGTATTGTTCTTATTAATTTTTACTGTTATTACTATTATCATTCTTATTACTACCATTACCATTATATTTATTGTTGTTATTATTATTATTATTATTTATTATTATTATTATTATTATTATTATTATTATTATTATTATTATTAATAATAATAATATTATTATTATTATTATTATTACCATTGTCCTTACTATCATCATTATTATTAAATAAATTTTTAGTATGGATCAGCCCTTATTTTTCAGTTTTATCAGAATATTATACAATCAATTGAGCCGCGCTCTACTTTTTCTTTACTATTTTCGATAAAGTAATTTAATTAATTCGAAAAATTAGAGCAGCGTTCCGTCCCTATTTCACAGTTTTATGATAATGTATTTTACTTATTTCGGAAAATTTGCGCACCGTTCCGCCCATATTTTTCATCTCAACTCAAATTAATTGGTTTAGTTCTTACATATTATTTAAATTATTTCTTTTCGTTATTTTGGTCGTTCGGATTAATCTTTTTCCGATGGCTATTCATTTTAACTGTAGCAACGATTTCGAAATTTTCCATTGCTACCCTTTCTCTTTCTTTATCCTTATGATCTATTTGTGTTCATATTGCATATAATGAGTGACTACTGGACTACTCGGTGTTAGTGATTTTGAGCCGATTTGTCTAAATGAATTTTAGGTCGATTTTTCTGGCGTTGGGTGAAAGAAAAACAAGCCAAAAGACCTGTTCCTCGATCTCACTCCACCACTATAAGCTATCATTTTACGTTTGGATTCGCCGTTTACCACTGGCTAGCAATCACGGTCACAGCTCCGTTGCAGATGAACTGTGCTTACACGGACCAGTTAATTATGTCTATTTACTCTCTTGTACGATGTATTGGCTGTAGGCCGAAAAATAAAATAAATAAATGATGCCATTTTAAGCGAATCCAAGTAAAAGCCTCGATGCAAAATTTCAGTCTTAAATGTTTATTCAGCATGTCATATCTCACATAATTGTCGGAAGTTCATAAATTCGCATAAACATTGTCAATTCGCATCATTACAAATCATTTAATCAATATCGATCCATAACTTCATAGTGAAGTCATTCATATAGCAAGTACACATAAATTTTAAGTCATAAGTCAATGCACACCAACTGAGAGTTGTCGTGTCCAGACAAAACACTTACCAGTGTTAATTGCCTGAATGCACGGCTCTCAGTTTGTTACACACACCGACTAAAATTCAGATAGAAAAATAAGACTGCAAATTAAGGTTGAAAATTTGTCAAAACACATCAATATATATATCTATAATTTGACCTTAACCTTGCGTGCTATTTTTATTGCGATAAAACAAAATTTGATCTTGAAATTATTTGTGTTATCTAAATTAAATTTTTATTATTTTCTTAATTTAAATTGGCAATTTATTTCTAAAATTTTTAATTAGATTTATTCAACCAAAAATATTTTATTTTTATTCATTTAATTCATTAATTTTTACTTTTATATAAATGGTCATTTTACGGTCAAATTTTCTTGTTATTATGTTATTTCTTTGTAAATTTCGTGCGGTTCTTGATGCATTTTGTATTTATGTTATTTTACTTTTGTTTTTTGATTTTTGGGATTCTATCAGCTAATTTTGGGTGATTCCTCCTTATCGAACCTATTCTGAATTTGCTCAGGCCTTAATTCAACTAAAATTTTAGAATTCAATAATTTAAATTTCTCTTGTCCCATTTGGCCCTATTCATTAAAAATAACTCAGAGTTTTATTTGAATATTCAATTTATTCAATGGAGATTAGAATCAGCTTCTTTATCTCTATTGTCTTTGCCCTTTAACCATATTGAGACTCGCTCTGTTCTTTTTGAATTAGGTTTAGGTTAGATTGATTATGGAATGAATTTATGAATTTCGTTGCAACGCTTTCGCTGTTCCCGCCCGTCCCTTCTTTCTATTTGATCTTAAGGAATTTTTGTATGTTTAATATATATTTAATGGATGCTCACCGAGATATCCGATGTGACTGAGTATAAGCCGATATGTGAAGTTGATTTTAGGTCGAGTTTTCGGAAACTGGATGAAACACTAATTCCCTCTTTTTCAGTTTTCTCTATAATTCTGAAGTTGTCGTTTGGGTCCGTCGTTTGCGGGTACACTTGCTCTTACACTATCTTGCGATGTGTGTGGCTGTGAGCCGGAAAAATTTCGACTTCAGAGAAAACTCATTAGCTATTGATACATATAATTGATATTATCCCATTAGTACAGAGATTATAATGCATCACTCATCAACATATAATTTCCCTCACTTCGTACTGTTACTCTGTTACAATAAGATCTCAATAACCCTTCGATATAAGTACTCCCAAAGTGTCTCATAGTAAATTGGTAACTTCTCACAGTACAATACCTGTAAAGCAAATGATTTTTTCTGACAAAAAAGTCTCAGCTTTTTGTAAGAAAAAGTGGTTGCTCACAAAAGTGGTAAATTCTTAAAAGATGAATCGGTATATATATACCTATTCTGTGACCCTAACCTTGCTTGTAAATTTTGATGAGTTAAAACAAAATTCGATGTTGAATTTATTTGAATTATCTAAAGCTAATTTTATTAATTTTTCTTAAATTAAATGAACAATATATTTTTATAATTTTTTATTGAATATTTTCAACTATAAATATTCCATTTTTCCCTACTATTTTCAGTTTTCTAATAATATTTTGATTACATGTATGAATTTTATTTTATCTTAGATATTAAAAGTATTAATTTAGTGAAATTACTTATAATCACATATCTTTGTTTGAATATTTAAATTATTTTTTCAAAAACCTTGTAATAGATTAAAATTCATAGAAATGTGGGGCAATAAATATGAGCCGTATTTTAATAAAGAAAAATGTAATTTATTTTCAAATTTTTAATGATTAATTTTCCTGCATTCTTTCAATAGATATTCCTATTGACATGACTGTAGAAGAAGTAGACAAAATTATTGACGAAGAAGAAATTCTTTATATTACTAAAGCCACAAGTCTTAACGAAGTTTTTGAAATTAAGTATGAAAATGATTTTTTAACAATTCTAACAAATAAATTGAATAAAGGTTACCTGGTAAAAGTTACACTTTGATTAATTCAACCGATTTATCACGATGCTACAATTTACGAGAATTGGATTTATCCGGAAATTTACTGACAGAATTTTCTAGAAGTATAAATTTACCGAATCTAAAAGTGTTAGATATATCGCAAAACAATTTTTCTCAGAAACCTTTAGTTGAGCAATTCCCAAACCTAATCGTTCTTGTTGTGGATCACAATATGAAATTAGTAATATTGCGTGAGAAATTTTTAAACTGACTGCAAATATTTTCAGAATATGAATACAGATGCTGTAGCATATTTTTGCCCAAATTTAAAAATAATTAATGGAGAAAAGTTTGAGGTAACTGTTCCAGATCATTTTATGAATTATATAACAAACGCATCAAGAGCATTGGAAACAATAGTTAGTAGCCAATCGAATTCGATATAAAGTTATTTCATTTTTCTTAAGATCCGTAATAAATGGGAAAATGAAATCGCAGAAAGATGTTATGATATTCTTGATAATGATCATAGACGAGCTCTAATCGATGAAATGGTCCGACAACTGAAGGACAGAAACCTGTTGATTGATGAACATCTAAGTAAATATCGCGATTTATTAGTAAGTGAAATTAATTTCTGTCAAATTAATTTATTTTACTTTTAATTGTAAGTAGCTAAAATGCTATCCGAAATAATTTCGACTTTTATCTAAATGAATTTAAAGGATTAATATCAATAATAATATTGATCAATATTATTATTGATAAATATGTAATGAATGTATTTTTGTTGCTTTCTCAAACTCATTTAATCACTATTGGTTGTTTACACGACTAAAGCGCACCAATCAGATCGATATAGATATCAATTCCTATTGAATTTCACTATGCTGATCAAATGACTGCTAATTCATTTTGCCGATGGAATGTATTTATCGTTATCAAAAAATGGAATATTTTCTGAATTTGGTTTGTAAAATCGGTATTGATAATGTCGGAAGGGATTTAGTTCCACCATTTTGGGGATAAATCCGGGATTTCGTCGCTTACAATTTGTCAGGAACTTATACGCAATTTCACAGGAAATTACCGGGTGGTTAGTTACCAAAATTTGTAATAAGAGAACTCAATTTATTGAAACGATCTAATTACAAAACTGTATTTAGTCAGGTTTATCAAGTCATTATCCCTCGTCACTGAATGATGACATCTCGTTCATATTGATGCCCATTTGCAGGTTTCGGAGCGCAAAAAGATTTATAGAAAGAGCTTTGTAGATTTATTGTAGAGCTTGATAATGCATTTAACTCATCTATTTATGCCGAATTAGTTCTCTGATCAATTAGGTTTTGATTTCAACTGTATTTACGGATTCTGTCGGTCACGAGCACTTGAGGAATGAAAACGCATTAGTCGATCTGTAAGAAAGACCAATAAATCACATCATATCCGCCAAGTCTGTGTCCTTCATTCTGGTCATTTCATTGGACCTAATTTATCAGTTTCCGTTTCTATTAAATCCATAATCTTCCTCATAAATAGCTCAACTTGTTCTCTGCTCTCATCGCGTCTTGATTCCGAGCGCAGAACTATCAGCAAGTTATAACACCTCTTGTTCAATTCTTGCTCCAATCGCCACCATTTAGTAATCCTTCGTCACTGAAATTAAAGGAAATTACTACAATACGATTTTAATTGAAAAAATTATCCATTGATCGATAAAGAAATAAAAATCCAATTTTATCGATTAAAATCAAAATTTAAAATCAATTATATCATATATTTAGATTATTGAATTTGTTTTATTAAATTTCGATATGGTAAATAGATTTTTATATAAAATTGAAATAAAAATGTCATGTTTTAGTTTCGTGTTTCTTACTATAAAATGCTGCATCTTATTCACATTCCTCCAACTGATTTCTTGTCTTGACTCGCATGTCAATATAAACCCCCTCAAATACTGTACCGTTGTTGCAAACGTCTCACCACTAGCACTTATTTACCCGAGCACAAGTATTACTCTCATTAGTTTAATGATATAAAAAGAAGGCCAAAGTATTTTAAAGAATCGAATACAAATTCTCTTTTTGTCTCGCTCAATCTTTGTTTAAATAGTTTTCTTTTATGAATTTCCAAGCATTTCCTTTCGGGTATTTGTATTTGAACGCTGCAAATAGTCTACTGCGAATCCTTCTGAAAACCGTTAATTTATTATGCAATACATTCTATCTTTTCCTCAAACAATATCTTGTTTATCCATAGATCTTTAAATTGACGGAAAAATATCTGGAATCCAAATTATATGAAGCTGAAGACGAACTATTGGTACCGGTCACGATTCCTTCTAAAAGATTGCAATGGTTCTTTACTGAGATTAAAGATAGTGAAAGAAAAGATGAGGAATTACTGAAGAGATTTGTCAATGTGTACGAGGAGGATGAATTGGCAGCTTTGCTGGAATTAAGAAATGAGATGGTGGGAAATAATATAGAAAATGCCAATAGCCAATTGATTTTGACAACAACTGATTCCGACGGTAATCCCCAGCAGTTTCTAATAGAACAGCCCGGTTCCAATATCAATTTCTACCAGTCTCTGATTCAGAACAAGGGTGTTGTGATGACTGTATTCAATGCAAAATTGGTTAAAGGAAGACCAACTGCTGAATTTCTGCCCGGAGAACTGAGAAACAAAGATTATGTAAAAGGAGACATGGCATCGAACATTTACCAGAAAACTGTGAAGGAAGTTTTAGGACAAAAAGGCCTACCAAAAAAGTTATTTGATAAACTTGGAGACAAATGCTTAATTAGATGTAATTCCAGCCATCCCTTAGCACAAATAAACAACAGTAACAATAGCAACATCAACAGTAAAAAGCGCGGAAGACCCAATAAACAAATAGGAGACATACCTAAACCCGACCCCATTCAAATATCGATGGCTAATAATAAAATCCCACCCCGACCGAAAATGCGCCGACGAAACGGAGAGTTAAGAAGCTTAAAAGATGTGAATAAAGCAAACGGAAGCATTAGTAACCAACTGGATTATGATCCCCTCCATTTTATTCGCTGCCACGCTAAGGATTCAGCTCCAAATGATCAAGAAACCAAAGTCTGGCGATGTGGTTTTGCTCCCAGTACGAAGGTGCCCGGTACAACGACTCATTTCGTAGCAACATGCGGTGGTGAGGTCGTCTGCGTTATTGATTGCGATTGTGGCAAAGTTGTCAACCGATACAAACGTGAAGGCGAAGTAATGATTGATTCCGAGCTTCTCTTTAACCATTTGCTTCCAGGATTTTATTGCGTTGGCTTGGACCAGCTTGGAAATCGAACCGGGATTATTTATAAACATCCTAGCAGCCGGAGGAAAATCCAAAGAAATTCGTTTATTCTTTTCTGATAGAGAATCTTTTCTCGATTTGAAAGGCCATCCTGAAGATGTCTCTTCGTTAATATTTCACCCATCTGTGCCGCAAATTCTCTTCAGTGGAGACGCAAAAGCTTCGATTTTTGTGTGGGATATCGGAATGCCTTCCAAACATCAAACGTCTTTAGTGCGCTTTCAAATGCTGATGAGACTGAGATGTCCGAGACCGGATCTCAACCCCGTTATGAATCTCGTCTTTCTTGACCATTACTCCTATCTCATTGCTGGCTGTGACGATGCCATGTTTGCTTGGAAGATCACAGATTTCAAAGGCGACAAGAAAGAAAGGTAAACAACATTTCTTCTTGCTTATGATAAAAATCACAAGAAATTCTTTAATCAAAAAAATATTTCAAAATATCTATATTTAGATTTCGACTATTGATAAATGTCAAATTGACAAATGTATATAAAGTCGAAATCTAAATAAAATTCTAAACGACTAAAATACCGATCAAAGATGAACAAAAAGATAAATTATTCAAAAAACGATTTATAATTTAAAATTGATTTTTTATCAAAAAATTAATAAAAATAAAGAATTGCAGATAAATAAATGGAGATTGACTTTCGGTTGAAATAGTTGCAAATCTTTGGAGTTTCCTGGTTTTGGGTTTCGTCTGGTTCATCTTACTGCGATTTTCCTTCCATTCTTTCGGTTGAAATAGTTGCAAATCTTTGGAGTTTCGTCTAGTTTTGGGTTTCGTCTGGTTCATCTTACTGCGATTTCCCTTCCATTCTTTCGGTTGAAATAGTTGCAAATCTTTGGAGTTTCGTCTGGTTTTGGGTTTCGTCTGGTTCATCTTACTGCGATTTCCCTTCCATTCTTTCGGTTGAAATAGTTGCAAATCTTTGGAGTTTCGTCTAGTTTTGAGTTTCGTCTGGTTCATCTTACTGCGATTTCCCTTACATTCTTTCGGTTGAAATAGTTGCAAATCTTTGGAGTTTCGTCTGGTTCATCTTACTGCGATTTTACTTCAATTCTTTCGGTTGAAATAGTTGCAAATCTTTGTTCTTGCCATCTGTTTCTCCTTGGATTCAGTTTGAAAACATTGATATTTGAAATGATCATATTTTTATACTTGGGCATTCTCGTTTGATATGACCTTTCTCATGCCAAGCATAGCATTCAATATTCTGTATTTCGTGTATTCTGCCACCGTAACAATGAGTTTCTATCTTATCTTTCAACAGTTGGAATTGTCGTTTATCGTAAACGAAACGATTTTGTTGTGTACCATAATCATGATGTCGCTGTTGTTGTTCATATGGACGTCTTGGTTGCTAACTGTGAGAAGGTCTTGCATAAGATTCACTTCTATTATTTGGTTCATTGTAATATTTTTTCTGCAAATTATTATTTCTAACTGTTTCTGCATATTTTCTTCTTTCATTTCTCAGAGCATTAATTTCTTCTCCAACTTCTTTGTGAACTTTATCGACAATTTTGAACCATTGAATGCCATCGAACATATTGATCTGGTTCATTTTTATGTCTTTTGCCATTTCTTTGTCATCTAGTGAATTCTCAAATAAAAATAATTTGAACGACTCTTCTGATATCGAATGGCTGAAAACCTTCTTTGTAAGTTCCTCCTCGATCGTCTCAAAATAAATATCGACCGATTGCTCTCCTTTAACATATTTTAACGCCACGAAAGATCTTGTTTAAGCGTGGTATTCTTGCAAAATGCCAATAATGTTTCTTTTATTAAAATCTTCAAGGGATCATTAGATAAAAATGCTTTTACCAATGTATGATAGAAATCACACGAAATCATTGTTAATTCAAAGAACTTCTAGTGGCTTCAGGAATTGATTAAAAAAACTGCTCGTGGTCGCCATATTAGATCGAGTTTAATAATAAATAATAATAGTAATAATTAATAAAAAGTAATAATAATAATATTAATAAATATAAATAATAATAAGACATTGTATTTTCTACAAAATTTGACTATGATTCACGAATTTTCGGCACAAATGATTTTTAGTGAATTTGATCTTTACTTATTTATTTTAAAAAATCAGAAAAAAATTAATTTATTTTGTATTTTATATTGATTTTATTGATTGAATTGAATTGAATTATTTTAAATTATTCCTCAAAAAAGTTTTCCCTAAAAATTTTACAATTACATTAGTTGAATTGTTGATGAGTGGTTTGTGTTTCTTGATTAAAAAAAAGTATCTGCGGCTTGTCTTTGTAATGTGTTTTTGATTGCGTCTTGGAGTATTTGGAATTTTGTTTCGTGTATTAGTGGCTCTGATTCGTGTACTTTTTCCCAGTTTTCATGATAATTACTGGCTTTGCTTTTAACATGTTCATTGATAAAAATAGTAATAATTATAATAATAATTATTATTAAGAAATAATAATAAGTAATTATATTAATAAAAAATAATAATATACTAAATATAATGAAATAATATTAATAATAATTATTAGTAATAAATAATTATAATAAATAGTAATATTAAATAATAAATTATAATAAATTATAATAATAAATAATAATATTAAATAATAAATAATAAAAAATAGTAATATTAAATAATAATAATAATAATAAATATTAATAATAAATAATATTAATACTAATAATAATAATAATAATATTAAATAATAATAGTATTAAATAATAATAATAATAAATAATAATAATATATGATAAATAATAATAATAATAATATTAGATAATAATAATAAATAATAATAATAAATGATAATAAATAATAATAATATTAAATAATAAGAAATAATAATAATAATAGTAATATTAAATAATAATAATAATAAATATTAATAATAATATTAAATAATAATATTAAATAATAAATTATAATAATAAATTATAATATTAAATAATAATAATTATAATAATAAATGATAATAATAATAAAAAATATTAATAATAAAAATAAATGATAATAAATAATAATAATTTTAAATAATAAATAATAATTATAATAATAATATTAAATAATAATATTAAATAATAATAAATAATAATAATAAATAATAATAATAGAAATAATATTAGTTACGAAAATCCCTTGAAAAAGACTGCCGAAAATTCATGAATACCTCAAATAAATCTGATTTATAGTCAAATTATGTAGAAAATATTAAATTATTATTAATAATAAATAATAATATACTAAAGATAATGAATATTTAATTATCCGAACTAACCAATAGAAAGGTTTTAGTTATGATTTTCCTAACGCCCGTTTAACGCCCGTTTAACACCTGTGTAACTCCTAGGGAGCCTGACATGGAGTTAAGGTTCACAGAATCAAACAAAGCCGGAATCCCAATAGACAGCATTTCATATGACGGATTAGCGCAAATCGGAAGGACGGCTTTAGTTTTCCGAGTAGTTGATAATCAGAATTTCTTTGTAATTGATTTCGGAACGATCCTTGAGCGTAGGAAAGGTGAAATCGATATGAGATCGAGTGAGAGCGCTGATATATAAATATATTCGGTTTAGGCCTCCAGAAAACTATCCCAATCGAAACCTGTGGAACATTGGATTGGTTGCGGTCGGATGACTTCTACATCAACATCAGCTCTCGGAATAACCTCGGTGCGGTGCTGAGCGGGGACAGCATGGGCCGGATCTGGATTTATGATCTGGATCCGTACATTGAGGAGAACCCGGAAAAGGTAACCAATGGATTCCATTGCCTGCCGTGCCGAGTGCTGGACTGGCCGGAGTGCAACATTGGTGGCCCGACGGACGAGAACAGCCCGAAATTGCCGGTGATCAACACCGTAGACATGAGTTCAGACGGCCTATTTGTTGTCGGGGTCACCGATAACAATCTCGTGTGCATTTGGAAACTCGCCAAAGATGAAATTCCCAATTGAGAAATTTTTATTTTAGAAATACAATTTTTTCTATACAAATTTTAATAAGATTATTTTCATTGGTTGATTGTTTTTCATTTGATTTAATATTGGTGCTGAGTTTGATTGGTTTGCGTTTGGCGGCACTTTTATTTGTTGCGGTTTTGTATTTTCAGTTTCGGTGGATTATTCTATGGACGTTTCTATGGATATAGGAATTGGTTGCTAAGGGTAGCAGATTCATACGATAACTGGATACGGTAACGGTTATTGTTTTTAAACTCACTTTTGTATGATGGTTGCTATAGCAATCATATTCCATTAACTGACAAAAACGGTTGCTATGGTTATTACTTAATTACTTGCTAGACGTCACACGTATTTTCTACTAATCAATGTTTTACTTTTAGCTTCGTTTGGTCAAAACTAAATGTAAAGGTCTTTTGTTATAGTGTCGCGATAAATTTGCAGATGTGAACCGCAAGAAGGTGATTTGATGCATAGGGGCAGTCCTTAAATGACGTAACGCGATTTAAGCCTACTTTTTTCACATTTGTCCCTCCTTAAAAAGCCGTATTTTAAAATGAGCATTTCTCAAATCATTTGGTATTTAGTGTAATGTTGCACTCTAATATCGTATCAGAAAACATGTATTAAAAAGGTGGCCCTGGAAATCTGAAATTTAAGTTGAACTTTTAATTGATAGTTGAAATTTTTAGTGATTCATGCTTTAATCAGTCCTCATCAAATAAGAGTGTTTGATTTGAAAGTAAAATAAAATTAATTTTCGGCAAGGCTAGTATATAGCAGCTGAGAATTCATGAGCAGGTGAGCTCCATTTCTAGAACTGCGCGTGATATATTCACTATATGGGTTCCCGACTTTCGATTGAAGGTCTTACGTCTCTTTCTTTCTATACCCTTGTCCATACTCGCCTATTTCTACAATTCCTATGTCTATTTGTTATCTTTACATATTTTTTATTAAAGTAGGTTTCAAAAATTTGAGCAGCGTTTCACACTTATTTTATGGAAAATTTCCCACTTAATTTATTTAATCGCTTTTTCCGACTGCATTTTCCTTCTAGTTAATCCTTTGTCTTTCCATGTATTTGAAATTGGATTTACAGTTTCATGACTACGACACACTGGCCTCATATTATTTATAACAGCTACGGAGTAAACTAAACATAATTATTATTTTTCTAGGAGTTATCTTAACGTTTGACTAATTATTCATGAAATTCATAGTTTGATCGTAATATCGTTCAAATATTAGCCTACCGTGAATTGTAATAAATGTATGAAATGCGTTATTTCGCCGATCTTAATTAACGTGAACTGGTTTCTAAACTGAACTCTTAGATCTATCAGTAACATATATATGTCAATGATAAATAAAAATGCATGATTCATAATGTACTTATTTTAGCCTGACAACTCATATTTGCTTTCCTATGGTCACCACAGTTACTGCCCTTCGCACATCTCTATCTTATAATTTTCCAGATCTATGCCAAAATGTACCAGTTTAATTTAAATTTTCCCTGTGATAACTGTTAAACAATATACGCAATCTTACACTCCTTTAGACTTCCGTTTAATTAAATCTCCATCCCTGGCGTCTCTCTCTTGTTCTCACATAATAAGGCAGGTTTTAATGAAATATAAGCCTTTATTTCTTACTTAAATACTTAATAGTGTTATACCTCTAACTGCGGCGATCTTCCCTCATTTTCCCGTTTTACTGGTGCGGCTGATATTACTATCAGGCGACCAGCTGACACAACAAAGTCCCGCCTTTAAGACCCGTGCAAACGAAGCCTGACCTCTCCCAGTACACTTTGAAAGATAGAAGTCTCGTACGACCACTGCATTCCAATCTTCAAAAATAACTGATGGATCGAGCACGCAGTTGACTACTTCCATGTTCTACTATAGTTTAAATAAATAGAATTATTAGGAAGACCTGCCAGTGAATATAAAATTATCCACGACCATCCAGAATAAAGTTTGTACAAACAAAACATTAACATCGATAAATGTATTTATATAATCGACAAACTACTTACAAACTGGAAAATTTTGAACAAAATTTTTAAAATTAGCAAAAGTGTTAAAATTATTAACTTATATAGTGATTTCATGCTTGAGTGCGCGCAATCAGAGAATTTTGGCTAATTTTTATGGTTTTTAATTACATTAATTTATTTTAATATTTTTATCTTTTTCTCCTTATTTTTATCTTAATTTTAATATTATTTTCTCAATTTTTGTAATTTTTCTTTTTTACCCTTAGATGTTCTATTCTTGGTCATCACTTCCGCCTATGTACTTTCTAAACCTTTTTTTGTAAGGATTTTGCGTTTCTTTCTGCAACTGGAGGTTTTTACTGGATTTTATTTTATTTGTTTTAATTATTTGTTGTTGTCTTTTTAATTTGTTTAATTTGATTTTAATTGGATTTTTAATATTGTCTTGTGGTGCGTGTGAATATCATGACAGCAATATTGACAATATCAAAAATGATGAATTTAATTAATTAGTTTTTACAATTTTTCTTTAAATAGTGGCCCAATAATATTATGATAAAAAATTATAAAGCTTAAATTTTTTCTAGTATTTTTATAAAAAACTTATATTTATTAATTTTTCATAATTTTAAAGGTTTTTTAGCGCAATTTTTCAAATTATCTATGTATGTCAACTCAAAACTATGTATGTCACAAAATATAACATTTGAATAAATCGACTTTAAAAGTAGGGGCATGCTTATTTAAAGTAAGTTAAACTATATAGATATATACTATATATATATAATAAAAATATAAGTAAGTCACAAAGATTTAATAAATAAGTAGGTCAAACATAAAAACACTATATAGTGTGTGCGTGTATGTGTTGCATGACAAAATTAAAGTAAACATTTGATATGTTTGCTTGATGGGTAAAGATAAATAAAGTCAAAAATGTATCCAAAACTCTATTATGATTATATTTATTAAGATGGAATGTTATAGTTGGAAACCTACATAATTTTGAGTTGACCTAAATAAAAATAGTAGGACAAATTTTACGCTAATAATTTTTAGCTTAATATATCTATTTTTTAGCAAAGGGCTTCACTAGTGGACCTTCTCGTCAGTGGTCCTTAATCCACCTACTTACGGCCGATTTAAATGTACTGAAAATCCTCTGACAAAATGAGGTTTATTATTAAAAAAACTAGTACTTCATTAATTCCACGAGCCAGAAGAGAGTTCAAAAAATGTATTTACGATGAATTTAGAAATCTTACAACCATTGTACAATCATTAACTATTAATTGTACAATTTCTTTCCGCTAGATACAAACCCCGATAATGTTATACTTATACAATAAGTGACATGACAAAGGTCAAATGTTACACAAGAGGTCAATGGATATAGATGATTTGTGAGGCGAAACGTCCCGACAGGTGAAAACAGTTAATTATTGTACTATATTTTTACTAATTGACATGCTATGTAATTATAATACAACGCAAGAGGGCTACATCTGACAGTGGAACATACTACTACTACTACAGTAAAAAAATAATTTATCCCATTTTACTAATGAATTGTAAGACATAGCGGAGTTTGAGAAATGAATTTTATTTTGAAATTATTGTTACTTTTAGACAAAGGGAAAAAAATTTCAATAAACAAATGGACATTTTATGAAAGCACAAGCAAGAAAGGCAAAGAAATACAAGAAAGGTGAATGCTGAAACAAATTTCTACATTTGATATTTATTAAAGCAATAAAGAGAGACACGACCAGATAAAAGCTTCAAACGTTTAGAACATATCATAGAAACTGAAGTGCAGAAAAGCGGGCAGTCACTGCTGAAGGTTTCAATTAGATAAGTTTGTTCTACTGAAACTGAAATATTATTGAATCTGATATTATTGTTGTTTTAATATTCAGAATAATTGTAATTGAAATATATTGTTTTATTGTACTAGAATAAGGCACATCGGCACCAGTAAACATCTATGCACTTGTCTTTGAAGCACTTGTTGGCACAACAATCTCGGTAACATTGCCATAACTGGACAGGCTGATCAGTCCCTTGACCTTGTAAAAAAGTGAATTAGTGTTTATTTTCAAATGAATAATAATTACAGCCGGACGTTGAGACGTTCCCTATCAGAATCGCCGCACTCAAAAATAAAATCCAAAATTTCATTACCTGAAATTAGAAAATAATAATCCTTAGGAAATTTCCATTTACCCTCATTTTGGCCGATTTCTACAATCCAAAATGAAGTTCGTCTTGTTTCCATTGTATTTATAACGGTTTTGCATTTTGTGAAATTCTCTACCGAGATTCTAGAACTAAATTAAATTCAAGTAAAAATATTTTTAGATAGTTTTCTTAGGAATTTAAATTATGTTTTTGAAGCCAATTTGAATGAAGGCCAAAATGACGTTTGTGTCCCCTTAATTATTATTAAATTTATATGACTTACTTATTTATTAATTTTTGTCTGTGACCTACTTATTTATTTATTAAATTATGGTGTATCTGTTACTTTCTTTGTCCTTGAGTTGACTTTATTCTCAAGTGTGTGTCTGTGAGCCAGTTTTTTATTTATTAAATCTATATGATCTACTTAGTAATTAAGTAAAACATAGAAAATGTGTGTGACATACTTATTAATCTATATAGTGTGTGATTGTAACATACATAATTTTGGATTGATCTATATAATGTTTAGATTTACTTAAAAGCTTAGAAAAATTTCTTAAAATTGTTGTGAAACCCATAAACTTTAGATTGACCTACATACTTTCTTTTAGTGACCTACATAAAAAATGTGAATGGTTGCCAAGGTTGCGAAACTTAAATTTCGTGTCTGACACAATTTTTGGTTTGAGGTACATAAAATTTTAGAAAAATCCTCAGAAGGGAGATATGGTACAGTGAGTTCCTTACTTAGTGAGCCCTTATTTCTCTATTTACATAAACCAGTATCGGTTGCTTCTCTATAAATTTCTGTTTCAAAAAAACGTTTCTTTCTTTTCAATTATTGCTAATGTAAATAATTCATTTAGTAGAAAAATTGCAAAACATGTTTCTTGCTTTTAAATATCAGACAAACGTCATACACATAATGTATTTATACTTTAAGTTTATTTGTATTAAAATTTATGAAATTACTATCTTAATTATCATGAAGGGCAAAGCCAATGTTTGAGCTGAAAGAGAACCATTGCAACACCGTCAAACTGTTTATACGATTGATTATTTAGAAACAAAGGTAAAATTCAAAGTGGCAAATTTCAAATGTTTACAAAAAGCAACTACGTCAATTGTTGACATAAATCTAAATCCAAATATTTATTCAAAACAACTGATATTTAAACCTCAAATTAAACTATATCTTATTTTAATATTAAAATAAGATATTATATTACTCTCCTCTTCTTTAAGAAACATGCCACTTTTTGATCCACTCTATTCTTCGTACTTTGAAGGTATCTTTGTTCTGTAGTTTCAATTGATGGGGAGAGATAATTTTTTTGATTTTATATGACCATTCGTATTGCATTATATCTTTGGTTCTAGTTTACAGTTCTTTTCGCACTAAAAAATTCTCTCCGATTTCAAAGTGTCGTATACCTCGTTTGTTTAAGTCTGATTCTCATCTTTTCTGCAGCTTTTTGTTCATTCTCTTTAATATCTTTTATCTTTTTATCATTTGAATGAATCACTTCTTCACTTATGGTATGACCAAGAAATACTAATTTTTTTCTTGTGAAATTCACATTTCTCAGGATTGATCTTAAAACCTGTATTTTGAATTATTGTTAGAACAGCTTTAAGTATTTCATCATGTTCTTCTATTGTTTATCCACAAATAAGTATATATTCGAACTATACTATAACTCCTTGTAAGATAATGCCTTCCAAGAGAGTATGCATCAGGCTTTAAAAGGTAGCTGGAGCTGTTGCTAACCCAAATGGTAGCCTATTAAAACAAAATTGTCCTTCCTTAGTAATGAAGGCAGTCAACTCTTGTATTTCTGGAACTATCCCAATTTGGTAATATGCCTGTCTTAAGTCTACTAATGAAAAATATTTTGAATCTGCTAAGTAATCTAACAGGAATCGAGAATCTGGCATTGAATATGATTCTTTTTCTATGATTGAGTTGATGCCTCTGTAATCAACGCAAATTCTAATGCTTCCATCTTTTTTAACAACAATAAGTTACGAGGCATTCCAAACACTTTTACAATTACGAATCACTCCAGCTTTTATTAGGTCTTTTATCAAAACTTCTATTTTATTTTCCATATGCATAGGTTGCCTTCAAGAGACGTGCTTAATTGACCCTCCATTTATTTTCATTTCATGACTAACTAGGTCTGTGAACCCGAGATCAAATTTTGACGCCATAGATATATTCCCAAATTTTACTAACATATTTAACTTAATTGAAAATTTTATTTTACATAACAATAAAATACTTAACAATATTTTTTTAACTTAACATTTCTATTATTTTTACTTAACACTTATATCAGAGCCTTTAACTTTCTATTCATCAGTCAGATTTTTATCAACCCCTTCTCAAAGGTTTTACCACAATCTTTATAATTGTTTCTTAATATTTTCATTAATATTTGACTAACTGATTAGGGAAAAGAGCCTTGCCAATCTCATACTTTGGCATTATCACACATGATAGAAGATCCATTTTAAGAATTGTTGTTGGAAAACGTTCGATGACTCATTTTAGTGTTAAAGTTTTTAGTTTCATTGAACAACTCTTTATAAAATCAACTTTAAACTAGTTTCACTTCCAGGATAGATCGGTTTATAATGGTTTGGCTGCTTCAGTGATTAACATCTTAGACTTTGAATTTTTTGAAAAATAGTTCTATATATAAATTGACTTTAAACCAGTGTCACCTCCAGGAGAGACCATATATAATATTTAGGTCAAACTTTTATTTTTACAAATCTTTGTATACTTAGAAAAAATTTGTCAAATATTTATATATATATATATATATATATATATATATAGATAATAATACATGTAATACATAATAATAATACATACATATCCAAATACATACAACTTTTTATAAATATATTTTATACATAGAAAATTTGATATTATTACGATGTATTTTATTGAGGATTATCCATGAACATAATGGATTTTGATACAATTTATAGCCAATTTTCATGGGGTTCTTTTATCAACATCTAAACATTGGGGATATACATGGATATTATCATGACACAATTTTCCCATGGAAAAAATGTATCCCAACTTAAAAGTATCACAATACTCAAAATCCCAAGAAAATTTTTATATCCGCCTGCCCCATCGTGGCCGAAGGCTGCCAGCCCCACATGGTTTGACTTTAAAGTTTGTAAATTTTATAAATTAATTTTTCAATATTCTTTTAACAATCAATATATTCGTCTTAAATCAACTATTTACAAAAGTCTTATTAACAATTCATAAAATCATAATTTAGTGCTTGTCAAAATATCTCCTATCAAATAAAGTTTTGAAACGTTCATTGAGATCAGGATCTGCTCCAGGTTGAATTCAACTATGATTATTAATATCATCGTCAAGCATCAGTCATATCAGCCTCCATATAATCCAAATTCAAAATTTGTGTTTTTTCCTATTCAAGCTCTCTTATCATCATTATTTGTAAAATCTATTTTTGAATTTTTAACTGTACAAAGCTGATGATTTCTAGTTCCAATTCTAGTCTAAGGTACAGACATAACTATGCTATTTGATCCAGCGTAATATTAAAAAAATAATATTAAAATAAAGAAATTTCCGGAAAAAGTTACAGACTTTTAATTGTAAAAATTAATATTTTTTCTCTTTGGTTGTGGACTTGTTTAACTAGATTATTTTGATGGCACTTTTTTGTTGAAAGTTTAAAAAATATATCTTTAGTTTGTAATTGTTTTGAATTTATATGAAAGATTTGAAAGAAATTCATATTTTGAAAATTTAATTTAATTATCACATTTTGCAAAATTTTGAATGGAAATTCCAGTTAATGAAATGGGGATTGTTTCTGATAAAACTAAACTCCCTTATAGTTTTGTAGCACTTGACAAATCTTATGACGCCGCAGAGGACACTGACCTATGGAAAGATGGATTTTTGAGACGATCATATCTTGGATTACAAATTATTAACGATAGAGAAGAAGTACCAGTCGAATTTGCAACATTAGAAATTACTTTAGATTCGAACGCAGTTAATGATCAGCTTTTGAGTAGAGTATATGGAAATGTTGCTCAATGTGGGCAGTTGATTATTGTGAGACTTGTATTCGTTTCATTTCAAAATCGTGATGAAGCAGAAAGAGCAAGGTAGAAAGATGGTCTCACTAATCGCCTCTGGAAACATGGTCTAGAATTACTATTATTGTAAACATCTAAATGTGTTTTATGTTTTATAGCTGTACTAGGTAATGTTACACCCTTGGCTTTCATCGATGATTTATTTACTAAAAGACTGTAACATTTTGGACTCAAGAAAACCAATTCAGTGTAACCAACTACATTACTCTCACTTTTAAACTTTCCAATAGCAGAGTCAAAGTTTCTAGAATTTAAAGGATGAGAAGGATCATAATTCGAAGTATCCATCAAATTATCAGAAATCATCGCTGGCAAAAGAGCATCGATCTCCAAAATTTAATCTCCAAAAATAAGTTATCAGTATCATCAGCTATTATATGTATCTGACAATTAAATTGTCACTTATATTTCTCTAATTCAATGTATTAAAGTTGATAAATTCGTAGTTTGGATAAATCCAGTACAGGTTGTCCAAACATGTATTCCTGTATCCAAAAATATAGTCCTTATTGAGATGTGCAGCAAACAAATATATTAAAACCTATTTTTTTATATCATCATTTAATTTATTTCAATACATGGTTCATTTTATGGCGATAATATTTTTTCAAACTTTTATTGTATAGATTGCTGTGTCCTATTGAAGATACGCAATACTTTGGGTATGATAAAGTAATTTACAATTAAATATTATAATATTTAAAAGGTTATTATTCTATAAATTATTATTATTATTATTATGATTATTATTATTATTATTATTATTATCATCATCATCGTCATCATTTTATTATTTTATTATTTTTATCAATATTTATTTATATATTATATAAAAGATTTTCTAAAATAACTCAATATTTTGAGATAATATAAAATTAATTTTCTTAATTTTCTTAATAAAGTTTTAATATTATATTAAAAACCATTAACAATTTGATCGTAACCTTGGAACAGTATATAATTTTTTATTATATAATTTTATAATAATAATAATAATAATAATAATAATAATTGACATAATATTCTACAGTCAAATTTTGTAGAAAATATTATGTCACTTATAAAGAAATCAGAGATGAAACACAAAAAAGTCCTTATATTATTATTATTATTATTATTATTATTTTTACTATTATATATTATATTTTCAACAAAATTTGACTATGAATCAGATTGTATTCACGAATTTTCAGCACAGCCTTTTTCATGTGAATTTCGAAATCATGTCACTAATAAAGAAATCAAGGGTGAAAAACAAAAAGTCCTTATAATTTTACTATTATAATTTTATTGTAAGCTTCATTATTATTATTATTTTCATTAATATTATTATCATCATTTTTATTATAAAATTCATTATTATAAGGACTTTTTCGGACATAACAAAAAACAAGAAACCATCGAAAATTAAAAAAAACATTTTTTGCAAAATGGAGATCCAAAAGAATTCGCTGAGAAATATTTTCTAAATGAAAACAGCTCCATTAGTCAAAACACATAAAAGAAACACATCGAAAAGCCAATAATATACCTATGCTTCCCTTTCTTGAACAATAATACATTGAATATAATGAGGTTTTTCATTCGCAACACAGATTTACCTGTTCATATTCGTCGCAACCTTCACTACTGCAGCACCTTTGAAATCACAACTTCTAAAATCTTAAAAATCTCAAACATCAGATCTTTATCGTAAAGATTATCTTTGCGATTCTTCTACCAAATGTTTTTGCTTTTCTAAAAACATAGTAAGTGGGTAGATGTGAGGTATCCAGCACAGAGCGTTCTGATTGGCTGACAGAAAACTATGACTCATCGTGTAGAGGGTGAGTCATTGGTCATGTGGGTGTGTTGCGTGTGTGGATGACTCATTGTCTTTGTTCTACAGCGGTTTTAAGAGGTCATGTCATGGTAAAAGAATGAGTCATATATATTTTTCAAAATTTTTCAAAGTCAAAACAAAAACATACTACAACTAAGCAAAAAAATGTTTATGACTCATACGCTTGTTGGGCCAGAACACATATGGCCTTGGAAAATGTTTAAATGGATCGGTAACACACATGCAAACATAACAAGCAAATTTAAAATAAAACCTATTAAAACACCAATTAAACCCTACCAAATATGAGAAAAAAGAGAATTAAATATAAAATAATAAACAAAAAAATAAATTAAAATAATAACAAAATGCAACAAGATCCGCACGATACAAACACAAATATAACATGAAAACCCAACAAATTCGACAAAATTGATAAATTAATAAAAGTTCATGAAAATGAAACTTAAATCAAAATATTTGAATTAGAAATAATTCAATAAAAATTCTAAATAAAAAATTATTAAAATAAATTGAAAAATAATAAAATTAAAGATTAGAATACACTAAAACATAACAAGGTCGAATTTTGTTTTACTACATCAAATTTAACACGCAAGGTTAGGGACAGAAAATAGGTATAAATACCGATTCATTTTCACATTATATTTAACCATTTTAACCAAGTTTGGAAACGAAATCTTAGTTATTTTAAAAACTATTTTGAAACTTTCGATTCTTTGAAGACTATTTTTTAGGTGAGAAGTAGTTCTATTTGGAACTCTCTCTCCACGTCACCTCCTCGCAACCTCGATAGAGCTCTGCTTGGACGTCGGCGTGGGGGGAGAGGTATTTTATTTTTTTGCTATGAAAGTTTTATTATGAAATGTATGGAATGGACTGTATGGTAACTTTATTTTATTTGTTATATACATTAATAAATACTTATAATATTTAAAATTGTTTCATGCATTTAATAAAATTAAAAGGTCGAAATTTTTCCGGCCCACAGCCAACACATATCGCAAGTTAGTAAAATATATACAGTACAGATTCGTGTAAGCGCGTGGAAAATCGCCAATGATATGTACCCGTGAAGACCCAGCGTGCGGAACGCAGGGGTCGTAACGTCAATATTGCTCCCTATAGAAGAAATGAGAAATAAGGAAGAAGTCTTTTGGCTGCTTCCTCGTTTCTCACTTCTGTAAAATCGACCTAAATTAATTTTATACACGGCTCAAAATTATCACACCGAGTAGTCCAGTGGGCACTCATTAACTATAATATGAACATAAAGTGCGTCTAAGGCTTATTAAAGGGAAAGGGTACGGGGAATAAGTTAATATGAAATCGTTGATGTGGATAAACTAATTCGTTGATATGAAAACAAAATAAAATTGGCTTAATAAAGTTAACTTGACTATAATCTTTTAAATAAAGATCGCTATAATATAAACTACTGAAAACCAAATAACCCAAAGATAGTTTGGAAACTGAGACTCACTGCGACTATTACCCTGTAAAACCGACGAAAAATCAAAACAAAAGACGATAAATTTATATTAAAATTACATAAATCAGTTAAAATTATAAGAGTAGGCTTACTACCAACGTTGAATTTGAACCACCTCAGTTTCATATAGTAGGTGCACTTCAAATATATACTTTAGTTGACGGCGGATTAATAATTTAACCATTGTAAAAAATCCAATAGCAGGAATTTAAATACTACGCTTTAATTCACGAACATTTCGAGGAAAATTATATTCCAACAAGCCGGTAGCAGAGGTTCCAAGCATTTCTAAAATTTTTATAAAAATCATGCGAAATAATTAAAGTTCCAACCCGCTCAAAAAACTAATCCTAGGTATAAATTCCATGGCATGGATATGAATCCGACCGAATCATCCCGTCAGCATAATGATAAACCCCGAATTCCGTCGAAAATTTCGTAAGAAGCTAAGTTCAACCCAATCTCATCGTCCCCTGAAATAAATTAGAAGTAATACCAACCAGGAAGATAGACTACTTGTACTTACCATCGTTCCACCATCCTGTGCATATGGAAAATCTCGTAAAATCATGATTAAATTAGAAACATTAATTATCGCCAAGTGAGAAATTAAAACCAAACCTAAAATCGATAAAAGTTCCATCCAACCGGAAATCATTCTGATCGTTGATATTGACTTTCGAGTAAACAAATTCGTCTAACGGAAGCGCACACACTATTTATATATTCCAGCCAGACCATTATCGAATTTTCGGAAATTATTATCGCATCGAATTATGAATCCAACAATAGGAAGGAAATCACTAGCAACATCAAGCTCGCTAACTCGAGGTACTTTACAAGATTTTTATTTAAATAATAATTTGTTTTGGGTTAAATCTATAAAGCTTTGCTAAATAATGGTCTCCCATAAATTAGTCTGTAAATAAAAACTAATTAATTGATTAACTGTAATCGCCAATATTATCCCAGCATCAAAATCCGGTATCAGGCTTCCCCAAAACCACGCCAAATTTCTAATTAATTCTGCCTTCCCGAATCTTCGAAATAGGAATACTCAGGAATATCGAGATCGAGAATTATGTTATGGTCATCATTTCTTTACGCTTCTAGATTCTATTTTTATGAACTAGAATAATGGTTTAAACGCATTTACATTGAATGAGTTCTAAGTAAACCGTCATACCTCGTCAGTTGAACACTTTAATAATTAAAAATTAATTGTTTATAAATCTGATATCTTAATTGCAATATATTGTTAATTTACGAGCCCAAAATATCAACCCGAAATATCACGTGGATTCCAGAGTGTCAATGGTTATAAGAAAATTTTCATGGTTGTTTGATAAAGGTTTTTATCCGCGATTACTAACATTTTCTAATGACCAACAGCAATTACCCCAATTTTCACGAATTCCGATAGGTATTTTTCCGTTCACCAACCTTCCATTAGGAGTTATTTTACATGAACCTAGTATGAACTTAGCAAAGAACCTATAAAGTAATCCATGTCTGTCATGTCAAGCGATAACTAAACCTCTATTTTTTTTGTGAACCTTACGCAACCAGTTAGTAAATTACACGGCCGACTTGGATAATTTGAGGAACATCCGTGCAAGATGCAAATCAACCGCTATTCGCTTTAATGATACTGAAAAAGTAGATTAAATTAATCAACACAATAGTTAGCCGACGGCCGATATCATTTGACGCTAAAACGCCAAGTTACGATTAAGATAGATTTAATTTTTAACTTTATATCCGATTGCTCAACCATAATGATATTTTAGAAGAACCAATGCATCTCGAATAGCTACCCGCCCCTGTAGCATATGAATGGCGTCGGGCTTGGAAGAGAGCACGACCGACAACAACAATCATCGAGGAACCTCAATCCAAAAGCCCTACCCGACCACCTGGCAGATACTGGGCCTGAAAAATGATCCTTGCTGGACTAATGAACAGCAATATCCTGCCGAAGAAATTCGCGACCACGCGCGGAACCTTCTCGCCCAGTGGGAGAAGATAGAAGAGCAAGTTGATCTCCACGTGGTCAAAGCCCGGATGTACCTTACCAATATCGAGGAGGACATCCGCGTCGGGCGCATTGCGGAGACCCAACTCGACCGGTCCGCAACACCCGGCGACCGGTAGCCATCATTCCAGGTTTCTCCCCGGAGGAAGGGGTTAGAAAATTCTTCGAGGAACCCTGATTCCTCGGGCAGGGGACAAAGACAATAGTTTACATTTTTAATGTTATAAGAGAATTTAAAATTCAAATGTCGTTCGCCTTATTTCTCTTTGTGAATGAATTCATTTTGTAACTGTGTTTATAATAATTTTGATTGAATTAAGTTAATAAAAGAATTTAAAGATTTTCTTTTATTATAGTGATGCCGGCCCTGCAATTAATACAAACCGAACTAGACCACGCTAGGCAGGCAAACGCGGATCTACTCACCCAGATAGTCCAAATGACTCGGGAAGTGCAACAAATCAAGGCAACCTGGTCAGATCCGACAAAAATGAAAACTCTTTACCACAGGCTCACGGCGGCCCAGAAGGGTTGGGCGGAAGAGCGACAGCTTAATCAGAGCTTGCGCACCCAAATCAGGGGATTGGAGGTCGCCCTAGCAGTCTGTCGGGAGGGGGAAGCAGTAACATACCCGCTTGTCTTCGCCCCGTCCCAGATGCCGCATAAAGGTCCTCAATCTACGAACCAGTCCGCTACTCCATCAAAAAATCTTCGACCGGGACGCAAGGAGCGTGCCCGGCGCCGAGCAGCACCACCCCCAAGTCCACCCATTTAGCTCACGAATGCTATGTATTTCTTTTGTGGATTTGAATAAATGAGTTGCATTCATCGTTAATTTATTTCCAAGATACACTTGCATAAAATCATTATCATGAATACCCGTATCACGTTTTCAAACCTTCGTCCCATCTCCCACAGTCAACAAAAATCTTATCTTGAATTTTTACACAAGGGACAGAGCAAAACGAGCATAGGTCTTCTATCGACAGCTCGTGAACTCGAGGGTTGTCCGAGCAATTACAGTATTAGTAATGATACTCACTTTTTGAGGACAATCCACCCACTCGAACACATTTCCAACGTTGCCTAGCAACGGGTGCCGAGTGGTAGTTGAAGTAACATTTTGTATGGCGTTACTGGGGCGACCACAGGCTAATTCAAACAAACAATGAAACCCAGTAGCCCACCATACAAATTTGGGGGCTCAGCCGGGATCGAATGATTTTCGTGTACAAACAAACGACGGGGGACAGGTTACAGAACTATCTTTTTAAATAGAAAATGTCGGGACGACATTTTGTCGAACCCCAGAGAGATGAGAACGACATGAAACAAAAACCCAAACAAAAACCCAGAGAACGATTGATGAGAAACGAACAACCTGACTACAGATAAGGAGAAATGTCAAGGAAATAAACGAACAATGAAAAACGACCAAACCGACTACAATTAAAAACAATCAAACCAATTACATACAATCACGAGAATACATAAAGAGACAAACAATGATTATTTTGCAAAACCCCAAGGAAACAAACTGAGATGAAATTACTTTAAAGCTGTATAGAAATCAACGCTAGGACATTCAACATCTACCAATACTCGACGATACAACACCCTTGTAGGGTACCAACGACACTCACAAGACGCATAAGTAAACAACACATAATTAAAAGGGTAAATTTCGGGAAAAAATGGAATTGGGTAAGTAAGGGGAGTGACGATAAACGAGAGAAAGTAATAGAACCAAGTAGAAGAAGTAGACAATAATAGAATAAATTACAACGAGTAATTACAACGAGTAAAATAGTAGTTTATAAAATGAATCAAAATGCTATATTAAGGGCCTAATAAATAAAGTTAAATTTAGATAATTAGTAATTAAACAAATTTAATGAGCAATTAAAAAGATTCAATATTTTAGAAATGGAACCACCAAAAATAATAGAAAAACTAAAGGGCATCTTAAACATCGAAAACGATAATCTAGAGGAACTAATTAATAAACAACAATTAATTAAACGACCAAAAGAAGATATTTCAACGATTTCAAACCTGTACTCCGACGAACTCTGCATATTAATAAAATTGATTGATGATGATAAAGACGTAACAACCGAAAGAATATATGAAATTTTATTCATGAGATTGGAAATAACCGAATTTGGAAAAAGTTGGAACAAGTTAATGAAAAAGGTCGAAAATATTGAGGACGAAATTGCAACAACAATGAAGGGGCAAACCAAAGCTTATCTAGAATGTTATGCGTGCAAAACAGAAGAAGCACGAATAATGGTGATACCTTGTGGACACCTGAGTTACTGTCATGGATTCGCACAAGAGTCGCACTGTATGTTATGCCAGCGAAAGATAAAGGAAAGATTGACTGTTTATTTTCCATGAATCAAAATTGTTAAATAAAAATGTACTGTTCATTATTTGAACTATTATCAGATGATAAGACGAATGTAAAAATGAATATGCAGTGTTCGTAAATAATAAAACAACCCGACAACGATAAATAAAAAATAATAACTCAAACACATGAAAGCCGAATTAAGGAAATAATTAAAGCACATGCACAGAGATACAAAAATTGGACGGAAAAATTTCGACAACCGAGTCTCCTAGTGTATGATTCTTTTTGTTTTATTGATATTATATAGAGATAAGACGAGGAAAAATGATAACCTGAGCTGTCAAATGATAGTACGCTCACCCAAGGGAAACCCTGATCAACCCTACTGAGAAAGGAACTGGTAGGCCAAGTCGCGTATGTCAGCAAGCAACCGGCGAGAGATTGATCACCTCTTTTGGGGAGCTTGTTGATGCGATTACCACAAATTTTGAAGGGGAAAGTGAAGAGATAGACCGAGAGGTGAGAAAAAGTGTACACGAGATAGAGAATTAATAGTTTTGTTTAATAGCTGTGTAAAGGTATCTAGAGATGATTTTTTCCCTAGCTGGTGGTGAGGCACCAGAGGACAGCTACGGACTGTCGTGCTCAGGTTGTTATCAGCCAAGGGACTGGTGGCGCTGAGCCGTTCGATACAAAAACCCGGATACCACACCGAGTATCGAATGAATATTTTTTTGCTGGGCGGGACTCGATACACAACCCGGATCCCACACCGAGTATCGAGGGCACCAAACGGTAGGTGAGATGTGAACTAACCGGTAAATGGTTCATACTCAAAAGGATTTACTAAGGTCAGATAAGGGCGGCCGAATTGTGCCGGGAAATCTGACGGGAGAGCGGGCAGATATTAGATAGTTTTATTGAGAAAAATTTCCGCGCCCATGTTTATTGCTTCCTTTTCTTTTCACTATTCGGGAAGTCAGGTAAACCGCTTTTGGAGCTTGACTGAACGTCTATGCATTTCCATACTTTTATATTCTCCGAGGTACACAACCCGGATCCCACACCGAGTACTGAGGGAATGTTTTTTTAGTTTTCCCAGCGAGGAGTTTGGTACAACAACCCGGATCCCACACCGAGTACCAAATATCCGAGTGGCGGTGAGTAAAGCGTAACCGGAAGAATGCGCTAGACAAAAGACGCCATGGATTGAGAGTCAGTGTAAGGCCTCAAACATACTCAAAAGTCACTGATGAAACTCAACTCCGATGATAAGAATTAGATGAATATGATGAAAGATAAAATGAATAAGATAGATTAGATTAAAGTTAATAGGAATATGAGTAAGGATAAAACTGATAGAATATGACTATGGTTAGATTAAACAGTAAAGATGAGAACAGTTATGAAATAGGATATAGAAATGAAATATGATTATGATAAGACATTATAGATAGGATATGATATGATTGAATACTAAAGATGATATGAGACATGATTAAAGACGAAACATGATTATGAATAGACGATAAAAGAAACAGAGGGCCAATTAAAGTAAAAGCCGAAGGCCGAAGAGCCAACGGAAACGATAGAGGGCATAGAGCGCCAGCGACTGAGAATTAAGTAAATAATTTTGGGAGACATAGGAAAAATAATTAACGGAATGAATGAGAATATGAAAATGATGATTGTATATTATTATTATTATGATATAGATAATTGATACGACCATATAGATGATTAATAAGACCATATAGATAATTGATACGAGGTCAATAGATAATTATTACGAGGTATAGACAATTAAAAATAGACTTAAAATGGGGGGTGAGTCAGATAAAGAAGACCACCGCGATAAATGCGAACAAGGGACGATAACGTATATAGTATGGTAAACGGAGGAGAAATTAGTATAGAGTATAAAATATTGGAGTGTCATTTATTTTTAGGAATCGATATCCAGACAAAGTAATCCAAGCCAATTTCAAATCAAGCCAAAGCAGAAAATATTTCAGAGCAAACGACAAAGCAGAGTGATAATAAAGAAATTTGAATAATCAAGCAGAAAAGAATTTAGAATAAACGTCGAAGTAGTTACGAGCCAATAATCAACCAGAAATTTCAAAGCAGCCAAAGTAAGAAAAGAGAAACCGACAGAATAACGATAAAACTAGTCAAGCAAACGTATAACCGTAAACATTGATAGCGTCAGCAACCATACGAGAAGCAAAAGTAAAGAGAATAAAGAAAAGAGTTTGTTAAAAGTAGAAGAAAAGAAAAAAGCCCGCAACAGTAGAAGTGTCAATACCGGAGTATCAATTACAGCAGTAACAGGAACCGGTACAGATAGCGGACTGACCGATTTTGAATTCAACAGTAGCGAAGAAAACGAATTACTTAATATCGAGAACCAGTTGGCGACGATAGAATCAGGCAGCGAAGGAGAGAATCTAGACAACAATCCCAACATGACAACTTCGATAAACTCCAACACAACTTCAATTCCGGACCCAAACACAATGCCAAATAACTACAATGCAACAGTAGGAGAATTCAGAGAAAAGTTTAGAGGAGAACCGTTCGACGGCAGCCTCAATAAATAAGACACATTTATTAAGGAATTTGAAGTTTATAAAAATATTTGTCACTGGACAGACCAAAAAGTAAAAGAGCGACTACCTTTATATTTGAAAGGAAGCGCACAAGATGTATTCGTGGAAGAAGCAAGAGACGTAACGAAATTGACAACGTGGACAGAGATTAAAGAGTTCTTAGTAAAAATATTCGGAATAGAGAAAAAGGGAAACAGGAAGATATTGGACTTCCTACATCGAAAACAAAGACGAGATGAATCGAATGCAGTATATGCCTGTGAATTAAAGAAATTGTGTAAAGAAGCCTTCGGAGAAGCAGAATTGCCCGAAGATAAAATGGTAGACGTCTTCATAAGAGGAATTAAAAGAGAAGACATACGAGCCAACCTCGGATGTTTGGCACCAGAAACATTGGATAAAGCAGTAGCAATCGCAAATAGATGTGAAGCCCATCTGGGACTGGGATATCAAGTGGCAGTCTTAGCCACAGAACCAACAACTTCAACAGTCAACACCAACAATCAAAACAACAATACCAATCCAGCCATGAATCAATTCATTCCAAGAGCACAGCAGATGTTCAAGCCACCAGCAACGAGAAATCCGGAGGATAGAGGTAATAACCAAGTAAGTTATAATAATAATTTCAGGACCAATCCAAATGCAAACGAAAAATGCTCCACATGTCAAAAAATGGGACATCGATCAGAAAATTGTTTCCGGAATAACAACTGCCAGAAATGTGGTAGAAGAGGGCACACTGAGAGAATATGTGGGCAACTTGATAACAAGGCATGTTATAACTGTGGTCAACAAGGACACATCGCAAGGCGATGCAACATAGGAAGAGAGTCAAATCAACCAAGACCAAATAACCCTATGAGAAATCCACAAATTAACGTAATACAAGAAATAGACATGCTACGAGAAACACTACAACGAATGCCCGTGGAATTAAAAGAGATGATGCAACAGATGCCCGCCAATATACAACAACAACGAATCAACGTAATGAGAAGCAATGAAGAGATTCAAGAGCTGCGAACCAGAGAATATCAAGAGCAACAACAAGCCGAATGGCAAAGACTACAAACAGAGGAAGCCCAGGAAATCCAGCTAAGATGGGAAAATCGAAAACAAACCCCGAAAAGAATTATTATGATGAGAATGGAAATCCCAGATGAAATTCACACTGCGGAGCAGTGTGTTGAGAACGAAGGGGGAGGAAATATGATAACTGATGAGAAAACATCCGAATTAAATACGATGGAAAAAATAGAGACCATCAAAGAATTTACAGAGGAGGAAAAACAGAGACGTCGACAATTAAAAGAAATGACAACTGAGAAACAAAACGAACCAGAAGCCCAAGAGATTGAACAAGAAGAGATGATGATAACGGAAAATCAAAACGAGGAAATATTAACTTACGAGATAGACGAACTCGAAAAAGAAATTATAACACAAAAGATAGAGAGCGCACTTGAGAAAATAGAGCAAGATTAAGCTCTAGAACAAGAGGAAGACCAGTTAAGAGAAAAAGAAGCAATCCTAAAACAAGAGAAAGAGCAACTAAGAAAGAAGACACTAATATTAAAAATAGACGGAGCGTTAAAGCATTTAGAACAAGAACAAACACTAGATCAAAAAATAGAAGTATTGGCAAAGAGAGCCCTATCACAAGAAAGGGAAGAACCAAGATTAGAACTGCAAAGAGATGAGCAGGAAACATCGACGTCACAAGAAAAAGAAAAGATAACAGAACCAATAATAACAAAAAATCGAATCCAGAGGATACTGCTACAAAAAATAGAAATAAGAGTCAGAAAAGAAAAGCCCACGTGGAGTGAAGCTCAAATCGAGAACAGAATAAAAGAGATATGGTTTCAAACAAAAGGGCCAACAAAGATAATGAAAGAGGAAGAACAACTACAAATCAATATGTTAAGACAAATACCAGACGACCAAACAGATGAAGAGGAAAGTGAAATAAGCAGTCTGGGTGGAGAAATATTTCAATCATGTGATGAAAACAAACCAAATAAAGACGAATCAAAATCCGAATTAGAGGAAATGGAAACAAACGTGCCAAGAGAAGATGAAACAGAGATATTAAAAGAAATTAATGAGATCGTAGAAGAAGTAGATCGAAACCAGATGTTCCTAAACCTCAAAGATACAACTATGTACAGCAGAATAATGAAATTAATAGCAAAAGGATATCAACAAGATAATGGTACGTTTACGGCATCATGGAAAGACATGATAAAAAAGTACCAAGAGAATTTGAAGGAATATGATAGAGCAGAGTACCAGGTAATTATTGATTTTCCAGAGATACCGAGACAGATAATAGCAACAAGAGGTGAAAGCACAAATGAATTGTATGATTGGGTTGTGAAAAAGCTAGGACCCAGTTATAAAAATAAACCGCTATATTACCAAGGAAAGAAAATAAAGCGAGACCTACACCTCGCGGATGCTCTAATATGGCCAAACGGGATAAATAAAATAACATTAAACAAGAGCGAAACCGAAGAAACGACAGCAGAAATATGGCAGAAAATTCAAATATTGTATACCAAAGAAATAAAACCCGGATTAGAAAAGGAGAGACAAAAGATAATGAGGCAAAACCAGATCAAAATGACAGAACAAGCAATAGATCAAGCCAGAAAATATATTAACAGACTATCGTTAACTAGACCGATCTCAGTGAAAATATTTGTAGAAGCTGTGCGAGACACAGATATTATGAGATTTGACAACGAAAGAACAGATGAGTTGATAGCCAAATACGGAGAGCATCAAAGAGATATGAGGGGAGACGAACCAATAAAAATAAAAATAAAATTACCGAATGATGAAATAAAAGAAATATTAGTAGATCCCGATTGTCAAATGCATGAATTATACCGACGGATAAACCGAGAAATTATCCAACCAATAATCGAAAATAGCGATGACGGCATGGTAGAAGATGTGGCAATAATGTACCACAAACGACAAATAAGTCCGCGAGAACGAACCCCGATATACGAATTAGGTATATGGGAAGACGGACAAACCATTAATATCATAGCCATGGATGAACCAGAGAGGAAAAATACAACAAAAAAGGAACAACAAATCTAGGAATTTCAAGAGGAAATGAAGAGAAAAATGGACCAAATATTAACCATCTACCAGTTATGGAGACAAGATGCGAAGTCGAGCACAAAATTACAACCTATAGATGATTCACGATGCCGATCAACACCATGGAAAAGGGTGTATGATGAAAAGACAAAGGAGTGGAAATGGAAAACGGAGAGAACCGAACCGAAATGGAGAAAATATGTACCAGGAGAAGCGCCAGAAGATGCAGCTAACGAAATAACCTTAGAGTTATATGAAGATGAACCATACGAAAATCTACCAGAGGAAATGATAAACGAAATGGAATGGCAACCAGAAGAAGACGAGGAAATAAATGATAGAGCTCGATTAGCCCCATACACATGGAAAATAGGTGGATGGGCTGAAAAAGTAAAATCGGCTGAGGAAGAGAAAATCATCGGTATTACAAGTCATCAGTTCTATACAGAAATCGGAGGATACCCGATGAAATTGAGAGTGTACCCAAACGGAGATGGGGTAGGAAAAGGAAAATACCTATCAGTGTATTTTCTATTAGCAAAAGGTAGATATGACGGAAAGCTAGAATGGCCATTTAATCGAAAAGTCATAATTTCAATCGCTAAACCTGGAAAATGGGAAGGCCGACACAGCGAGAAATTGGGAGTAGACCCAAGATCTATGATAAGCCAGAAGCCAAAATCCACTGAAAATGTTGCAGGAGAAGTACCACAGTTTCTACTGAAAAAACATGTGACACCTCAATTCGTAAAAGATGACACGATATATATTACAATCGAAGTAGAAACGGAACGAGAAATGAAATTGCGAATCCAACAAGAACAAGCAAGACCGCGAATCAGTGTACTCGAAAAACGAATTCCAGGAACAAGATACTTGCCTACAGATATTGATGACCCTGTGGAGGAAGGATTAACACGATTAACAGAAACGCAAAAATGCAGAGAATTAGCAGCGATATTGAGAACCGGCGCAAAGAATCAAAGACGAACCGTAACGGATCTGGCAAAATGGATAATCGATTCTTGTAACAGAGTAGAGAATCTGCGAAATATTGTAAAGGAAATAGAGGAATACCGGAGAATGTATGCGTGGTACCCAGAGCAATTCCGAGAAATTATCCGAAAATGGAAACACACCGAATGAACAGCCGAAACGATAGAGAAATATAGTTTAAAAATTATGACGCCAGATTTCGAACCAATCGAAAGAGAATTTTATATCACTGCCAAGGTAAGTGAAGTAAAAAAGAGAATACCATTTGAATTGCTATTTCATTTACAATACGAAGGACGATCATTGGATGACGATCTCGAGATCGGAGTTACACAGATGCAATTGGGGTTAATAAATATATTAACAGTAGCAAAAATTGCAGGTAGAGAACTCAACAAAAGAGAAATCAAAACGAAAACGCCGATAGGACGACAAGAAAGTCTAAATACGCCAGAAGTTCCACCTGGCGCAGATGAAGTAATCGTCATCACAACAGGAGATGAAGAGATACTAAATGATCTCAATAATATTGTGGATGAGGAAACAACCAGGAGAATACAGGAATCAAGAGATTTGTTCATGACAGAAAACGAAAACGACATGATAACAGATGAACTAGACGAACTAGAATGTGCACAGAGGCAACCAGTCGAAATTATGGAGCCAGATACCGAAGAGGAAAATAAAAAGAAAGAAAGGAGACGCCGAAATTCGACAGGAGACGAATGGGACAACTGGATAAATGAACGAGGAGCTACAACATCCAAAGAAACGGCAGACGAACAACCCAAACGAAAAGAAACAGGTACAGCAATGGAAAAGAAGTCCAGAGGACGACCGAAAATTGACAAACCAGCTCCAGAAAGAAAAACCAAAGAACAAATGCAGATGGATCAATTGACAACGAAATTAAACAAGCTCAGTCAAGTGACAAAACAGTTACAAGGAAAGCTGAAAGGCCAAGAACAAGGAGCAAAGTGGATCAACAGACTAGTAACCGATATGCTAGGATTAGCAAATCCAGAAATAAAGAGAAATTTAAAACTTAATAATATCGGAACAGAAGCGAAACAGCTTTGGGCAGCAATAAAGCCAATAATAAGTAAAATCATGGACAATAAAGTGCGAACCACAACCAAAGATCCGGAAGAATTACTGTTGATAATAAACCACTTAACAAAACGATCAGACGACCCAAATAGACATTTGGTAGGAATGGCCTATATGATGTATAATACAATAGTGATATACAGAAAGCGAGTTCCAAGATACAACCCAAACGGATATGAATTTGCAATAACGGATATCATCAGAAAAGCAATTGAACCATTTATTCTAACTCAAGGTGGATGCAAGCCTTTATAAATTTGGTAAGTAAAGATGATCAAACTGAAATGATGCAAATGAAGTTGAAAGAGTTACTGACGGAATTCGAAACAACAATTAATGCAAGCGATCCAAAAACAGCCAGAAAGGGGATGAATGCGATAATCACTACAATACTCATATGGATGATGTGCATAAAAGGAGTAGAACCATTTGTGGTATATGACTGCGATAACATAAAGATTGGCGATAAATATTCACTAAAGGAAACGAAAGAGTGCAAAGCGGCAAACCCCGGTAGATTGCAGACAACGGCAACCGCAGTATCGTATAATGTATATCAAGAGGTAGGCTTCATCAAAACGGAAATCAAAGAATGCTCAGTAACAAGGAAAATTGTAGCATTTCACTGCGGACATCATTCACATTCAACAATTATAGAATCTGGAACGGAAACAACAGTGGTTTCAGTAACGCGGAACGAATGTGAGGAAGGATTCACGACAGGACGCATCTCAATAGCTGGACTAGTACAAGTAGCAGCCGAAGAAGGAAAGATAAAAACTACCCGAGTATACGCTGCGGGAAGAATAACGGCTGGAGACGGAACGTGTGAAGGTGGAGAATACACTCTACTAAATCAATTGGTTAAAGGAGTAGTAGTGATTGAAAGTTATCAAGTAAAGTTGGAGAAATATCAAGGATATTTTGATCCAGACACGCAAGCAATGAAAAAGTACCCTCAATGCCTGGCAACGGATAGATCATGTAATACGGGAATGTCAACGATCGTATACCATGCCGATACCAGAATTTGTAGACTCACCTTATTAAAAAGCGCAATATTCGATGAAGTGCAAGGACGAGTACATAGTGAAACAGAAACTAACACACAAAAGAGCGCAATGGACGAATTACGGAGAACCGGAAGAATCGGAAAACCAACAATTACCACAACTATCGGATCGGAAGTTACGCCAACGGTGGTAATATCAACTGATACTACTATCGGAATGAGATTCATAAAAGGGCGAATGGTGAGCAAATGTGACGAAATGGTAGCCAGTACAAATTACAAAGGAATATTCCTATCGCGAACAGCAATACCAAACGCAAAAGCGCAAATAGACCCCAAGGATGTAAAACTATATCTGTATATAAATAACAAGATGGATTTCCTATATCACAAAGGATTGGCATCAACAAAGAAAATATACTACGATTTAGTTAAAAATGACTGTATCTTGAACAGAGAAATACTAAAAACAAAATTAGCAATGGCAATCACGAATCCGGATAACGCAATTCCATTACTACCACTCCAAGAAGGATATTTTGGGAGAATCGTTGGAGAGGTTATGTATACATACAAATGCGAAAAGACAATTGCAAAACTGCCAGAGAATTCAACAATTCCAAGGGATAAATGCATAAATGAATTAGAAATAATGCATAAAGGAAAAATCAGATTCGCGCAGCCAGTAACAAGGATGATAAATCCAGAGAAATTTGTACCTAATATGTTCAGTTGCAGTAACGTATACGGACCATTATTCGAAATAAGAGATGGAAGTTGGTTACAGTTTCCAACTCGAGTAATAGTAGCACCACCAAAAATATTTGGACTTACAGAATTGGCCAGTGAAGCAGAATTCAAACCAGTAGATATATCACAAAGTGGGATATACCAAACAAAAGATCTGGAACGAGCCAGAGAACATCTATTATTCCCAGCGCAAAGGCAAGCAATACTATCCAATATTGTGACAATAACGGGAGGTAACAACTACGGAGAGAAACCTAACTACGAATTGTTATTATCACCAGACCATTTTCAACATGCTACAGCAAATATGATGAAAGACATGTGGGGTTGAAACTTATTGTGACACTCTATTGGATTACATGAAATATACTTGAAGCTGGATGTATATTTACTGGTCAATGTATTCCACCAGTTTCGATCAAGGTCAATTGCACACAATAGATTGGTGCCACTAAATTTCTTTGGTGTTCCCGGAATGAGTTTGGCATCGGCACTCATAACGTTAAGGGAATCCATTGAGCTTTTAGTCGACATCGAAATGTACAAGCAATTATGATCCGGTAGACCGATTATACAGTCGTAACTTGGATTTGGTCATTGGAAAATTCAAGAATGAAAATAAGGGCAGCAAATATAAAGAAACGATTTTTCTGAGACCGAAACGTTATAGTTTATTAAATGAAAATGACGATACGACAAATAAAGCAAAAGGATTAAATTAGATGGAAGCAGTATCTGTCATCAATCCTATGTGGATTGCTATAATGGTGTGATAATACAACCGATTCCCCAGAGTAACATTAACAGTAAGATTCACCAATTATTTACCATAAAAAATGATAAAAAGACCCTGGGTTGATTTTAATAAAATTCATACATATGGACATTACGCAGTAAATAGACGGTACCCCACGTGACAATCAGACCTCGAGAGAATTCAGAATTAATTGGTAAAATTATTATTATTATTATTATTATTATTATTATTATTATTAATAATATCATTATTGCCATAAATTGAACTATTATTATCATTATCATTGTTATTATTATTATTATTATTATTATTATTATTATTATTATTATTATTATTATTATTATTATTATTATTATTTTTATTATTATTATTATTATTATTATTATTATTATTATTATTATTATTATTTATTATTGAGTCTTTCGTTGCTGCTGCTTATTATTTAAACAACCCAATGTAATAAATTAAATTTATTATTATTAATGTTATTATTTGTTTCAGTATCTTTCACAAGTTCAGATTTATTATGAGAAAGTGAATGGTCCTCTTTATGACCACAAATATTTATTGTATAAAAAAGTAATAAAACATTTATTTAAACAGATAAATAGTCAATAGCGCGCAATAATCATTGATAATACGAACAATTTAGATGATTTCCATAAATACAGTGAATGTTTCCTGGGATTTTCCGAAGGGTGTTGAAATGGTACTTTATTAATCCTCAATTCGGAAAGGTTTTCTTTAATTTTTTATACTTTCTTTCGCCGCTAACAGAAAATATTTTCATTTTTCATTTTTTTCAAATCTTCATGAATTTTCGAATTAATGTAAACACAATGTATAGGCTCTAAAATATTATTCACATCCATAATGCAATTCTCTAATATTATCAAATCGAATATCAATGAAATAACAAGTCATTTTTACAAATCATTTATTTAATTGCAATGTTTATACATTAGCCAAGCAAGACAATGTTGACCACTAGTAATAGTTAACGGGTGTTGAAACCAAATTTTGTTGTATTCAACGGTGACACCAATTATCGATAGTTTTTGATCAATAGAGGAGAATAATAGAAACCCATGGGGTCAAAACATATATTTTATTTGGTTTTACATAGATAGCAATCTAATGTTTTCCTCCAAGGGTTGAAGAATGAGTGTTGACAATTATATCTTGATTGGTTTTTAAATAGGGAATTTTGTCTAAGGGATACACTCCAGCAATTTCTTTACCCAATATTTGAGTACCAATTCGATGTATCTGAACAGAACTATTATAATAATAACCATAGTTTTATAAAAATTAATCCATGACAAATTTCTTCATTTCTATACTTCATTTATACAAGTACAGTTCTATTCATAGTAATTTTCACTTCATTTTCAAATACATTGTATATTATAACATGAACTGGTTCTGCTTTAGCTTTTGAAAATTTGATATCCAGTCGCAGATTTCCATTTTGTGGTAATTGACTTTGATTCAAATCAAAATCAGGGACCAAAACAAATGTGAAGAACGGGTATTTGGTTTTAAATTCTTCAAGTGTTATACCGCAATTCAAGTTTTTATCCAAATAACCCATATTTCTCACTATACTTTGCATAGATCTAGCGCAATAATTATCATTATCGAAATCTTGAATGTATGTTTCTCGAAAATCTGTATTTTTCGATAATGATAATGAAGTAACATTACAATCTTTGAAAGTTGAACTCGAATCAGTGTATGATTCATTGTACTGAGTTTCAGATTGAAATGTTAGAAGTTTAAAATTTAGCATTCTTCGATCCCAAAATATTTGTTCTTTATAATAAGATGATGCACCCTGACCAATAGTAAATGAAACAATTTCCATAGTTTTTAACAGATAAATTGCATGTTTAGAATTCAGACCAATTTGATGACCGGCTAATACACTGGGTTCAACGCGAACTCTTCTTACCAATAATTGAGTCAACTAATTGACTTATTGGTTTCCCCGATGCCGAATTTAATGATAGTGCGAAATCAGATATTTTCAAACGCATATGGACATTAACACCAGGAATTAAATATTTAGGTTGATCCATGAAATCAAGCTGTAATTACGAACACATGGTAAATAATTTTGAGCCCTTTATCCATTTTTTCCTATCATCTACACTATCGGTATTGTAATTTAAAATAGTTTCAATTATAGCTTTTTG
The DNA here is from genome assembly GCA_022537955.1 of Schmidtea mediterranea. NCBI lineage: Eukaryota > Metazoa > Platyhelminthes > Tricladida > Dugesiidae > Schmidtea > Schmidtea mediterranea. The sequence goes on along the minus strand of CM039679.1, from coordinate 316,233,377 downwards.
AATATATCTATTGTTTCCACCCTCAATCTTGATATTATTTAAACCAAGAATTGCATCCATTAAAAGCGCATGAAACAAGAAGTTATTCAATATTACATCTGAAGCTTCAGCCAATGCCTTTCTATCTTTATCTACAACCTTAATCTGAACAGTCAATAAAGTATCGTTCAAATCCAAATATTCAGTTTGAGAACCATTAATATAAAATTCAACATCATTTCTACTATTAGTAAGAGAATTCATAGGAAATACTTCTTCGAAAGCCCCATACTCAATTACAGCCTGAGGTGATGGACGGTCAAATATGCACAATTCAGATTTACCATAAATCATTTTTCAAATATAGTCCCATGTCCTTTCATTCGTTTTTTCATATGTGATGGGCGACGGTTTTTACGTTTTGGAGCCGGTGCTTCCTGATTTTGAAACATACCAAGTAAAACTTTCCCTAGCTCAGCCATGGCAGTTGTTTTAAGAGATGGCAATATTTTCTGTTCATTCATTAACACATCTTTAGCAGTTTTCATACCAAACTACCAAGACGTTAAAGAATCGGGAGTGCAAATCTACCAATTATTCTCAACCAGCCAGAACCGATAAAATATAGCAAATCATCACCTATTTGGCTATCACTATAAATACTAATAATATAGTTAGTATGTAAATGTAAGGTTAAATGAGTTTTTGTATCTTTTGGAAAGTTTATTAATTTCCCGCCATCGTCACAAATATTTATTTCTGTATTGTTTATACAAGATGTCGATATTGGTATGTACATAGGATTCTCAATATTTATATTGACAACTTCATCCTGGTCTTGTTTATCGACTCAAACAGATTTTAATAGAAGAACACATATATCACCAACAATTATAAGATCGATGATGTTAGTATATATGAACATTTGTTGATGAAGTTTAATTATTTTTGGTTTGCGTATACCAATATCACTTGTCCGATATGTTTGCCTTTTTAATCTCAGTGTATTAGCCAAGTTTTTATCAAATTTAACTTCACAAATGTTATCTTTCAGACCGAATTTGAATAATCAATCTTTAACAATTTCAAGAGTTTTATATATATGTAAACAATTGTTGGAAATATATTTATGTAACTCGTCAAGTGTTTCATTATATAAATCATTAGTAAACGTAAATGTATCTTCAACTTCATTAATATATGATACAGATATTTTGATTTCTTCTGTCATTACACTGTTTTCTTCAAAAGCATTGAAACGTAATAGCTATTCCTTCCCAGTAACAACAATGTTAAGCTAATCACTATTTATTCGCTTCGCATCACAAATATTTTCAACTATTATTGTAAATGGAGAAAAATCAAAACTTAAATTTAATCCATCTCTGTAAAACATTTGACAATGCTCATCTAACAGTTGATTTGATTTCTTCTGTCATTACACTGTTTTCTTCAAAAGCATTGAAACGTAATAGCTATTCCTTACCAGTAACAACAATGTTAAGCTTATCATTATTTATTCGCTTCGCATCACAAATATTTTCAACTATTATTGTAAATGGAGAAAAATCAAAACTTAAATTTAATCCATCTCTGTAAAACATTTGACAATGCTCATCTAACAGTTGATTTGATTTCTTCTGTCATTACACTGTTTTCTTCAAAAGCATTGAAACGTAATAGCTATTCCTTACCAGTAACAATAATGTTAAGCTTATCATTATTTATTCGCTTCGCATCACAAATATTTTCAACTATTATTGTAAATGGAGAAAAATCAAAACTTAAATTTAATCCATCTCTGTAAAACATTTGACAATGCTCATCTAACAGTTGATTTGGAATATGATAATATCGTTCAAAATTATTGATTGAGAAAATACCACTACTTGTTTTGCGAACATTCTTCTTGTAACTGATTTTACATTGACAATAAAATGGAAATGTGTTGTATATATATGTAAAGTCTTGCAAAGCAACTTCCCAATTGTCATGTAAATAAATTGGATTTTGAAGATTGACCATGAATTTACTTGCTTGATTTTCGGGGTAGATTGTTGGACAACTATTGCTCGGTAAAATAATATAGAAATTCACTTTACTAGATTTTTTGATGATGTCCATGTCATGTTTTGATATCCATGCCACTTGACATAGTATTGTTTATCCTTAACAACCTTTTTCGTTTTCAATATTTTTTCAATTCGAAATACAGTGGGTGGTGGAATAATTTGTAATTCCTCCTCATTACTTCAATTTGTGTCGAAAATTTTAATGAAAGGTGAAGCAGGTATTTTAGATATTCAACATGGTTACCGATAATATACTTTGGTTTTTTAACTTTTTCAATTTTTCTAGATAGCCATAAATCGACACTATTTTCTGAGGAAATATCAACAGGTCTTAATCCATTAAAACCTTTGTTCGACGAATGATTATAACTATGTATGATTTTCGGTAAAACATGTATCCATGTTTTATTGCCTTGATGCACAAAGAATCGTTTGAGTTTATCTCTCAAGGTTCTAATAAAGCGTTCAACATAAGCGGCTTTATATTGAGAATGTACAGAATAATGGTTTTTTTTAAAGAACTTGTTTCAATTTACTATTGTAAAATTCTTTTCCAAATCTGTTTGTAAATTGTCAGGGTGACCATCTTTGAACATTGTTTTTATAGCTTTAGCCATTTCATCTGCAGATTTAGTTTTGATTGGAATAGCACGAACAAAACGACTGAAAACATCAATAAATGTCAAAATATATTTGTATTCTTTATTGATTTTCGAATATGGTATCATTTCCATCAAATCCATTTGCCATAAATCGTCAATACCAAATGTCTTATATAGTCTAGTTGGAAATATTTTCCTCATCAGTTTGTTTAAACTGTATACCACTTTTGAGTTTCTTTTTTCGAATTCAATACTTTTTTCTTTAACTTTTCTACTTCACCGAAACCTGCTTCGTCTTTTGGGTTCGTCCATATCTTCTCCATTATAACAAGAAGACTTAAAATTTAAATTAAGATTAGGTAACGATTGGCCCATCATTTATTGTAAACCATCAAGTAATGATAAATCTAATGGTATTAGAGAACCAAAAAACCCGCCTTGTTGTTTATAAATAATTTTTCTCATCCTTTCTCGATTTTTACTGTTTACCAGTGATAACAGTGGTTTCTTATGTTTATTCAACACAGGTTTTTTAGATTTATTTACTTTAATTTTCCCTTTACAACTTTAACTAAAATATCTAGTAAGTCATTGATATTAAAATGAGGAAATGATTGTAAACTATTCATTCTTTTAACGTTTGGCACCTTTAACAAAGCAGTGAAAAACGGAAAACCTCGATGATTTTTGACTGTTTTAACATATTTCACTTGTTTTTTTTTAAACTGATTTCGGTTTTAAATTACGCAATATGAGATTTGAGGTGGGAAAATTTCCTGTTACAAGTTTTTACGATGGATTGTAACTTGTTTTTGGAGGAATTGGAATTTTCTTTTTTAGAATTCTTTTAAGTTTTCTCAATTTATGTTTTGACATTTTTGATGGTTTAACACGCGCTTTTAGAATCATTTTTACATGTTATTATTTTTAACATTGTTTATAAATATATGTTATAAGCCGTAATTCATCAGGACAATGTTGAGTGAAATCGAGAAAAATATAACTATGGGGGTTTTTGGTCGCATCTTGAAATGAACTGATTAGAAAATTTCTATCATTTGGATATCCCTGTCTCGAAAGTTTTTACCCAGAGGGAGGGGTTCTCGAACTTAGAAAAATTTCGAAAAAACTTTGAATCATAAAAAAACTTTTACCTAAGGGGGTTCTGTTTTGGTTTTTTGTTTTAATGTTCAAAAAATTATGAGTCATATTTTTTTTGCCTAGATAGGTTATGTCTTTGTTTTTGACTTTGAAAAATTTTCAAAAATATATATGACTCATTCTTTTACCTTGACATGACGTGACCCATGACTTACCCTCTACACGATGAGTTATCACTTAATGAGTTATCGTTTTTCATCAGTCAGTCAGAACGCTCTGTGCTGAATGGCTCACATATACCTACTATAGTATACCAAGTCACTTGCATGAAATGCGACGCAATATACATAGGAGAAACACATAGAACAAACCGATCACGACTCAATGAACATATTAAAAACAAAACCAGTAATTCTCACGAACACTGGTAAAAAATACAAAAACCAAAACCACTAATACACGAAACAAAATTCCAAATACTACAAAACGCGTTCAAAAACACATTACAAAGATTAGTCGCAAAAACATGTTTTTTCAAAAAACACAAACCAATCATCAACCATTCAACTAATGTAATTTTAAAGTTTTTAGGAAAAACATTTTTTTGAGGAATAATTTAAAATAATTAAAATTAAATTTAACCAATAAAATCAATATAAAATACAAATTAAAAAAAATTTTTCCAATATTTTTTAAAATAAATAAGTAATGATTAAAATCACTGGGAAAAGGCTGTGCCGAAAATTCGTGAATACTATAAATAAATCTGATTTATAGTAAAAATTTTATAACAATAATAATAATAATAATAATAATAATACTAATAATAATAATAATAAATAATTAAATAAATTTGGCAACGATTTAATTAAAAGATAACGCCAATAAAAAACCTTTCGTACGATATATTTCGATAGCACAGCTATCATCTTCAGGTACTCAAAACCAACTAAAAATATTATGAATTAACATTTAATTTAAACAAATTATTTTTTATTAATTTAATTTTTTAATAAATAAATATTTTTAAAAATATATTTTAAATTAATTTAAAATTTTAAAATTTTTTCACTTATTCTAATTTTTTAAAAATTAATGTAATATAAAATTTTCAATTATTTTAATACTATTAAAAAAACAAACTAGATTTAATATACGTAAACTATTTAAAAACATTCAAAACATTCGTAGTCACAGCACTCTGCACATTAATCTTTGGATCCAATGACCTTATCAGCAATGCTTCACATATCACTCGTTCCCAATAACTATTAAAACTTCTCAACAAAATTCTAAAATCATACATTCCTATATCACTTTTACAGCCTCTATTGTGTTCACTAATATTGGTCAAACCCTTCAATCGACAATGCTCTAGAACTCGAGTACAGAGATGACTGGAAGTCTCTCCAATGTATGTGGCATTACACCCATTACATGTAAATTGATAAACGAGATCAGAACACAATCCAACCGGAGTTTTTGATTTATTAATAAACATATTGCGTACCTTACACGAATTAGAGACGATCTTATACTCTAAATTTCCTATCAGTTTACCCAACTTCCTCTTATAATTTGTAAAGCCTTCAGAGTACGGCAAAACTAACACATATTTAGGCTCAATTTTTTTATATCCATTTTTACCATCACCCAGATCAACATTCAATTCACATCCATCCGACAAATTACATTCAGACTTTCCACAACATGGATCCTTAGGATTGTTAATCAATTTATCAACAGTTTCTTTTATCATCAACAATAAAAATTATTTAGAATATCCATTCTTTATCAATAACTCAACCAATTTATCAACACTTTTTACCGAATTAGCAAAAGTAGAAGATAAAGCCCATGAACGATAAATCAATCCTTTCACCATATTTCTCTTATACTTAAATTCACAAAAGCTTTCTGGAGGAGTATAAAGACCAGTATCAGTTGGTTTTCTATAAATCTCTGTCTCATACTGTTTATCTTTGCGTTGAATTAACAAATCCAAAAACGCAATTGATGACTTTCTCTCCGTTTCACATGTGAATACAATGTTTTTATGTAAACTGTTCATAAAATGCAAAAACGGTTTTACATGTTTCTGGTTTTCAAATATAAGAAAAATATCATCCACATACCTTTTATAAACAAAAGGTTTTTCAAATTGGAAAGAAGCAATTTTCTTTTCCAAACTAGCCAAAAATATTGATGCCATCGTTGGTGCTAAAGGGGAACCCATAGCGACTCCATCTATTTGTTGAAACCATTCATCATTGAACAGAAAATTGACATTTAATAATAATAATAATAATAACAATGATAATGATAATAATGGTTCAATTTATGGCAATAATGATATTATTAATAATAATAATAATAATAATAATAATAATAATAATAATAATAATAATAATAATAATAATAATAATAATAATAATAATAATAACAATAATAAAGGTACCATGGACGCTATTTAAAAAACAAGTAAAAACAATAAACAAAACCCTTCAATTATCAGAAAATAGAAATAAAATAGTAAAAATATTGAAAAACAAATCAGTATAAACAACCCATAAAATCATAACTTAGGTTTCTAAGTCTCGTCTAAGACTAGAAGTTTAATTTAAAGCAAATCACATTTAAACAATAGCTAATTGTTACCAACCTTTTGGTGAAGGTAAAATTTTGATTTCCTATTATTTTTACACTTTAGGTGCCTTTTCACAAATTTTTATTGTAGCACTTAATGTGCTTTATTTTTAAAAAGTAAAGCAATATGATAACTAGTTAATTTAATTAATAAATTTATACATATAATTATCTATTTATTTTTTAAGGGCTAAAATACCATATATTTATATCTGTTTATCTTGGGGTTGGATAATTGAATGTATCTTTTGTAAAAACCTTGTCACAAATATTAAAATCAAAATTATCTAATTACATAAATCATTTACATAATAAAATAATTAAATACATAAAGATCATTATCATATATTACCATAAATTAATAAATTGTCAATATCAATCACAGATTTTTTTAAATAATGAATCAGAAATTGTCCAAATAAATGTAGTGATCTTCAATTGTCATACACTTGTCAAAAATTGGAGTTATCATCATAATAAGATCATTGAATTATCATTACCGTTGCCATCACCATATTTTCATCATCATCATCAATTTATTGGGTTCTTTTCATTTATATATCCTCACATTCTATATCCCATCACATTGTATTTTAATTTTAAAACATTTATAACTCGCCCATCTTCTAACAATTACATAAAAAAATTAACCCTTGATTAAATCCCTATGATATGACTATTATGTAATATATTTTTATAGAACCGTTAGTCTTGCTTTACCTAACGATTACGTAATACAAACCTTTGGTTAAATTGATTATTACATAAGTTAAAAATCTTTTAAAATCGTTGATTACATTACCAATTTTAACATGCATCTAGAATTGTTCATCTTTATAGTCATAATTTTTGATACTTGTTCAAATGGTATGATTACATAATGGTCATTTTGAATATTCAACAAATTTTTAAGTTTATCATATAGTTTACATATATAAAAACAAATTAAAAAGGCATATATATTTCACACTTTGCTATCCGTACATATTTATGTTCTTTGTGATATTCCAATTTTTAATTTTAATAAATTAATTATTTAAATATTCCATTTGTTACTACTTTCATTGAACCGCTTTCTATTCTATTGTCGTTTTCATTTTCTGTTGCATCACTTCAAACAAACCCAATAAAATGATTACTAACTTAAATTATAAATGCAGATTAGATTTGTCTCATATGGAATTTCCAAAAGTTAAATGTTTAACAAAATTGGCAAGCATAGCAATTATGGGCTGTAAACATTCGATCAGATTTAAAGATTTACAAATTCAATCAATTACAGTTAGTTACTTCTGGTTTTGAATCAAATGTTGATTTGCATTATTTATAAAAAGTATATAGATTATATTTATGAACCAGAAATGCAAAGTATGTTAACTCATTCAACAGTAGTAAAATAGTTATACTTAATATATAAAAAGTTGGATTATAAGTTCTTTTTTGATGAAATTATTAAAGATATTTAATCAGTTATTGATGACATGAGATTTAACTTTTTCTTAAACTAAAGTTGCAATAATGCATGAATTTGATTGGTTAATGATGTGCATCAGAATTAGCTTATATACACGACAATTTTTTATTTAATTTCTAGTTAAGAAAATCAAATTTATCCTCAAATTGTTTTTTATATCTTGTTCAATTTTCAATTTATGTTTTAGAAAGCATCCATATTTCTATTGGAAAGAAGAGTGAACTGTATCCAATCATTTTGAACAATTTAATCTACTGTGTAATATAAATAATTCAGAAGTTTTATAATCATTATTTTAAATGAAATAAAGCTTTTAAAAAAGAGAGCATCTTGCTAAACAATATATATATATATATATATATATATATATATATATTAGAATAATAGTAGGTATATAATAGAGGCTTAAAAAAGAAGTTCTATGTGAAGTGTTGATAAGGTCATTGGATCCAAATATTAATTGGCAAAATGTTTGAATGTTTTGAAAATAATTTGATTGGTAAATTTTGCAGTGTTTCTTTGATTTGTTGTTGTTTTCGGTTGTATTCAGTAAAAAATGGTTAAATATATTTACTAATAAGATATATTTAAAGTGAATATAAAGACCTTAAAAGTTCTTAAATTTTAAAAATTAATTGATAATTTGTTTGAGTATGAAAATGAAAATCTATCTAGTAGTTTGTCTTTTTTACCCGAATATGACAGTGAACCTGTAAAATATATCGTCAAACTTTTGTTTGATTAGAGCTTTCTACAAATAATTGTCATGTTTAATTAATTATTTATTAAATAAAACCGTAATATATTTTACATTAATAAACAAACGCATATATTATCCACATTTACACCAATACAAATCTTTACAAGATTTTTGCACGCATCCCTTTGAACAACAATCCTCAGCGCATCTCCAAAGTATGGATTCCTCGCCTACAATAGTACCTATCCATAGAAAGGTTGATGACATATTATACAAATATTTAATAGTTACAGAAAGTTGACGCGTAGTTCGTCGGCAGCGCCGTAATGAACAACAAAATGCAAAATTTCAAAACCTAAAAACAGTAAATATAAATTATTGAAATAAATTTAAAATCAAAATGGAACTATTACTCTCATTTTACTTGGGTTAGAAAACGCTAAATGAAATTCGTCTTGTTTTCATTGCATTTATAACATTTTTGCATTTTATACAATTCTCTCCCGATTCCATAACTAAATAAAATTATTTTTCAAAAGTTTTTTAGGAAATTTTGATCATTGGAGTCAATTTAAATGAGGAGAAATATGACGATTTTACATATTAAAATTTTACTGCCCCCATGGCCTAATATAAAACGGCCGGAATTATAGTGAAAACTTTGAATAATGAAAAATGATACTAAATGTCTATTTTCCATGATATTTTATTTATTTTTATTTTGTCTAAAGACCAAAATTTAATTTTATGTTTTGCCTTTATCAAATATATTTTTTAAAATAATATGTGATAAAAACAAAGTTGAAAATCTGTTTTAAGTTGAATTGATTTTTGATCTTTTATCTTTATTTGCAGTTTGATTCCGTAAATTAAATGCGTCTATTAAAAACTAAATTATAATAAATTCCAAATATTATTCAAAACTGCAAACAAAACAATATTAGAACAAGGATCTAAACTTGTTTTTAATCATAAATGGTTTTTAGTAATTCTTTTGAGGATACTTCAGTAAACATGAATTAATAATTGAATATGGAATATTAATACACAAACATTCAATAAATATTTAATATATTTAAATTACAAACATTACTAAATATTAATTTTACAATCAAGCAATTTCATCATTCCATAATTTAACTTTTAAACTTATTTAAATTTATCATTATAATTTTATTAAAATTCGTTACATATTTTAATCCGAGAATTAACTCTTCGATTTAATTATCCTTACAGTCTTTGTAAAAAATGAAGGAAATATCATCAAACAATGAAAATAGAGCAAAGGTAATCTAATAATATATAAAAAGGTATAACTAATAATATATTTTGTTTGGCTAGTTGAGAAATGGTTCACAGTTGATTGGACAGTAGATAGAACATAATTTTACATATATTATTTATTGATTACACACACACACATATATATATTTTCTTCTGACCCTTAAAAGACAGGAAAAAAACCTTAAACATCGATAGTGTCCAACTGACAATTATACGAATAACAGTAGGAAAAACCTTTCTTTAATTTTCGATTTGATCTCTTTTTATTTAAATTATTACATTATAAATACATAATAAATAAATGATACCTAAACTCATATTTAAATATAAAATGTACGTGATAGACACTTCCGGTGCTTTAAGAGTTAAATTAATTTTAGGAATGACGGGTTTTTTCTTTTAAAAGGTAGACATCTATTTATTTATTTAGATGGATCTAAAATGCATCTTAAGGACCGTCCATGAATGACGTCACACGACTCAGGTGGTCACACATTTGTAACGATGTGTTGGGCCAGAACACATATGGCCTTGGAAAATGTTTTAATGGATCGGTAACACACACGCAAATATAACATGCAAATTTAAATAAACCTATTGAAACATCAATTAAACCCTATCAAATATGAGAAAAAAGAGAATTAAAAATAAAATAATAAACATAAAAATAAATTAAAATAATAACAAAACGCACCAAGATCCGCACGATACCAACACAAACATAACAAGAAAACACAACAAATTCGACAAAATTGAAAAATTAATAAAAGTTCATGAAAATGAAACTTAAATCAAAAAATTTGAATTAGTAATAATTCAATAAAAATTCTAAATGAAAAATTATAAAATAAATCAAAAAATAATAAAATTAAAGAATAGAATTCACTAGAAAATAAGAAGGTCGAATTTTGTTTTACTGCATCAAATTTAACATGCGAGGTTAGGGACAGAAAATAGGTATAAATACTGATCTATTTTCACATTAAATTTAACCATTTTCAAAACCATTTTGAATCAAAATTTGATTTTCGAATTATTGATTAAAAATCTATTACAACAATTTTAGGTTAGCATTGGTTTTATTTGGAACTCTCTCTCCACGTCACATCCTCGCAACCTCGGTAGAGCTCTGCTTGGATGTTGGCGTGGGGGGAGAGGCATTTTATTTTTACGATGCTATGTTATGAATTTTTATGTTGTGGAATGGAATGTAGGGTAATTTCTGTTTATTTGTTATATGATTAATAAATATTTATATTATCTATAAATTGTTTTACATACTTAAAATTTAATTAAACATCTGTCGAAATTTTTCCGGCTCACAGCCAACACATGCTGCAAGGTAGTAAAATATACATAGTACAGATTTTTGTAAGTGCGTGGAAAATCGCCAATGATATGTACCCGTGAAGACCTAGCGTGCGGAACGCAGGGGTCGTAACGTCAATATAATCCCTATAGAGGAAACGAGAAATAAGGAAGAAGTCATTTGGCTGCTTCCTCGTTTCTCATTTCTGTAAACTCGACCTAACTTATTTTACACACGGCTCAAAATCATCACACCGAGTAGTCCAGTGGGCACTCATTAAATATAATATAAACATAAAATGCGCCTAAGGCCTATTAAAGGGAAAGGGTACGGGAATAAATTAAATTGAAATCGTTGATATAACTAAATTGGACTAATATTTTGAAATGAATTAGCTAAAATTATTGATATAATTAAATTGAATTTGCATTTTGAAATAAACAAGTAATTCATTGATTCAATTAAATTAAGTTATTGATCAAAAGTAAAGTAGCTATTGATTAAAAATAAAGAAAAAATTAAAGTAATTCAATAAATTATTATAATGTAAAAGTGGAGTAATTATTGAGTAAAAATGAGTAATTCATTAAATTAAATTATTATAATTATTGATTAAAATTAAAGTAACCACAAGTAATTCATTGATCAAATTAGTATAATTCATTTTAATAAAATTGAAGTAATGATTGAGTAAAGGCAAGTAGTTAAATTAAATTAATTCATTGATTAAAATTAAAGTAATTATCGGGTAAAGATGAAGTAATTTATTGAGTAAATAATTCATTGGTTAAAAAGAAAATAACTTATTGATTAAAAATCAGGTAACTCTTTGATTAAAACTAAGGTAATTCTTTGACTAAAGGATAAAATAATTGATTAAAAATAAAGTAATAAAGTAAATTCATTGATTAAAGATAAATTAATTCGTTGTTTAACAATAAAATAAAATAAATTAGTTACTTAAAAAATTAAATTAACACCAAGTCATCGATTAAAACCGAATTAACCCGAAATCGTTGTTATAAAGTAAAGCTCGCATTGTTAATAAATTAAATTTGTAAATAAATTAAATCGATGGAATTAAATTTTAATTAATTAAATACGAATTCAAAGCAAGACGAAACCAAAATTTACTTAAGAAATTGATGATTGCACCCCATAATTTCAGCATCATAATCTAAAATCCAAACCAAAGTATGAGAAAATACATCTTCCTGAACCATTTCGTAAATATCGTAATGGTGGGTTACAGGGTTTTAGTTATTTGCTTATCCTCATGGTGACCCTGGTAACGCCATACAAAATGATACTAACCGCCACTTGGCACCCGTTGCTAGGCAACGTTGGTAATGTGTTCAAGTGGTGGATTGTCCGCAAAAATTGAGTACCATGTGCTAGTACTATAGTTGCTCGGACAACCCTCGGGTTCACGAGCTGTCGATAGAAGACCTGTGCTCGCTTAGCTCTGTCCCTGTGGAAGTAAATTCATGAGCGAATGTGGAGAGATGACTTAAAGTTACGACGCGGGTACTCATAATAATATCTGCGTGTAAGCACCTTTTAAAAAGTACTGTAACCGTAAGCACAACTATTTTATTTAAATAGACAGAAATGTGAATTATCAAAGTTAATGAGACGGCTTTGATTGCTGAGCAGCTCGGCGTCGAGCACGCTCTTTGCGTCCCGGCCGACGATTTATTGGTTGAGTTGAGGACGGCTCTACTGGTTGAGGGTCCTTCGGCACCCTCTGGGTCGGGGCGAATATGAGCGGGTAGGTGACCGCTTCCCCTTCCCGACAAACAGCTAGGGCCACTTCTAATCCTCGTATCTGGGTGCGCAGGCTCTGATTGAGCTGTCGCTCTTCGGCCCAACCTTTCTGTGCTGCAGATATTCGGTGGTATAACATTTTTACTCTTTTCGGGTCCGACCAAGTTGCTTTGATCTGTTGGACCTCTCTTGTCAGCTGGAGTATTTGATGGAGGAGATCCGCATTTGTGCTCCGCGCGCGATCTAATTCCGCTTGTAATATTTGGTTAGTGGCCATAACTATAATGGATAAGTTCGTTAAATTTAACGTTAATAATTTATACAAGTTATTTTTATCATTATCGCAAACATATCGATTGAAACGAATATTCTTAAACACATGATCAAACTCAAGGCAGGGTAAAGAACATTTCTATTTCACTAATAACGAACATCAAACTAGTTCATATTAATTGTTAGGGTCTCTGGAGTTCTAATTTCTTCGGAAATGACTTCCTTCGGCTCTTTCTCGGAGGAACCACCGGGTATGGGCGTCGGGTATCTCGGACTGGGCGAGGTGGGTATGCTTCTGCGATTCGCCCGGCGAGGATGTCATCTTCTACGTTGGCGAAATACATCCTCGCCTTGACCACCTGTAGGTCCACTTGTTCCTGCACCCGTTCCCATTGGGTGAGGAGTTCTCGCGCATTCATGTACGTCTCTGCGGCCGGGTATTGTTGTCCGGCGAGTCCGCATGGGTCGCTGTTTAGGCCCAGTATCCTCCAGATAGTCGGATACGGCCACTGTTGTTGAATCTTATCGAATATGTCTCGTTTTGGGTGTGGTTCCTTCCGGCATTGCTCGTCGGGCATTCGGATGTCAGTCCTTTCGATCGGCATATTCTAAAACGCATCGAAATCAATTATTGGCATATGGAAATGAAAAACAATTCATTTGAATATTTCGCTTAGATTGTATACTAAATTCATTAGCGACCAGGTTGTTATTATCTTTGGGTCTATCACCAGTTAAACTTATCGAATACTAACTATCCGTACCATCTTTCGTGGATTTAATGGGTGGTGCGTCTCTGAAGCTATGTAATCTACTCCGTCTTCATCACGGCACTTCTATTTTAGTGGTTGCCCTAATTGCGAGGCGTTAGGAAATTCTACTGCTATAGTAATGAGGGAGTCTATACCTACAAATCTACCGGGTATTAATGTTCGTCAAACCAGAGTTTGCCGCGCGTATGGTGGTACTATTTATTTAAATTTCATTTAGAAATCACGGAATGCCTAATATTGAATGACATTTATTACCAATTGATTCTAAATTTTAATAGAAGTAATGCTCATTAGATACATAATATCAGTTTAAATTGTTTACGTTCTCCGAGTTGACGTTGCACGCGATAATTCACGATATGGATAAGTGTTACTTTGACTTTAACGGGTCTATTTCCGTAGTGATGTTTATCGGTTTGTATTTACTAGTCGAATGACATCGACAACACGGCCTTTGGTAAGATTTACCTTAACTTGGGTTTCCGTTCCTACATCCGTTGTGTTTCGAATTGCACTACAATACTTAACTGGCCTCCGCCCACCAGTTATCTCACTAGCGTGGGCGTCTACATCCGTTATCTAATGCGAATGCGTTAGTGAATGACCTTCGCTCTGTTTATCCGGTACGCTTATTGTCGACGGAAATTTCTAATTCTCGGATGGCCTTAACTTACTAAGATTTGGACTTACAATTTCCGGTCGACTTGTTTACTAATTCGGATAACCTTGGTTCTTAATTAACTACTGTCTGATATTATGGCGTGGCATCCACTATGGTCGTGCGTGGCGATGAGGCAAATTTGGAATATTTCAGATACATCTGTTATTCATATTTAAATATTTTATTGTTTAATTTTTGAAAAACCCAGTGTCTTTGATTTCCTTATGGTATTCTGAAGTTATTTGATCGTTTCGAAGAAGACTTATCTGTTGGGTTCTCATCTTACGACTATCAACGTTTCGCTTCGAATTCGCATTGGGCTTTTATTATATTGTTACGTCATTTTTTGCCTACGAATTTAATGCGAATTGTGTTTGGAATTTACATAAGTATTTGAGTGATGCAGGTTTTGTGAACTTTACGGGTGTGAGACATTATTATGATCAGGTTCTTAACAATTTTTTTTTTGGATAATATTATACTACTAGCTTTCTCTTACGTCAACGATCCGTATGCATTTCGTATTGATCGGTTTAGCTATACTAATCCCTTCTCAGCAATTTATTTATTTGGTTTACCTTTGAATGATGGGTCGATTTATGATTTATGTCATTCAACCTTATACTGTTCATCAGTTCAGCTTCAATCGATAATTTATCCGTAGGTTGAGGTTTGTTTCAAATTAATAGATTCTTATTCCATAATTTATTTTGCTGTTAACAAATTAACTTACATTAATTGAATCAGTGACTTGCTTAGTTTTTATCTATAGTTGCCTTATCTTTAGAAAATGAATTACCTTATGTTAATTCAGAGGATTAGTTCATTTTAACCCATGACTACTTTACTCAATGATTTTCGATCGATTCACCGGTAATTTCAACTAATTTATTTTAGCTACGTATTTAATTTTACTTTTAGTGATGAGTTTTGCTTAACTTGTTTCCCAATATGTATTGATTTACTGTAGTAATGCGTTTTACCTAATCTATCTCAAACATAAGTTTAATTTACTTTTAGTAATACGATTTATAAATTCAATTTACATTTAGGAATAAAACTTATTAGTTTAATTTACTTGTAGACATAAGATTTATTCATTTAATTTACTGTTAAAAGAAACGCTTGATTGATCTAATTTACCTTTAGAAATGAGTTTTATTAATTTACTTTTGAGAGTTACTTTAATTTGCTTTTAGTAATGAGATTGATTAATCTGCCTTTAGAAATGTGATCTAATAATTTTAAACAATTTATCAGTTTAATACGTTTATCTAATACAATTACACCATTTAATTTACCTTTAACAATAAATTTTAGCTAATTTATTCCAAAATGTTAGTTATTTTACTTCTAACAACAAGTTTCACCTCATTTAACCCAAAATATGAATTTAATTTACACTAGTAATAGGTTTTGTCTAATTTATAAGAATCTAATTTTCTTTTAGTAATAAGTTTAATGATTTCAAAACATTAACACGGAATCAGTTATATCAACGAATTTCAATTTAATCTATCCCCGTACCCTTTCCCTTTAATAGACCTTAGGCGCATTTTGTGTTTATATTTGTTGGGCCAGCACACCAATAGCCTTGAGAATTGTTTAAATGCATCAGTAATACAGCACGAAAACCCAGCACCAAGATAACTTAAAATACAATATACAACACCAATTAAACACTTTAAAATCTGAGAGAATATAAATAAAAATAAAAATAAAATAATAACAAAATGCACCAAGATTCGCACGATACCTACACAAATATAACAAGAAAACACAACAAATTCGACGAAATTGAAAAAATTAACAAAAGTTCATTAAAATGAAATTTAAATCGAAAATTTGAATTAGTAATAATTCAATAAAAATCTTAAATAAAAAAATTATAAAAATAAATCAAAAAAAATAATAAAATTAACGAATAGAATTTACTAGAAAATAACAAGGTCGAATTTTGTTTTACTGCACCAAATTTCACACGCGAGAAAAATAGGTATAAATACCGATGTGTTTTCACAAATTTTCAGTCTTATTTTTCGGAGGAAAATTTCATTGCAGAGCTGTGTGGTTGGTTGTATGGCTGGTTGAGAGCCGTGCATTCAGGCAATTAACACGGGTGAGTGTTTTGCCTGAACACGATCACTCTCAACTGGTGCAATATTATTAGTTGATTTTTTCGAAGAGAATTGATGGGTAATTTTTCAATTGAATTTATGTATGACTTTTCAGATCGAATTGATGGATGATTTTGTTTATGGATAATTTTGTTTTTCCAATTGAATTTATGGATGATTTTTTGAATCAAATTTGTGGGTAATTTTTCAATTGAATTTATGGATGATTTTTCAGATTAAATTTATGGATAATTTTGTTGTTCTAATTGAATTTATAGATGATTTATCGAATTAAATTTATGGGATTTTCGAAGTAAATTTTATGGAATGGATACAATGAATTTCAAATGTATGTAGCCGATGTAATATGCTGAATAAATATTTTATATCTACAGCCTTAGTGCATCGAAACTTTTATTCCAAATGCTATGGTAAATTATTATTTGTTATTCCTTTTCCGGCCCACAGCCGACACATAACGCAAGAAAGCAAAATCTACATAGTACAGATGCATGTAAGTGCGTGGAAAATCGCCAATGATATGTACCCGTGAAGGCTCAGCGTGCGGAACGCAGGAGTTGGAACGTCAATATTATCCGTACATAGGGGAAATTGGAGGGTAAATGAGTAGTTTATTGGCTGCTCCTTCACCATCCGTTTTCTGTAAAATTGACATAAATTTTTAACAACAATCGGCTCAAAATCTCTAACACCGAGTAGTCCAGTGGGCACTCATTAACTATGAAATGAACATAAATAGATCTTAAGGACAAAAAGAGGGAATGGGTAGCGGGGAAAATTGCGAAATCGTTGCAACAGTTAAAATGAATAGCCATCGGAAAAAGATTAATCCGAACGACCAAAATCATGAAAACAATATTTTTAAATAAAAATTAAATAATTTAATTTGAGTTGAGGCGGAAAATATGGGCGGGACGCTGCTCAAATTTTCCGAACTAATTCAAATACTTAACAAAAATAGTAACGTAAAAATGGAATGCATAAAATAAGGGCGGAACGCTGCTCAAATTTTCCGAGTCAATGAAAATACTTTGTCGAAAACGGTAGAATAGGGATGAACCGTAAAATAAGGGCGGAACGCTGCTAAAATTTTCGAATTTACAAAAATACTTTATCAAAAACCAAAAAATATAGATGGACTACGGCTAATGTTGTATATCAATAAAAAATTTTAACGCTGAGGAATAAGGAAGGATCCCTACAAAATCTTAATAATAATAACGATAATGATAAGAGTAATTTTAATTATAATAATAATAATAATTATGATAATAATAATGATAATAATGATAATAGTGATAATCATGGTATTTGTAGTAATGATTGATAATAATTATGATAATAATAATAGTAGTAATAACCATGGTGGTAATAACAATAAATATAATAGTAGTTATAGTAATAGAAATAATAATAAAGGTAATATATATAATAGTAACAATGATAATGCTGGTAATAATAATGGGAAACATTGTAGTGATAATAGGGAATAAGGGTGAAAGATATAATGTGAGTGTATTTAACATAACAAAGGGTGTACAGGCCAAAGAAAAATCTTCGACATGGACAACAAGAAGAAGGACTATGAGAATAGACATAACAATGAATGATATGAGAGTATAGGTTAACATTTGAAGGAGATAGGAGAATAATGGGACCTAAGAATCAAAAGCGAGCGCAGGTCTTCTATCGACAGCTCGTGAACCCGAGGGTTGTCCGAGCAACTATAGTACTAGCACATGGTACTCAATTTTTGCGGACAATCCACCACTTGAACACATTACCAACGTTGCCTAGCAACGGGTGCCAAGTGGCGGTTAGAATCATTTTGTATGGCGTTACGAGGGCAACTAGAAGGATAAGCAAGATTCAAAACCCTGTAACCCACCATATTATATTTACTGAGTGCCCACTGGACTACTCGATGTGATGATCTTGAGCCGTGTGTAATATAAATTTAGGTCGATTTTACAGAAGTGAGAAACGAGGAAGCAGCCAGAGACTTCTTCCTTATTTCTCGCTTCAGCTATAGGGATAATATTGACGTTACGACCCCTGCGTTTCTCAACGCCGAGTCCTCACGGGTACATATCATTGGCGATTTTCCACGCACTTACATGAATCTGCACTATGTTGATTTTTCTATCTTGCGTGATGTGTCGGCTGTGGGCCGGAAAAATTTCGACATTGAAAATTTAAAGGAAAAACATATTAAATAAGTTATGTATATTCATAATATTTATTAATTATAAAACAATAAATTTACCCATTTTAACCATTCCATAAAAACATCAATTCATAATACAAAATGACATAAATACCTCTCTCCCCACGCCAACGCCGAGCAGAGCTCCATTGAGATGCAAGGACGTGACGTGGAAAGAGGGTTCCACCATAAATAATTCTCACCTAAAAATTGAATCCGACAATAGATTTAAAATCAAGATGGTTCTAACAATTTTCAAAATATAGTTTAAAACAGTTTGAAAATCGGTTCGTTTTCAAAAATGGTTTTAATCAGTTTGAAAAATGGTTTGAAAAATGGTCAAGTTAAATGTGAAAATGGATCAGTATTTATACCTATTTGTATGACGTGTGAAATTTGATGCAGTAAAACAAAATTCGACCTTGTTATTTTCTAGCAAATTCTATTATTTATTTTTATTATTTTTCGATTTATTTTTATAATTTTTTATTTAAAATTTTTATTGAATTATTACTAATTCAAAATTTTCGATTTAAATTTCACTTTAATGAACTTTTATTAATTTTCTAATTTTGTCGAATTTGTTGTGTTTTCTTGTTATATTTGTATAGGTATCGTGCGAATCTTGGTGCATTTTGTTAATATTTTAATTTATTTTTATGTTTATTATTTTATATTTAATTCTTTTATTTCTCAGATTTTATATGGTTTAATTGGTGTTTCAGAGGGTTTATTTAAATTGCGTGTTATTTTTGCGTGTGTGTTTCTGATCCATTTAAACATTTCTCAAGGCCGTTTACGTTCTGGCCCAACAGTAAGGATGGAATGAAACACCTGAAAGTCTTCGAAAAATCATAAAATTTATTCCTCTTCAAGCAATGAATGCTCCATCATCTGCTAAATAGCAAATAACATCATCGAGAAGTAATAAACGATCATTCCAATAGTCAATAGAGAGAAAATTCCGAATCCCTATGACAACGTTAAATTTGTGCGAAACTAAATCACAAATAAAAATACCCACCATTTACAGGACCCGTGGTGCTGGCGTACTTAAAAATCACCCTTAGCAAACCAAATGGTAATACTTAACGAAATTCTAAAGCGAATTAATAACATTAAAAACTGAGATATAAGGTACGAAACTTACCAGATCGCGGAATGTCGAATTTTCGACAATCGCCGAAAATTAATAATCGAACATTAACTATTCAATCCACCATGAGCGGAAACAGACAAATTCCACAGGATGTATATTCCAAGTGTGAACAATGTCAATGTTAAAAATAATCAAAATCAGTTTATCTCTAATAATCAATATTTTCAGCATCCGGAGAATTGACTGAAACGATGGAAAATAAATTACATTCAGAGGAGGTAATTAAAGAGCCAGGAACATTCTTGGAAGGAGAAGGACTGAAGGAATTGGTCGCCATACATAGTGGTAACTCATTTTTGAATTTTGTACTTATCGTCGTTAATGATAATTAAATGATTTTAATTGTAATACCTCTTGTTAACATTATTAAATAATTTTCATTTTTACAACCAGCGTTAATTTTATTAAACTGTTTAAATCACCATGCACCATTCACAAAACGGCGAAGTCTAGTGCATAGTATTATCAATCTGGACGGTTCCATAGCAAGGTTAACAACATGGCGTCGAATTATGATTAGAAAGAATAGTTCCTGTAGTTGAGGCCTCTGAGCCTCGTTGAGGAAAGCGATAGTTAATATTTATTTCCTAATGTTTACAATCCTGGTTCATGACTTTCAGACTAGACTATTTATTTCAGCAGCTAACTCCCAAATGAACTATCAGGTGCCTATGGTGAATCAGCGATAGAATTAGGTCTCCAGAATATTACTCCTAGTTCATATATTTAAAGTGCACTAATAAACATATTCAATTAAACAAGGAGATTATTGACATTTAAGGAAAAGATCTAATTAATAGGAGTCATAAAGGTGTCTACGACCAGACAATATAATATGACCTCTTCTTGACCCATGATATATTAAATCATGAAATACCTTTTCCAAGACCATAATGATAAAACCCTATGACGTTAAATACCCGAAATATATTTCAAGGGAAGTATTTCCAGCAGCAATCTGAAATCATAACCCATGTCAAATACTATTAGCCGAAATCCCAAGTAATATAACCTCGATAACCGCATTGCTGAGGCTTTCCCGTAAGTGAATATCCGTTGACAATATTTAATTTCAGCTCTCAATTCCACACTCTCCCTCGCAGATCGCTGGAGATGGGCTTGGGCCCAACACCGCCAAGAGCGATGTCCGGAATTTCCGCCGTCGAAATTCCTCGACCGGGAAAATCTGGGAGCGGTTACGTCTACGCAATGGAGCCCGTCGGAAGAAATACATCAGCAGGCCTGACGGCAATTGGAAGACCTGATGTCACAACAACGAGACTTAGATTCGCAGGTGGCCCGAGCTCGCCAGCATTTGGCAAATGTAGAAGAAGATTTGCTGGCGGGTCGGATTGCCAACTCATACTGGCACCCCCAACAGACCTCACCAAGCAACACACGCAGTACTAAAAGGCCGACGATGGCCATTTCCAGCTTCACACCTGAAGAGTGGGTGGCGAGCCAATTCCCCTAACAGTTGTGACGATCCTATTTATTTTGAATCAATATTAGTAACTTGTGATTTCTCGCTATATTAACCTTAAAAAATAAAATTTATAAACTTGTCGTTAGTTGTTTCTGCCAGATAAAATTCTTCTTCTTTGTACATGAATTTTGTTTAAATTAATATTAATATGGTGTGCTTATACCCGTAATATGAATCTCTAGACTTAATTTTGTCTATAATAGCCATGGATCCGACTCAGTTATTACAACAGGAACTATCCCGAGCACAGCAGAACAATCAATCACTCTATGGACAAATCATACAGCTTACCAAGGAGGTACAGCAAGTGAAATCTACCTGGGTGGACCCGGCCAGGCTAAAATCCATCTACCAACGCCTAACAGCGGCTCAAAGGGGCTGGGCAGAAGAGAGTCAGTTAAACCAAAGTCTCCGGACTCAAATCCGAGGGCTGGAAGTCGCCCTGGCAGCAAGTCGGGAGGGGCAAGCGGTAACTTACCCGCTCATCTGCGCCCCATCCCAGTTATCCTACCAGACGCAGACCCACGACCCTACACCTGCCAAAGATTCTCCAACCGTCCCATCCAGCAGTCGTCGACCGGGATGCAAAGAACGTGCACGCCGCAAAGCCGAACAGCTATTGGACAAAAACAACCTTGAATAATTGACTTGACAGACGAACTACATTTTTCTTTAAAATTATAATTGTGATTAAATCGAAATTAGTATATTTTCAATGTAATTAAAAATGGAATGATCATGGGAAGGTCGTGAATACTCTCCTTATGTCGTCGGAAAAATAGTGTTCTTCTCCTACTAGTAAGCATGAATTTCGAAT
This sequence comes from Schmidtea mediterranea, assembly GCA_022537955.1. Classification (NCBI taxonomy): domain Eukaryota; kingdom Metazoa; phylum Platyhelminthes; order Tricladida; family Dugesiidae; genus Schmidtea; species Schmidtea mediterranea. The sequence continues at coordinate 316,210,930 of CM039679.1, read as the reverse complement.
CTCCACACAAGGGACGGAATAAAGCGAGCATAGGTCTTCTAACGACAGCTCGTTGGACCCGCGGGTTGTCCGAGCAATTACAGTATTAGTAATAGTGCTCAATTTTTGCGGACAATCCACCCACTCGAACACATTTCCAACGTTGCCTAGCAACGGGTGCCGAGTGGCAGCTAGAATCATTTTGTATGGTGTTACTGGGACAACCATAAAGATAGGTAAGTTTCGAAACCCTGTAACCCACCAGATGTGTGACGAGGGGAGCGGGTTTTAAGCACTGTGACCTCACATCTTAAATTTTGAATTTTTTTTAACAGAATTGTATGCTAATTTCATCTTTCCAGGGCCTCTTTTTAATACATGTTTTTTCATATGATATTAGAGTGCAACATTACTCTAAACACATACTAATATGTCAATAAAGTCATTGGGACATGTTCATTTTTAAATATTAAATACGGATTTTTAGTTGGGGCAAAACTTTGTAACGTCATATTTGAGGGGGTGTGACGTTTGTTGACAACGTGTGAGGAACGTAGTAAAAATCGGCCAAAATCGCGTAACATCATTTACGGACGGCTCCTAAAGCAATATTTCACTGTTTATCTTTTATTTTCAAATATGGGACTTACTTTGTAGAAATCGTATTCGTCTTCAAATTATTCTTCTAAATTTTAAAAAATAATTTTCTTATTTCGATGATTTTTTTTGTAAGCGAAAGTTGATCCTGTGCAAATATCAAATTGGATTCAAATAATTCAAATCTACTGTGCAATTGCTAGTATTTTTATTATCGAAATTTTGTGCACCGTGCTTGTGTATGTAAATTTATATTTCCTCTCACATGAAAGTTTTCTTCCGGCCTATATTCTAGCGTTCAATCTAATGTCAATTTTGTCTATGAAACTCACACACTTTTTTTATAGGTTAGTTGTTTAATTTATTATTTTAACACAATTTAACGCACATTTAGATGTTCTTTAATGTTCCTTGGTGTATTCTGTCTGAACCTAGTACAAGTATAAAAGAAGATTACAGTTGAAGATGCGCATCGTAACGTTAAACAAAAACGAAACTACAATATTTTTTATATCAGGCAAGATTAAAATGATTGTCTAATATATCAGAGTAGGGTAAATATATCGGTATTCAGCTCAACAACCCTCAACTCGCAAATAAAAAAATTGATCGTCATTCACTTACGTTTATTCATAAAAATTTTTTTAATATCCAGCTTGCGGATTTAGAGCTGAGTACCTATATACACACTACTCAAAGAATCAATTTCCATCTAAATATAACTTTATTATCTATATATAATAATAAAAAAGAATCTGTAAAACAACGGAAAACTGTAATAGTGACGTGCGAGTCTTTATGATAACAATTATACACTACTATATTTGCAAATTTATTATTTTATAAATTAATTATTTTACAAATTTATTATTTTACAAATTTATTATTTTGTAAATTAATTATTATGTAAATTTTTAATTTTAAATTTTTGTTCTGAAATTAATGTTTATAAATCATTTATTTTTTATGTAAGGAATAAATATTCAAGTTAATTATTAAAAAAAATTTATTTATGTTTTATTTAACCGAAATATAAATGGGCCAATCATAGAAGAAAGAATGGTTTACGGCGTATATTTCGTTTGGGATTTCAGTGCTATAAGTTATACTTAAATTTTTACTAATTTATTTTGTAATAATCAATGGAAATTAAATATCAATTTATATTATATTAAAAATCGAATGAAAATTTAGAAATTTTGGTTATTGAAAAAAATATATGAAGTCGCATTTTTTTGTAAAATTTCCTTTGTTAATATTACTGTAAATATGGATAGGAAAATCAAATTACCTTTTTTCCTAAATTTACTATTCAACTTCAATAAAATGATAATCATAATTGTTTAAAAACATAAATTGAAAAATAATTTTTATTTATGACTTTTTATCTTTCTTATCATTGATTGTAAATTTAGTATTAATATTTGCGGGATCTGTAAAAATAATTTTCAAATGGATATTTGGTAAATATTCCCTTAATAAAAAGTTAAAGAGCTTTTAGGGCAAAATAATCAAATCACAGTGTAAGTTTTAAGTTATTTTTTAAGAATAAAAGAAACACCAAACCTCTGGAATTCTAATACAATATATATAAGTTGTTTGAAAAGAGTATATTAATAAATATATTCAATTCTCAAACCACATACTTAGTGAAAATAATAATACCTGAAATCTAAAAACTAAAATATTAAATATTATATATAAAATTATAATTTACTCTAAATAAATAAACTTATTAGTGTATTTAAACATTAAAGGAATTTTAATTTAAAATTTTTAAAATAAATTACTGTAAATAATTAGCATATTTTAATTATTATAAATAAAAAATAAGTAAAGTATTATTACTTAAAAAGTTATATTAAAGTTTTTATTTACTAAAAAATAGATTTCATTATAAAGCTAAATAATTCGTGGAAATTATTATTATTAGGGAAAATTCACTATATAAAATATATATTCAAAAAATGAAACGTCCTCAATAATAATGTGAATCTTGTAATAAATATATTTCAAAATAAAACAAAACAGTGCATGGAAGAACTAAAATTCACCAGAAAAATTCCGCCCAAGAGGATCAGAAAAGGGGCATTTTTCATCCACAAAATATTTTCAATCACACTATAGTCAGGGGGTATTTTTCGACTCTTGATAAAAAGCCTAAGATTAAAATTGGCTTGAATCGTCTATCAATAAAAAACCATAGAAATATTTTATCGATTAAAACCCTAAAAAATATTTCTTTGATTAAAAAGCATAAAAATATTTTCTCACTTTAATGATTACATTCCTCTTCGATGTATATTTTCTATATTCAAAGTATATTGCTCTTGTAAGTTTTTAATATATCAATTGATATTTCATCTATTTAATAGATATCTTTAGTTATCCCACTTTTTTTCAGTTATTTCAACGATTTTAGTCACTTAATGTACTCTCTCACCAATATTACTTTTACTGAAAATTTTCTTTATAGAATAAAATCTCTACTAATTAAAATTCCATTTGCTGACATATTATTGAATTTTCATTTTCAATGAAAATTTAATTAACTTTTAATAAATTAAATTACACCCGTCAATAGATTAGGTTGTACACGACAAAAATAAAATAATTTTAGTCTATGTAAATCAATTAGAGCTTTTAGTGGGATTTATGATAAGTTTAATAATATCTAGTTTTACGAGGTATTTATTTTAGTAAATTTTAATCATCTTTGTGAATTTTATGTTTTCTGTTGAATTTTAATGGATTTAGGGTTTGATTATGGTTTTAATAGAAATTATTGAAGAAATGAGAGTAAATCTATAATTTTAGAAACAGTTAATTTCTCGAGAATTTAGTAGATTTAACTTGATTTTAGGATTATTTTAAATAAAAGTTTATTATAGTAACATAATGTTTATGAAACATATATTTATGATAATTATTTACTAATTAGATTCGAATTTGACTGATAGATTTTGAATGGTAAATGATATTTTAATTTTAATTTTATGATCCATTTAAAAAGTTGATTAAATCAGTTGATTTCTATTAGTTATTTTTATAAGTAATGTTTTAACTATTACTTATTTTATTATTGTTGGGCCAGAACGTAAACGGCCTTGAGGAATGTTTTAATGGATCAGTAACACACACGCAAACAAAACATGTAAATTTAAATAAACATATGAAACACCAAGTAAACCCGATAAAATATGAGAAAATAGGAGAATTAAATATAAATTAATAAACATAAAAATAAATTAAAATAATAACAAAACGCACCAAGATTCGCACGATACCTACACAAACATAACAAGAAAACACAACAAATTCGACAAAATTGGAAAAGTTAATAAAAGTTCATTAAAATGAAAATTAAATCGAAAAATTTGAATTAGCAATAATTCAATAAAAATTATAAATAAAAAATTATAAAAATAAATCAAAAAATAATAAAATTAAATAATAGAATTTGCTAGAAAATAACAAGGTCGAATTTTGTTTTACTGCATCAAATTTCACATACGAGAAAATAAGTATATATACTGATCCATTTTCACATTTAAAAAAAAAACCATATTTTCAAATCTTGAAAACCATTTTGAGAATTGTTTTAACTAATTTTGAAAATCTTAATCGTTTTTTGAAACTATTTTCGAATTTATAGCTATTTCCAATTATTATTTAGGTGAGAAATATTTATGGTGGAACCCTCTTTCCACGTCACGTTCATTGCATCTCAGTAGAGCTCTGCTCGGAGTCGACGTGGGGAGAGAGGTATTTTGGTTTTATGTTATGATATGTGAATTTACGATATTTTATGGATTGGAATGGTAACATGTTATTTTTGTCTTATAATTAATAAATATTATTATACATAAATTTTTTTATATATATATTTCATAAATTAACTGTCGAAATTTTTCCGGCCCACAGCCGACACATAACGCAAGTAAATAAAATCTACACACAAATCAGATTCGTGTAAGCGCGTGGAATATCGCCAATGATCTGTGCCCGTGAAGACCCGGCGTGCGGAACGCAGGGTTGGAACGTCAATACTATCCCTATAGATGAATAGAGAAATAAGGAAAAAGTCTCTGGCTGCTTCCTCGTTTCTCCTTTCTATAAAATCGACCTAAAATCTTACTACACACGGCTAAAAATCATCACACCGAGTAGTCCAGTGGGCACTCAGTAAATATAATATAAACACAAGACGCGCCTAAGGTCTATTAAAGGGAAAGGGTACGGGGATAAATTAAATCGAAATCGTTGATAAAGGGAATTACTATTTAAAGTAAAGTAACCGTAGGTATACTGAATCGGATTCGCCTTTCAAATATAAAAATAATAACATCATTAAACGAATAATTCATTGATTCAATTGCATTAAATTACTGATTAAAACTGGCTGATTAGCGATAAAAATGAGTAGTTCATCGATTAATTCGTTAGTTAAGAGCAACTATCGATCTTAAAGTTGAGTAATTTATCAATTAAATTAATGTAATTCATGGATTAAAAATTAAAGGAACTATTGCTTAAAATAAAGCGATTTATTGATTGAATAATTCAGGGATTTGAAAGTATAATAACTCAGCAATTATAAATAAAATAATTACGGATTGAAAGAAATCATATTAAAAATTAAGTTTACTTATTAATTAAATCAATCGGTTGGTTGAATGTAAAGAATCAATGAATTAAATCGACTAACGAGATGTAAATACAAGTCATAGTAAGCCCTTGAAACTCACCAAAAATCTTTATTAAAATCCACATAAGAATCAGAAAGAAACCACGTTAATATATTAAATTCGAAAGGAAAAATCATATGAATTCTCGCCTGCTAAAATTGACATAAAATATTGAAAATAAAATCCAGACAATCGGTAGGACAGTTTGACATCAACATCGAGAAGTCGACCCAATTTTTGATCATACCATTAAATCAGGTAGCTAGCTCTAACGAGAATTTAATTTTGGTTGAATCCTTTGAAATACGTACCGAAGTTAATGAATTAAAATTACCCGATAAATTACCTAAAGAAACTTTACCCAAATCCACCGGCAATTGATAAGACACATCCAATGATATGAGGTCCCATGACAATAACGTAGTTCGACTCCTTGAAAACCACCACATAACACGAAAATAGAAAGAATTAATTTACAGAACTTACTCGATAATTTGTTCAACTAAAAATGCAAAAGTTCATTCGACTAAGACAAATTTCGTTAGACATCAGTTGAAAATAAATAATCTTACCAGTCGACGTTTCCGGTAAGATAAACATCCGCTGTCATAGCGACTTATAAATGACATTCATTTCCTGCCATCAGAATTTTCAATTACATAGTCTGAAATAGGTCTATCACCCATAGTAAACCATATATCGATTTCGTTATCAATTATGTACTTATCAAATACCTCGGACAAGGATTTAGTGTCTCGATTTTCAACTGCCACAGAAGACACTTTAGGTAAATTTTAATTTAATCTAGAATAACTTCATAATTACATTCGAGCCACAGAATCACCCTATCCATGCCATACCCGTGATGAACCAACTCTCCCGATCCAAGACCCAATCAATGAGATATACCTGGTAGCACCTTACAATATTATTATATCTGGCAAAACCCAACGTCCAATCATCTCAATATTAACCATGACAGATCGATTTTTTGGCAGCGTACCCTCGTTCACCCCTTAAGCCAACCATATCTCAAACTTTCTTGAGAGATTGCCAAACTAGAAATTATGCCGATTACCTTAGAAGTTTGCCGAAGATTCAGATCTATCTCGCGAAAAATAAAGACTCTGGCCTGACAATCACGACCAATGGCTCTAACAAATACGTCACCCGAAGTCCTAGACCAATTTTCCCATTATCATTCAACGGAATACTTTAATTGATCATTCGATCTGGACTCATCTTAGATTTTTGTAACTGGTTGTGTTTCGAATAATTGAATAGAGTTCATTAAAGGCATTATAATTTTTTTTTTGAATGATGAATGACAAGTTATTGTTCCGTAAACGATTTATTCACCAAATCCCATCCGATTCAAAACTTACTGTCCAAATGACACCGAGAAAGGATTTAATAAATTTTGTGAGCATTATTTATTGATTGTATTTCGCCGTAATATTTAAAATTATATATTCAACCGAATATCGGGAATCTGCACACGTAAATCCATGTGTACATAAACTAATATACGGCCGGGGACGAATCGAAATATTCCTCCCTACCATCCATAAAGGTTTACTGAACAGGCTCTTAGTTCAATGGCGTTGAAGCAATGGTTTTTCTCTTTTCCAAGTATACCGCCAGACTAGTCGACAAAACCCGTTTAACTACAATCCCTGTGAGTATTAACGAATTAAATCAAATCGGGTTCTCTTTTTACGATAACAAATACGCACCGCCATAATCCGACTGCCTAGAGAAATGCCGAGGAAAGCACTAATTTTTGTCTTCATTTAGGACATACTGGAGCTATGATCGAACTCCCGGCTCATATCGTGGAACAATGGAGGCAGGCATGGGATCGTGTGTATCGAGAACGATGCCCTGTCCTGCCTGAAGATGACCAACAAGTGGACATATCGCCGGAAGAATTCATGCGGCGATTCCGGAAGCCGTCGGACGAACCCAACCCATCGCAAGATATACTCGCTCAGGCCCAAAAGCTCCTAGAAGACCTTTTACAACATCAGCGCCAAGTCGAGGCCGCTGTGGAGCGAGCCACCGAATATCTGGATAATGTCAAAGATGACCTGGCAAACGGACGTCTGGCCAGCAATTACCCACCTTCCCCGAGGCCAATTCGAAATCTCAAGCGGCCAGTATTCGTGATCCCTGGCTATTCGCCAGAAGAAGGGATCAAGCGATTCTTCGCATACGATTGACACTTGTGTTGATAATGTGAATATTAGTATTATAACCAATTCTTTTCTTTTATTATTATGATTTTATTTCATTCTTTCATAAATATGTTTGAGTTTAAACCAAATTATCATTGACAGCCATCATAAAAATTTCAACTCTTATTATTCCAGAAATGGACCCCATGCAACTACTCCAAAACGAGTTGACTCAGGCAAGGCAAACTAACAGGAAACTACACGAACAGCTCGTTCAACTGGTCAGGGAAACCCAGCAGATCAAAGCAACATGGGTAGAGCCATCGAGAGTCAAACGGCTATACCAAAAGCTAGCTGCGGCCCAGAAGGGGTGGGCAGAAGAAACGCAGTTAGTACAGAGCCAAAGAACCCAAATCAAGGGGTTAGAGGTAGCGTTATCCGCCTGTCAGGAAGGAGCCGCGGTAACCTACCCTCTGGTTTTCGCCCCTGCCCAATTGACCTATCGGGAAGCACACTCTACTCCATCGGTATCCGCAACCACTTCCATCACTCCATCCACAGCCAGTCGACGACCTGGGCGTAAGGAGCAGGCTAAGCGCCGAGCCGCTCGCTCTTCAAATTCATCAGCCAACCTATAATATTTAGCTAAATAAAACATCATTTAAATATATGGTAGTTTCATGTACATCTTATTATTTTTACAACATCTTGAGGTGTGAAGTAGCACTGTAGGAAGGTTAAATAAACAATAACATGGTTAAGCTAATGTCAGAGAATCAGTAGACAAACAATAGAAACTAAAACGCAAGGGGACCAATTAATGTTAAAGCGAGCACTGGTCTTCTATCGACAGCTCGTGAACCCGAGGATTGTCCGAGCAACTATAGTACTAGCACATGGTACTCAATTTTTGCGGGAAAATCCACCACTTGAACACATTACCAACGTTGCCTAGCAACGGGTGCCAAGTGGCAATTAGCATCTTTTTGTATGGCGTTACGGGGACAACCATAAAGCTAAGCAAGATTCGAAACCCAGTAACCCACCATTATTATTATTAATATATAATAAAAAACGAAGACATATACAACAAAAACTTTTATTATAAAGAAATAATTCTACTATAGTAATATTGTCGAAGAGCTTGATTCAAAGCCCATTCCACATACCCCCGATATCATGCAGGGCAGCAATGATATCCATCACCACAGATATTCAGGTTCCATATCTTTTGACATTTTGTTTTGTTCGATATCCCATAGGAACTCGTCGATTACCGTAAATATCCAGATTGATGTATGATTGAATATCAAGTCTGGAATTATTGATGCTTGCTTATCCATAATTTCATGTATATCTGGATAATAGAATTCTAGGCGTTCTTTAATAACTTTAAAATAATCATCTTCAAAATAGTTAATAATAATAATAATAGTAATAATAAATTACCATAATGTTTAATTTCATTCATAGCTTGAACTGCGCTCGGTACATTCATTTTGATGATAAATATTGAAATAACAATTAATTTTATACTAATTTAAACCAATGAGAAGTTAAACACACAAACTTTTAGCTATAAACAATAAATATTGATTCATATAGATTTGAAAATGATTAAAGAAATTTTAATAATAATACTAGTTTTTAATATGGTCAACTCAATTGTTGTAACCGTTCAAGGTAAAAATTCAACAAGATGCGTATGTCATGATAGATATTTGAAAACTCCAGTCAAAAGATTATCTGAAAGAATGAGTAATTTAGAAGTCCGATTTGAAATCACATATGAGACTTTACAAAGAGCTAAAAACGAATTATATGATGATATTCGATATCTAAATAAGACCATTGGTATTATCAAAAATGAATTAAGAAAATCAATATTAGAATTGAATGAAAATCGTAAACTTAATGAAAAAATGATGAATCAATTTCAATATAGTATAACATTTTATTCTAATAAAACATCTGATCAGTTCAATCGTATAATGAAAGAAGTTCAACAACCAGTTACCAAAGAAGTTAATGTTAACAGTGCTAACAAATCATCATTGCCATTTCCATTATATATTTTTACATATTTTCTTAATATTGCAACTTCTTAATGTTCATGCATGTTTCTGATTGGTCAAATATAGTATAAATAAGCTTGCACTTTCAAATATTTTTATAAAATGCCAGAAACTAAATTTTTTATAACTTTGTTGAATGAGCTGGTTTCTAATAATAGAGAAAAAGATGACATAAAATTCATGGTAAACCGTACCGAGAAAATCGTAGAAGACATCCCATTTGATTATGAAAAAATTCTCAATTTGCCAACATTGGAGAGAAAGAAGGCATTCCAATCATTATTTAGTTACATGTTCGATGAAAATAATAAATGGATGCGAATAATAGTAGGATTAATGTATATGAAACACATGATATTAAAATCTGGATCCGACTGAAAATTATTTCCAATTGTCTATAGAGTAAATTACTTTATATTGTTATTAATTTATCATTATTTAGGGGATAGAAACAAAAATTGATCCGTGGGTAGAAACAAACGGTGGATGGTCAGCGATTATTCAAGTTGTCGCAGATATTTATATCGCAAATTGCAAATTTTTATCAAAACTATTAACTGGAGCATCGGTTTTATATATATGTAATAAAGTTTATCATAAATTTTAATAAATATTTCTTTGTTATTATTATTAATAAAAAAACTATATTTTAAAAGATTTATTGATTATTACATGTACATGCTTCATCACCACCATAATATTTTCTATAACATGGTCATCACAAGTCTTAAATTCGTTAGGCTCAACTAAAATTGGAGTTTCTTCATCATTAATAATTTCAGTATCTTCATTAATAATTTCTTCATCATTATTAATTTCATTATCTTCATTAATAATAATTTCAGTGTCTTCATTAAAAATTTCAGTATCTTCATTATTAATAATTTCTTCATCATCATCACTCTGACATTCTGAATCAGAATATAAATTTTGTTTACCCAATGCTTCAACTAGAGTCAACTTATCTCTAATTTTTACACCGGTTATTTCTTCGAGTTTATCACACAAAAGGTTATTAAATATTCTAAACGAAAATTAATTAATTATTTTATATTTTATATTTTACCTTTTTCAGACATCAATTTTAAACTATTTTAAAACTAATTATAATTTTGTATATAGAATAACAAAGAAAACAAAACATTAATACATTTATTAAACACTAAACATTAAAATATACATTAAAATAATTGTGAAAGTCTAGCAGTAACAATTTTCCATATTGGAGAAAGCACATCCTTTTGATCAACTTTATATCATTGGATTGCTTTTGTTAAATACCAGATTTCCTGTTCTTTCCTGGTGCCTTGATCTTCAAAATTTCCTTCATTTGAGGGTAATAGTAAAAAATTCGGTCAATTACCATAGAGGCATCTGTGTCTAAATTAAATATTAATAATTAAAGAAAATAAATAAATAATAAATTTACCATAACTTTCATTCATTGAATTTGTCTTCGGCATAATATTATCAAAAAATGAAATAAAATGATTAAGCAAGTTGTTTTAATCAACCATTAGCCAATTAGATGTCGACCAATCTTGTGATTTCATTTTGTATGTCTGTAACAATATTTTTGTACTCTAGATTTCGCAACCCTAATATGACTATTTTCCCAATTGGCAAACACATTAACACACATTGGGTTGTATTTTAAAAACCTCAGTGCAGGAAATAATTCTGGCTCGAACATACAAAGACATTTTGTTGACATTTTGTATAGATTGACCCATATCCACGGTAACCGTAATTGACTGTATTTTAATATCGTTCATTCTATATTGTAATTTATTGACGTCTAAAGGTTTCTTGCATCCCATGATTCTGCATTTGCCGGATTTGAAAAATATTATAGGATATTTTCCACACCTATCAACAATTTGCTGTGGTTTAACAGTTGGAAACGTCATTTTTGACACATCGAAAGTTCCTTTATAATTTATATTTGATAATATAATTAAACAATAAAGAAATATTAATTTATATATATGATTTTTAAAAAGAGTTCATTAAATTATATAATATAAACAAAAACCTATAATTATATAAATTAATAATGGAATTAAGAAATGATGCGGTATACAAATCGTCGGCCCGAGTGGTAGTGATAAAACTATGTTTGTGTGTAAATTACTTAAATCTAATTTATTTCAAACAAAATTCAACAAGATTTATTGGCATAGGGGTGCAGATGAAGAACATGGATTAACTCAAGATGATTTCTGTAAATTGAAAAACATGAAAATAGTAAAGGGTTTAGATAAAAACTGGTCAAGTCGATTAATGAAAGGTGAGGTCATTATTATCGATGATTTGTATCAGGAAGCTAATAAAGAAAAGAATTTTAATAATTTATTCACAAAAAACAGTAGACATGTTGGTGTTACTGTGATCTTTATTACTCAAAATCTATTTCATCAGAGTGACGCATATTGAACAAGGAATTTAAATGTTCAATATTTAGTTATTTTCAAGAATCCTAAAGATGCAACAGTTATTGATTTTCTTGCTCGACAAGCATACCCTAATAATCGTAATTTTCTCATCAGTGCATTTCAAGATGCTACAAAATCACCACATGGATATATATTTCTTGATTTCACACATCAATGCAATGACGATTTACGGGTAAAAACAGATATTTTCAATAAAGAAGGTGCCATGGTTTATAAACAAAGTTGAAAACATTAACATGTAAACATGTTTATGAAATCCAGGCTTAAAATGTCCGAAAACTTAGACAAAGTATTAAAAAGAAAATAAAAAACACATTTCCACCAAAAACCAGTTATACACCATCTCAAAAACTAATGACCGAGAATTATCCTGCAATGAATCTAATTTCGAAAAACATTATTAAAAAGAGTAAGAAATCAGTTAAAATTGTAAAAAATCATAGGAGTTTCCCATATTTTAATGCATTGTTAAAGGATTCGAGTAAGAAAAGAATGTCTATTTTACAATCATTTCCAAATTTTGTTGATGATGATTTACTCAAAATTCTACTAAAAGTAGTAAGAGGTAAAATTAAAATTAGTAAATCTAAAAAACTAGTATTGAATAAACATCGTAAGCCTTTGTTATCGATATTAAATAAAAAAATCGTCAGCAAATGAAAAAAATCATATATAAACAATGAGGCGGTTTGTTCGAAGCAATTTTACCATTAGCAATATCATTATTATCACAATAAACGATGGGGCAATCATTACCTAATGTTAAATTTAAATTTAAATCATCTTGTTGTATTGGAGAAGATTTGGACGAACCCAGAAGACGAAGCAGGTTTCGGTGGAGTGGCAAAGTTAAAGAAAAGAGTCCCAAATTCGAAAAAGGAAACGCAAAAGTGATTGTCAGATCAGCTTGCGTACAGTTTAAACAAACCGATGCGGAAAAGATTTCCAACGAGAGCTTATAAGACATTCGATATTAATGATTTATGGCAAATGGATTTGATGGAGATGATACCGTATTCGAAGATTAACAAGGGTTATAAATATATTTTAACGTGTATCGATGTTTTCAGTCGTTTTGCCCGCGGTCTACCAACAAAGACAAAATCTGCCGAGGAAATATCTAAAGCAATTAACTCAATGTTTAAAAATGGGCATCCAGATAATTTGCAAACCGATTTAGGTATTATTATTATTATTATTACTAATATTATTATTATTATAGGCAAGGAATTTTACAATAGTAAAGTTAAGCAAATCCTGGATCGTCTCAAAATAAATCATTATTCTGTACATTCTCAATACAAAGCCGCTCATGTTGAAAGATTTAACCGGACATTGAGGGATAGATTGAAGAAATATTTCGTGCATCAAGGTAATAAAATATGGATAAATGTATTACCGAAAATTCTTGTTAGTTATAATAATTCATCACATCGAGGTCTGAATGGTTTGAGACCCGTAGATATCAGTTCAAAAACACGAGTACAGTCTGAAAAAGTTCCTATTACAAAACCAAAATATAAAGTTGGTGATTACGTTAGAATTAGTAAAATATCTGCTTCACCTTTCATCAAAAATTTCGATAGTAATTGGAGTGATGAGGTATTTCAAATTACTAAAATTAATACTAAACAGAGTCCTGTAATTTATGTTATTAAAGATAGTGATAACAATGTAATACAAGGGAAATTCTATGAACAGGAATTACAAGTTATTTCCAAACCTACAGTGTTCAGAATTCAGAAAATACTGAAAACTAAAATAGTGGGTAAGGATAAACAATACTATGTCAAATGGCATGGATATCAAAAACCCTCATGGATATCATCAAAAGACCTAGTAAAATAAGTTTCTATACTATTTTATCGAGCAATAGTTGCCCAATAATCCATCCGGAAAATCAAGCAAGAAAATTTATGGTTGATCTTCAAAATCCCATTTATTTACACGGAAATTCGGAAGTTGATTTGCAAGACTTTACATTTGTGTACAATACATTTCCATTTTATAGTCATTGTAAAATCGGTTACAAGAGGAATGTTTGCAAAACCAGTAGAGGTATTTTCTCAATCAATAATTTTGAACGATATTATCATATCCCGAATCAATTGTTAGATGAGCATTGTCAAATTTTTTACGGAGATGGATTAAATATTAGTTGTGATTTATCTACATTTACAATAATATTTGAAACTAATAATGAAGCCAAGCGAATGGGTAGTGATAATTTGTCATGGAGTAAGTTTTTAAATGTATTATTAATATTTTTGATGTAGTTCTGTTCAGGTCTATTGAATTGGAAAACAAATACTAGGACATGAATTTTTAGGGGTATTTCCTCTTGATAAAATTCCATATTTACGTAATAATCAAGCCATAATCGTCAATACTCAATCGTCTCATCTAGGTGGAGAACAATACATATGAAACCTAGCAAGATATTTGTATTTGATCGTATGGGTTTCTATTATCCTGCTTTAATGGTTTCGAAACTACAAACAATGGGTAAACCTATTGTGTATAATAAAACTATGTATCAAAAACCATGGACCTTAACATGTGGTCAACATTGTTTAGCATGGTTATTGTCCAAGCGATTCATGTATAATAAATGTATTAATATTTGTGTTGTTTTATTTTTATTGTTATTATTATTATTATTATTATTATTGTTATGTTTTATTATTATTATTTTTTTTTTATTATTATTATTATTATTATTATTATGTGTTTAATTAATATTTAATTAATGTTAACAAAGCCAGTGCATAATAAGTGCGTGATTAGTAACAAGGAAAACATACATACACACTCAAGACTGTATGTAATTTACAAAGAAAACATACCTTCACAATATAGGCTGCATGTGTAAAAATCTCTCACCTATATGTGTGTATTGCTTAAATGTGATCAGCTAAATCCTGAAAATATTATTCTCTTTATAAACATTGACAAATGTAGAATTTGTCACAATTATTTCAAAATTTTACTCGCGGGATTTCAAAAAATATAATCAAGATGGAAAACGATAGTATTTTAAGAAAATTATTGGCGGAGGGAAACGGTAAGTTTTTTATTTTATTATTTATTTATTATTAAGGTACATTGATTTTGGTATGATGTCACAGAAAAAGATAACGAAGTTATTATAATCGAGGATAGTGGTAAATTTATTTATTAAATTATTAATTTATTATTATTATTGTTTTAGAAGTTATTGTAACACCGACGGAAATCATTGTTATCAGTGATAGCGAAGATGAAATCGATCATGGTAAATTTTTATTTTATTTTATTATTTTTAAAACCATTTTAGTAGATTTGGATGAAGATAAAAATGCCCACAATTATGCCCCCGTTTCTGGGGAAGATATGGATACCCACAATTATGCCCCCGTTTCTGGGGAAGATATGGATGCCTCCGTTTCTGGGGATGCCCCCGTTTCTGGGGAAGATATGGATGCCTCCGTTTCTGGGGAAGACAGCTCTACAGATGATGATACTGATAAATGTTAGTTTTTTATTTATTTTTATTTATTTTTAATATAATGTTATTATTATTATTAACAGTTGTTTTTATTTAATCCATTTGAATAATTTAATAATAAATGTTAATAATTGATAAAAATTTTATTGTAAACTTTTATTGAAAACTTTTATTGAAAAATTATATTGAATACTTTATTGAAAATTTTATTGAAAATTTTATTGAAAAATTATTGAAAATTTTATTGAAAAATTATTGAATACTTTATTGAAAACTTTTATTGAATACTTTTATTGAATACTTTTATTGAAAAATTGAAATTCAAAATCTATCACAATTAATTAAAAAATTTCAATATGGCAGGACAAAATATTATTTTAAGAAGTCTTTTACCTCCATCCATTGGTAATTTTTATTTATTATTTATTACTATTAATTTTTTAGTAAATTTCGACTGGTTCGATGTAACCGAAAATGAGGATCTTTTGGGTTTGGATGACGTTTTTGGTAAAAATTTATTTGTTTGTTAAATGATTTTATTAATATCCTTTTAGATCGTAATAATAATAATGTTGAAACAATTATCATTGAAGATCCTCCCACGTCAATTAATGAAGATGTTTATGAGGTTATATTTATCGGTAAGTTTAATATTTATTTATTTTCAAAATATAAAAAACATTTCAGATGATGATATGATTCTGGCAACTTACCCAATAATTATTTTGGATGATATAGTGGATAATGCCCCCACTTGTATTGATGGTGATATAGTGGATAATGCCCCCATTTGTATTGATGATGATGACGATTCATCTGATGATAATATTGATGCGGATTTATGTTAGTAATTTATTTATTTTTAAACTTTATTTAAATATATTAATTTACATTAATTATATTTTTAAAAATTTAACGAATTTAAATAAAATTCTAATGAAGTTTTTTTTTTTGAAAATTATGAAAAGTATAAGATTTTATGGAAATTATTTAATAGGGAAGAATTTATGAAGATTTTATGAAATCATGCAGAGTTGATTAACTAATTCTAGGAAATGATTTCTGTAAATAATAAAAGGTTGTTTTTATTAAATTTTAGGTTAATAAATATCTATTCTTTATTAATAATAAGAAAAAATAATAATCATAATAGTCTACAGTAAGCATGTAGCTATTCACCTAATAATTTGAAACATTTATTATTATACAGGTCTTTATGTTATAAACTTGTATAATAATGAATGATTCGCGAATGTTGCAATAATTATGCAAAACAATTGCAAATCTATGTCTAATCCATTTGACTATATAAGAATTATCATTTATTATTATACAAGTCTTTATGTTATAGACTTGTATAATAATGAAAGATAATTTTATGAAATAATGTAAAATAATTATATTTTATTTTTTATACAAGTTATTTAATTTATTATTATTTTATCAGGTAAATTTTACCCAAAATATTGCATGATCTCAAAGAATCATGGTGAAATATGTCACCAAAAAATGAAACAATACTATGTCCATAGATTTAATTGCATCAGGTTTTTATTTGCCCTGTATGCAAAAAATCCCAGACCATAAAATACAAAGCTTTTTATAACATTTACAAAGACCATTTAGATTCATTTAAAATAAATAAAAAGGATCTGTTTCGTAACAGTAATAAAAATAATGTAAATATTATGAATATTATAAATAATAATAACATACGCCCAACAAAAACAACTAAAAATAAAAGACCTGCTGAACATAGGACGTCTAAAATACCAAATAAACTTATAAAAATCGAAGTCATCGAAATCAGTGATGACGAATCAATTAATAATGTAGAGATTATAAATAATGTAGATATTGATATTATTTAATGAAGATGTTTATGAGGTTATATCTATCGGTAAGTTTAATATTTATTTATTTTCAAAATATAAAAAACATTTCAGATGATGATATGATTCTGGCAACTTACCCAATATTTACAATTATTTCCAGGAATGAAGAGAAATTGTACGATTAAATACTATGAGCAGTCGATAACATACATTAATTTTCATTCAACAAGTACCTAGAACAATTACCTAACAATCTTAAAATTTTTAAAAATCTAACAAATTTTTTAAAATTATTCTACAGCTTAGTTAATTTAATTAATTGATAAGTACTATTTTCTTTACAATTTGCTACTGAGCTGAAACTTTTTTTTAAATATTTTATTCAAAGTACTAACAAATTTTATTAAAGATCTATCAAAACTTGTCAAAAATTATAAAACTTGTGTCATTTTAATAAGTATTACTCAATAACTATTATTTTCTTACCAATTTGCTGAAAGTCTTATTTTAAAATTTCTTCAAAGTAATAACATTATTTACAAATGAATCAGTTTTATTTCGAATTTAACAACTTTCTCACAGCCTTAATCAAATTCTTTTCACATGCTAATCATAATTTAAGGATAAGTCTTATTTTTACAAAAACAAATATTTTACAACAATTAAGCATACATATTTGGATTTCTAGTAGATTTTATCGGCATCTATCAGTACCTGTTCCGTGTATTTTTTTAAGCTTTGTTAGAAATTCAACTTATTTAGTGGTTGGTCGATAATCATTTAATTTCTATTAATGTGGCAGATGATAATTATTTTATCTAATTAATTTATTCACTGATGTTTAGAAATTTAAAAGTCTAATAATTTTCAATAATTATATGAAAATTTATTCCAAGTACTGTGAAAGTAATATATATTTTGTGAATTAATTAATTTAGGAGCATGTGAAAATTAAATGAAAAGATTGACATTCATCTTTGAAAATAACTTTTAGTAATTGTTCATTGTTAGACGCAATTAAAAATATTACAAAAATAGTAGAAAAATTTCAGTTTTTTTAACAAAACTATTAAGTTTTACAAAATAATTTCAATAAATCACATACAAAACTGTATACAAAGCAATTAAGCAACAATTGATTGGGCTTCAATGATTAATAGTTTCTTGATAGCAATCAGGTAACTAAGCAACCAAACAATTTGGAGACATCAAAGATCGATAAAAGAGTGGAGAAGTTTAAAAAAAATTGTAATTGAAATTGTATTTCTTTTGATTGTTCATATTTTTATGAGCTTTTATTTAAAGATTTCTTGGTCAGTAAACAATTTTTGATATTGATTTGTTCAGTAACTAGTTATTGATAACATATTGTGCGTATAGTGAATAACCAAGTATTTTAAGAGGAAATGATTGAGAGAAAAGTTTATTTTATTTTTAAGTGGGTTAAGTTGGTTGAATATCGGTGTTCAAAGAGTAAATATTATTTAAAAATGGCATTTTAATGAATGAGTAAATTATTCAATGCCTAACATGTATATAGTGAGTTGTACAGTCCTCAGTTATTTGTATACAGTACCTAGTGATTGTTGTTCAGTTATTAATGAATTATTCACTGTGTATGGTTTATCAGTATTCAGAAATTGATACCAAGTAAATATAACAATGGATTTGGTTTCAATGAATTTGATTAATTATCGCCTGATAACAACAAGGTAACTAAGCAACCAAAAAAATTACCGATTTGGAGACAATAATGATCGATAAAAGAGTGAAGAAGTTAATAAAATTTCAACTTGCATTTCTTTTGTTCAACCTTTTATGTGATTTATTTCAAAATTGGTTGGTCAGTAACCTTTCATTAATATTTATTGGTTCAGTAACTAGTTATTGGTAACATATTGGGTTTATAGTCAATAACCATGTATTTTTTAAGGGGAAATTATCGATGGGGAACAAATTTATTGATATTTTTAAGGGGTTGAGTCGGTTGAATATTGTTATTTAAAGTATAAATACTATCTAAATTAATATTTTTATGAAAAATAACATTTAATAGAAAAATAATTGTTCAACATGGGATAAAATATTTGAAAAGTGTTTGACAAAACGTATTGACTTTTACAAAATAATTTCAATGATTTCAATAAAATACAATAATCAAATACAAAATTTTATTCAGAAAAGATAATTTTTCTTGCAAACTACTCAGTAACTAAACTACCAAGTGATTTACAGATATAGATGCATTAATGATGTGAAAGAGCGAAGAAGATTTTATTAATAAATTTTTATTTTTACTTGTATTTCTTGTTATTGATTTACTTTTATTTAAAGTTTTGTTGGTAAGTAACCAAATATTTATTTGTTCAGTAACTAGTTATCGGTTACCTAAAATGTATACAAGTAGTCGACTGGAAAACCTCAACATGTAGTGGACAGAAGTTGAAAATATCCAATCTTATTCTTCAAGAACGGAAAATGCAGAATAATGGGTTGCAAGAGATTATTACAGGAAGGGGATCTCAAATATCAGATTCAAGATTTACAAATTCAATCATTATCTTTGAATATTGACATGGGTTGTCGAATCAACTTGTATGATTTGTCTAGCAAAACAGAAAAAATTTACGAACCGGAACTGTTTCCAGCATTAAGACTTGTCAAGTATAATCCACTTTGTGTGAATGTATTTGCAAGCGGAAAAGTTGTCATGGGGTAAAAACACAGTCTAGTTCAAGATATATTTAATTTTATAAAACTTTTAATTAATAATCTAAATACCGACGAAGAAATACTAGATTATTTATTAAGCACTGACTGTGTTTTAATAGATTGAATTCTGACGATTGTAAAAATTAAAAATGATCGACGAGCAAGAAGCATACGTATTCGAAACAATTCTGATGAAGATGGAAGAGCTCCTTCCGAATATGAAGAGCAAGCTTTCGTATTGTGCTCCTGAATTTTTAGCAACACGGATTCATCAAATGACTGGAATCAACATCGAAGAAATTGTACGGATGCATTACGAATCGGTTCAAGGATCTGGTTTGAAATGTTTAGATGACTGCATTGTTTGTGCAGATCCCTTAATGTCGACTTGCCCATTTAGATGCAGATGCTGCAGGGATTACAAGAAAAAAGTTGTCCATATTTTGTTGGCAGAACTAAGAAGAGCTTATTATAAGATGATTTGTGACGATTTGAATTAAATACATTTTAAATTTGATCTTTGTACGTGTTTATTAGAGCAGAGATTCACAAACTTTGACCAATCGCGACCCACTAATTAAAACCGTTTTAGCTAATCGTATCTTGGACAACTACTTTTGTATTAGTTATTTTTATTTTTAGTTATTTTTGTATTTGTAATTTATTGCGATATTTGGTTTTTAATGCAAACATTGCTGAAAATGCCATTTCACATATAAATGTTAAAATTTATAAAATTGTCAGATTCAGAAACTCAGTGGAGAATATATTACTAATTTTTCAACTCTTGATCGTCATCCATTATTACTTGTTTTATACACGGATGTTTATCCTGTATTTGTTATTCCTTACAGTATAGGGTTTAAATTTCAAACCTTTAATATTTGTCCGTCTTGTAACACTATTTAAAAAAAATATTCGGCACTAACTTTTTTTTGAATGTATTTTATTTTTATAAGAAATTATGATAAAATAATTTCAAAATTACAAGAAAATTTTTTTGATTTTAATTATAAAATATTAAGTTTTTTAAATTATAGGTTTTCTTAGGTTTTATGTATGTTTTCATCTGTTAATGTGACCTTGAAATTTAATAGTGTTAATTTTTAATTTAATTGTGTTAAATTTGGATTTTAAAATATTTTAATTCTATATTTTAATCATTAATAATTAAGCTTTAACAAAATGTTACATTCGAAACATGCAAATACTCCAACTAGCGGTTTAAGAAACATTTTGACTTGAAGGCCGCTTTGACTTAGCTGATGATTGACAACTTATAAAATTCTGCATATACAAAAAGTAAAAAAAATTTGTATCTTTTTTTAAAAACAAAGAACTTTAAAATAAAAAACAGATGAAGTGAATAATGAAACAATTTTTCAGCAAAGTATTTTAACAACTTAAGGCACATTAATTTTCCTGAATTTACTTGGGTTTATATATATCGTGTTTTTCCTTAAAATTTTTCGGTTTATAATATACATTTTTATATATATATACTAATACATATACACTTTTAATAATACTAGTAGATATTTTTATATCGTTATTTTGTTTTATTTTTTTGTTATTTTTATTTTGGTTATTATTATAAATAATATAAACAATATTTTTTATTTATTATAAAATTTTTGTTTTTCTTGAATTTACTAGCAAACGAAGCCGTTTTATAAAAAATAGATCTTATTTTTAATACGAATATCTTTGGTGCATCAGATATTTAGAAGCACTTTGGTGGAGCATTGACCAAAAGAAGTTGAGAAGCACTGATTTAGATGGAATGCATATATACCCATCAGATATTTGACTATCGAATTCTGAGAAGTTCCTCAAAAAGTTTTATTTCTAGATTTCTGGGATCATCATTTCCAAGAAACAAAAAAATGGTGATAGAAATGTCATAAAACACATATAGTTATTTCCTGCGTTCTCCAGCCTCTATTCAAAAACAACTTAGACTTATTAATGAGTGTCATTAAATACTTTTTTATTTTATAACTACTACAAGAAATATTTTTTAATTCCCTTTTTAAGGTATGATCAATTTTCTAAAATTTTTAAATAGTGAAGTTAATTGGTTTGGCTTATGACACGTCCATCTGTTGATACATATAAATATTTTCACGAATTATGAATTGATGCCTTACAACTTCATAATATCACAGTTAAAATATGTTTCAGTCAGAATCCAGAAGATTTATTTTCCATAAATAATTCACACAATTTCGAAAAAACCTAATAATTTCCATTAAATTTCGAAACACAAAATTTCAACTAAATTTGGAAACATAAAATTTCAATAAATCTCAAAAACAAAAAGTTCCAATTAAATCTTGTTAACATATCTGAAATTTCCCCATACAAAAACAATTATCAATGTGGCACACATACAAGAGAAACAACAGGCGCAACACAAAAAATTGCGAACAGGGTTGACCAAAATTCTTTTTATTTATTGACTATCTTAATGTTATATATTTTATATTTATATATTCTACTGTCCGCCAACGTGTTAAACAATAAAAGTTTAATACTAAGCAATTGTGAATTGCTAGTGTTGTTCTCGTATCAAATAAACAATGAAAATATTCTATTTCGATAGACTAAAGTCAGGACTCTTGCTTAAATTGTAATTGTGTATTTTGTGAATTGAATTTGCATTTCATTGTAACATCGGAAAAATATTAATATATTAACTGGAATTATTGATTGATACCAAGCAACACGAAGAATCAGAAATACAAAATAAATTTAATTGAGGTTGAGGTTGAAAGTATAAAATTAACAACCAAAGAATTCGTTACTAAGAATTTTTTAAATTATAACTTTTCGTTAGGTGGAAGTTTTCAAATTTATTCACTTACAATTTAACTTTAAAATATCTTTACTGTTAGTTACTTCATTTTTTTTCAAATTTGTATATTTACAATCTGGTATTTATTTATCGATTCAAACGACCACTCAACAATATATTAAGATTTATTGATATCACAATTATTTCAATTATCACGATTTTATTCAAAATCAGTAAGAATCTTTCACATAATAAGTTTCTCAATTGTAAAGGAAAACTCTATTTACGTGACATTACAATTTTTAAGTGAGAATTGATAAATATCTACCACTATTGAGACTTATATATCTTTGAAAAAATATTTAAAACTTAAGATTGTATCTAACTCGTGTAAAATAAGTATTATGTTTGAAATGCAAACATTATTTTCTATTTTAGTAAAAATATTTTTTGTCTAACGAATGATATGCAGTAATATATTATAAAAATATTATGTGAATTATTAATGTTTACAGCTTAGTTTGTCAGTAAATTTCGTACATGACTAATCTATAATCTGATCATGTTAATCAATTTTTGTGAATGTAATCTATGTACGGCTAAAGTGCAAAATGTCATAATGTATACGTTTGCCGATAAATATGTAGTTAACTACAACCATTAACTACAAGATTAACCAAATGTAAACATTATGTCTACGTCCTTGGAGAATGTAGAAATAATTGACAAATGTGTATATTTACCGGGAACATATCATCATAGAAAAATATTAAACATAACCTTAAAAAATGTATTTAGAATTTATTTTTCGTTAAATCCCAGCAGATTGCATTCGTGATTTATTGATTTTATCTACTCCAACGAAACTCAATCTGTTGTGAATTTTCGTATCAAACTTCAAAATTTTCTAATCAGTTGTACTTTGCACTTTTCCCATTACTTCTAGGTTAAAGTAAATATGGTAAAAATATAATCGGTAAATGTATGTTATATCTACATTTGCTTCATCTTGAAGTTAATGTATACATTTACCGGGAAATTTACATTTACCGAAGTATATATAATATACATTGAAGAGAGTATCCTTCATATTTGTACTCAGGTTCAAGAATATTTTCAACCAATTAGAATTATTAATAATTTAAGTATAATTAAAAATTAAAATAGATTTCTGATTTAAATATTTTATTATGAACTACTGGAAAAGTCATTTGTGATTATAAGATCTTTAGATCTCAAAATCAATGTTCAAGATCTTCGCATAAAAAGTATTTTAAAACTTTGTAATTGGTTGCTGAGGTTTTTATTTTTTTATTAATTTTTATTTAGATTGATATTATTTAATATTGAATTCAAAATTTATTACTGATTGTATTGATACTTCATTATATTAAAAAATGGTGTTTTGATAATTTCTTGTTAAATTATAATAACGAGATGTAACAACCCGTCAAAAATGACAGCCGTTCTCTGTTGAATTTTAAGTTTAAATTATTAATTGAATTTTATGTTTTAGCTGTATAGAAATTAAAACATCTAATTCTCTTTCATCCAGCTATTAATAATAGCAATAATAATAATTATTATTATTATTTTAATTGTTGTTTGTTTGATAAATAATATCAAAATGCATTAGTTTCGAAAAATGTATCAAAGCGTTCACAATATATACTTTGGAAACTACCAAATTTTCAGGAACAGGATTTTCGGATAATTTTATTTCTTTGGTAGAATATTTGGCAATTATCTGAAGTGTGTGAGTTTCATAATATTCAGAAATACCATATCATACAACAGGTGTATCAGATAGACCTTTGCTCATTGTGAATTTAACTGCAATAATATATTCCAAATTCAGAAAAAATAAGACACGTTTCAAAAATTTCGAGAAAAATATCGAATAAACAAATCTTCAATATCACAAAATTGATAAATTTCGAAAGATTAATTTTTCCAAAAACACGAAAAATCCAAAGAAACTATAAAAAATAAGATACACACACAGACGCGTACAAGAGGATTTATTTTGCCGAAAACATAATAGTAATACTAATAATAATAATAATAATAATAATAATAATAATAATAATAATAATGATAATAATAATATTAATAATAATAATAATAATATTAATAATAATAATAATAATAATAATAATAATAATAATAATAATAATAATAATAATAATAATAATAATAATAATAATATTAATAATAGTAATAATAATAATGTTAAGTACAGGCTCTTAGCCAAAAAATATCAGTCATATTGACGTCACTAAACGATGATGTTTTAGAATAATAAAATGAAGTTTTAGTGACGTCACAGAATAAATTACTAAATTTAGATAATAGTAATTTTATATGGAAATACGTCATCAATAAATTACTAAATTTGGATTCTTGAAGACGTAAATCTAAAATTAGTAATTTAATGAACCCCAAATTATAAATATAGTAATTTTATTTTATTAACTTTTAAAATTAATCATCAAGCTCTAATATATATAGAGAAACAGTTTATTTTTATGGGCCGATAACAAAAATAATTTAACAGAACCGATACAAAAAAAAGAAACTAAATTAGCTGATATTAAAATTACAACAAAAAAAACCCAATTTAGACAATACGAAAAAGGAAAATAACACTAATTTCAGAAAATCAATTACAAAGTCGTTTATTGTTTTTAAAAGGAAAATCAACTCAGCAAATAATACAATCCAAACCAAATTCCCGCCTAAACAAACAACCCCAAATTGAATTATAGGAAGAATAAACATTCAAGTTCGTTAAACGGCCGACCAATTCCAATCAGACAAATATAGTTAATTTGAAGGAAATTTATATTTGCTGAAAACAAACAGTGAACTAGAATTTCGGAAAAAACGTATTTATATCGCTCATATCGAAGACAACGATTGTGTGGAATTTTATCGAGAAAAGTTTACAGACAATCATTTGTGGAATTTTTTTGGAAAGAAATTAAATTTGGAAAAATTATTGGAATTAGAATACTGATTATCTATAAGAAGATTATTGATTGGCAATCCAAACAGAAGTTGAGCGAAGTGAGAAAACATTCAGAGGAACTCCTAGGACTATTCGAAGAGGATACATCGTTATCCTGACTTGTGGTAAATTTTTGTGTTATTAATATAAAGATATTAAAGAAAAGCGGATTCTTGAATCCGGCTTAAAAAATAATTAAATTAATCTTAAAATCAGCAATACCCAAAGCTTTCGTGGTATTCGGGTTGCCTCAAAATCAAACTTACTTACCCTCTGTTCTTAGGATAAGTCGTTGCTTCGGCATAGTGACCATCGACTTCTTGCAGGCCATTTGGCAGGGATCATTTTATCCAGTTTTCTTTCAGAAACTTTTAATTTCTGTACACATTTTTGTTTGTAAATTTTGTCATAACGCTAATTAAATTTTATAAGAAATTAATTGACTTTGTCTTATTTATTTACATAGGACCACAACCGACCTTTTTATATTTTATATTAGTTTATTTCTAATAATAATTTTATTGATTTGGAGTCAGATAACGAACTTTGTTAAGATCGTAGCCCCCACTTTTTGATCTTAACAATAATAATAATGATAATAGTAAGGACAATGGTAATAATAATAATAATAATAATAATAATAATAATTTTTCCGAGATTTTCTATGAAACGAGCTGACCTGGGTTTACAATGTAATTGAAAATGAACAATATTTATATAAAATAAACTGTCGGATAAAAACACGAAAAATGGAATATTCAAAGAAAATCAGGAAAATAATGAAATAATGACAACTACTTTCTGTAGTTTGTCCTTAATTTGTTATTTCTTTGAAAATATTGTTTTATTCTATTAATTATTCACTCAACCCCACACTATGCAAACATTTCCTCATTGGTTAGTGAAAATTTCTTCCTTTTTACTTGCGTCTATAACCATCCGTTAATCCCGACCAACAAAATTTCACCCAGACTGACGCAAGCCTGGAACATCATCAAACATTAACTTTAATCTAGTGGCGCTGTCTGCCACCAATAAAACACATTCCATATCATTACTCCATTCATAATTAAATTTCTGTGTGAAATTTCCTTTCTCTTGCAAATTTTAAACGAACTATCGATTTTATGCTCTCTAACTTCAACTCCTGTCATGTCTTGTAAATGGATAGTAAACAACTGTGTATTACAGTCACCATAAGAGAAGTCGGACATAATACTTCCTCGTACGATTCATGTCATACACTTTGACACACACGCACATGCATACTTCTTCCACCCCTATGCCATATCCAGTATAAAAATTTCGAAGTAGTGTTAAAAGCGTGATAGCATTGTAAAATATATATACCTGTGTACACACCTTCACTTATACTTTTTATACCACACAATAGAGAATAATGAATGTTCTATCATTGGCTACAATGATTTATTTCTCACTGGGTGATTTGCAGATACTCGTACAACATGTCTAGATATGTCAAGACCAAGATTACAGCGTCAGACCGCGTTAGAGAGTTCGGAAAAAATACTTTTCACTGCAGTGGTAATATTCTTTTTTGTACTACCTGTAACGAGTCAATAGATAACACTCGTTGACAGACCATCTATGATTATCTTAATAATTACAAGCACAATAAGCTAGGCAAAAAAAGAAAAACAGAAAATAGCCAATTATTATCTTCAGTTCCTAAGAAACAATGCGCAATCACTGTGGCTTTTGAACATATGTCTGCCGCTAAACAAAGTCTCTTAAAGGTTGTAACTGATTTTGTCACCTCAGTTCGTCAATTTCTTCTCACCATGTCAATGGTGGAGGCGCTATTCCCATGTTTGATCAATGTATTTCAACAGAATGAACAAAAATTGTCTCGGCTGATTAATGCAACTACCTACATCGCTATTATCGATAAGTCTTGTGGCTTTTAAAATAACCCGTCCTGAATATTGTTTTTGAACGCCTTCTCTCTTTAGATGAGTTAGAAGTACCATGTGAAGAACTTTTGACACCTTTGCTAATGAAAATTATGTATCTCGAGAGAGCTAAAATTTTCACTGTCTCGAAAGCTAATATTCAGTGCTGTGCCAATTACCGCAGACTTTGATAGTCTCTTTAAAATATCTGGCTGAATCAAGTGACGAATCACGCCGCATACAAAGCTCTGTTTCTCCAACTACCCGTCAGTAGCGCCGATGTTGAAAGAACATTCAACCAGCTCTGTGACCAACGTCAAAGACTCAATGAGGAAAATTTCATGGGTCTTTTGAAGTTTCCGACTTCATATTTAGTTGAATGTGGTTTTAGTACAGTCATTCAGCTTATTTTCAGGCAGAGAAACAGACTATAGGTTTGTGAACGAGGTGATTTAAGACTCGTGCTAAGTGACATTAAACCGGACCTTGGGAAACAGATATCAGATCATCAAGCCCATCATTCAAAATAAAATTTTATTTGATAGAAATAGGTTATTAAATTAAGCAATAGAATCTCCTTAAATGACTTCTAGACCATGAAAATTTATACTCAATGGTCACTTAATAGTTTAACTAATTTTAACAAAACATGATTGGTTATTCTAATTTCATAAATTGAAAATATTAATGTTATATAATTACTTAATTTCAGTAAAAAAATTAAATGTAAAATTATAAAAAAAAGCTTTCTTAAAATTATTTGTTTTGACAAGGAGCTGATTGAAAACACCAGGTTAAGGAAAAAGATGAAGAACAGGTGTACGAGATGGTGATTTTGAACTTCCTTATCAAAAACTTTATGGCTGTAAATGAAAGAACGTACGCTGTTTCTTGGATAATTTACCAAGAAATAACTACATGGAAGAATTTAATGCTCAGCTATCGATCTGAAATAATCGAGGAACGAATGGCAATCAAGTATGAAAAGATTCGTAAAAGACAAAATACAAACCTTACCCGTTAGTATATTTTCGCACTCCAGCAATTAGTTAAGAATCAATCGTTTAAATCCCAATTAAATTCATAGAGCTAGAAATTCTCGCTACAGTACCAGAAACATTTTGAAAATTATGACGAATTTATATTTTGACAATTTGTTTAATTACGATTTTATTGAAATTTGTTACCATTGGCATTTTGTTATCGAAAATCACCAATTGTGACAGTTTGATTGCTTTTCAAGAAAGTTAAAGTTTAGTTTGTGTTAACTATATTCTAGTGTAGTTACATTATCCGCAGATTGCATTATTCCTTCATCTTGTTTATTCGCGCCTTTGTACGTTGCTGAATATAAATTAGAATTTAGCTCTCGCCTCTTAAAAATATTTCAGGACAGTCGGACATAACCGATATCTTTGATTTAGAAAAACATAATTTTTGCAGGGTATTATTTTTGTACATTAAATTATATGATTTTGTTTATCCTACTTGCAATTTAGAAAACATTGTATATTTTTTTATTTAATAAACTACATTTGAACGTGTGTTGTCCTAATTAATTGTTATACGCATAAAGTTTTTGTTATATCCAAATATTTTATTATTTAACTAGCCGCATACTCGGGCTTCCCTACGGTTATAATTGTCGCTTCAATAGTTATTGACTGTAAAATATGTCCGAATTTATTGAAAAGTTTGATTTTTCCACTTTCAGTAGTCTTTTCTTAGCCATAAATAAACTACTGATAAACTGTCAATAGACTTATAATTGAAATATATAAGTTGGTAAACAAACATATTTAGACTTTTATATATTAGATTTTATTATTTGTTATATATTTATTGTGTTGTATTATGAATTATAAAATAATTCATTGTATAAATTTACGATATTCTTAAAAACACTAATAGTTGGTTTATCGGCGAATGAACTTTGGGGTTCGCCTAGATAATTTTTATCTCAGAGGAGTCCCCTTGATCAAAAAGCTTAAGAACCACTGTGCTATATCATCATACGAAAAGAGACTGTAGCAGTCAGCTCAGGAGTCTTGAATTTAATTGTAATTGGCACTGTAAGAACACCATTCTTAGCCCAACTATAAAATATATACTGAAATCAATAATTCAACAGTAAAAATTAAAATTCATTATAGTCTGTTTCAATACTCAAACACTATACCAGGTGTTCCTAAAGTGTGGCCCGCAAAGTCTGTGGATTTGGCCCGCGATATCGATACGATATATTATATTTTATTAATAAATAAATAAGTAAATATTGCAATTAAGATACACAAGTCGCAAAATACAAATAAATAAATTTATTACAAGTTTTTATATTCACATTATTTTTTTAGTGTTAATTAATAGTACTAGTTTGTAATCATTGTTATAATGATTAAAAATTTATATTTATAATTATAAGTTTAGTTCCAGTTACATTTGTTTTTGTTAATAAATAATATGATAACTCACCTGCGAGTAATCCGACGTTAGAGTATTATTAAGATTGCGCTCACAATGACAGTTGTTAATAGAAGAA
Source organism: Schmidtea mediterranea (assembly GCA_022537955.1). Lineage (NCBI taxonomy): Eukaryota > Metazoa > Platyhelminthes > Tricladida > Dugesiidae > Schmidtea > Schmidtea mediterranea. Next base: position 316,180,665 of record CM039679.1, on the reverse strand, counting down.
AAAATAATAATAAGATTTTTCGGTTGGTTTATTTATGTACTAACTTTAATATTTTTTGTTATTTTGTGAATATCGATACATTAATGACTTATTTAAATGTATTGCTATTATCATCATATTTGTTCGAGGATTGATAAATCTATTTGGGTCCTAATTGGATATTATTGAAAATATTTTTTCTATACTTAGGCTCAGCCTCATTATGATCCTTATCAATTGTTTGTAGATGTCGGAAACAAGATACCCAGAGAATCTCATTTTCAAGTTATGCGACTGGTTGCCGTGTAAAATTTGTTAAAATGAATTTTGTATTAAGGTTAATTCGATCTATGAATAATTGCCTGCTATTTTAAATATTACCAACATTTATTTATGTCTGATTCTAGAATTTTGTTGAAAAATTTTAATAATTATTGGGAACGCGTGATATGTGAAGCATTGCTGATAAGGTCATTGGATCCAAAGATTATTGTGCAAAGTGCTGTGACTACGAATGTTTTGAATGTTTTTAAATAGTTAAGTATGTTAAATCATGTTTATGTATTGTTTTTTTACAAAACTTTTAATATTATTAAAATAATTGAATTTTTAAATTACTTTATTTTTTAAAAAATTAAATAATTTATATAAATAACATTTAAAATTAGTTAAAAGTTATTTGAATATATTTTTTAAATATTTTTTTATAACAAAATTAAATTACTAAAAAATAAATGTTTAAATTAAATGTTAATTCATAATATTTTTAGTTGGTTTTGTGTACCTAAAGATGACAGTTATGCTGTCGAAATATATCGTACGAAAAGTTTTTTATTGGCGTTATCTTTTAATTTAGAATTTAGAATTTTTCTTTTATTATGTTTCCTCGTTATAATTCGTAATTATCATTTGATTTCGTTTTACTATTTTTATTAATTTTTATGTTCCGCCGAGTTTACAATGAGAAAAGCTGAACAAGTGAGGACAGAGTGAAATATTAATCCCTATTTCCCAAATCGAGAAAAAGGAAAAGAAATTGTCGCAGCGAATTTGATTTATAAAATAAAAATGTGTAAATCTTAGTTAAATGGAAATCTATTAATCTAAAATTTAAAGAGATTTCCGTTTTGATTTTAGGTTTATTTAGTTTACATAATAAGTGAATAAATAAGAACAAACATATAAATCTAGAATATTTATTAATTGATACAAGAATTTATCACCTAACTATACTTCTAAAATATTAAAATTCAAAAAAAATCGTAAAAAAACGTTCCCCATATAATTTCCCCAGAGAATTCTCGAAATTTTTCAACAATAAATCAATAAAATTAAACAAAATAATTCCTCACCGTGAGTTGTGGTGCGAAAACAAGAAATTCCTCTCTAAAAATAAAGCGGAATTTCTTTTTTTAATCAATAAAACTCGAAATTTAGACTTTTGAAGGGTAAGGGTTACGAATTTAATATTGTTGGGCTTAAAGCCAAAATTAAAATAATTTTAGTGTTAGTTAAAACAAAAATAGAAATGAGGAAAATAGCCACTGCACATACACATGCACCGCAAGCAGAAACTACAAATAAAATTAAAACATCAAATAAACAAATTAAAATTACAAAATTAAGTAAAATCGATTAAAGACTACAGATGCAAAAGGAAACGCATATTGAATAAATAAAAGTAATAATAAAAATAAGTTCGATAACATAAAATAATATAATAAAAAATAAAGAAAAATGAATATAATATTATAAAAATATTTTAAATTAATAAAAACAATAAACCCTCAAAATGGCAAAAAATCGCCTATTGGTCGCACACACGCACAAACAGCTATATAGGCAGTGGCTAAATTCATTATTTCAACTTTCTAAAACTCAACTTTACTTTACTTAACTTCATTTTAATTTGAAATTGTTAACTTCTCGAAGCTAATTTTTGAAGTGAGGATTTTATATTTTTGTGTAATTTATTATGGCTTTTTAATGTATTAAATAAACCTTAATAACTGTTTTTTTTGGGATGATCATGGTGTTTTTCACTGATGACGAGTCCCCCTTACCAAAATCTATACGTATGTATTGCAATAGCTTTCAGGAGGGCAGGCTGGTGGTTCGGCTAACAAGTTTACTTTCGTTAGTTGCGGCTACTGGTTGCGGCGAGGCCTAGTCGTAAGACGTAGGACTTTACCCGCAGGGTTTCGTTTTACAACTCATGGCGGCTGATGGAAATACGTCGGTCGGAATGAGCAGGATTAAAATATGGGACGTACGATATGAGTTTAGGGGACAAGAAGTGATCTCTAGTAGATCTTTATGTATTCATTTTTTCAAAAAAACTCGTCAAGTTAAAATTTGACCTGGGTAGCTAGGAGTAGGATAGTAGATTTGTCTAATAATTAATTCGGATTTTGGAATCATCAAACTTAAAACAGGGAAGCATCAGACGCGTGTTCCTTATTATTAGTAACATTAGATTTCACCCGCATACAGCATGACTATAGGAAGGACCCAATAAGCTTATCGATGATAGGAATCGCCAAAATTTCTGAGCAAACACTCGAGATAGATGAATTAACTACTAGAAAATCAGTCTGTGGAGAAAAATTTAATTAAATTGTAACAAAAGCCAAGCAAATCGCAGAAATGAATCCATATAATTAATACAGTTGAGTCCAATCAAGAAACATATTGAATAAAATCCGTGAAGTGATACACCTGAATAGTTGATTTCGTGCAGCAAACTAGAACGCAAATGGGTAACATTCCTATCGCGATCTACACATATTTTATAAGATAGAATAAGTAAGCTTAATGTACCATAATATTGAATTAGCTTATTTTTAAGAGATACCCATCACGAAGCAGGAAAATTAAAGATTAACTTATCGAAGGAAAACGCGAAATCTCAAATTAAAGTCAACACTATAAAACTTTGGTTGGAAATACCTGTTAATTTTGAGGCCATTAGTTCTTCTCGATTTCTTTTTTTGTGTTAAATCGTTTTCCGGAATCGTTTTTCACAACTTTCAACTATACGTTCTATTACGGTATTATTGAATCAAGAACTCCTTTCAAAGCTATCGTGGGTTTTATGGCATTTAACCTTGACCCCATTCATATAACTTTTCTTGCCCCCAATGGTTACCCATTGCTAAGCAACGTTGGTAATGTAACCACTGGCTATGAGATCGCCAAAGGTGAGCGCTACGAAAGAACTGCTAAGGCCCGATCTCATGATTGATTCAACGCACTACCGATAGATGGTCTGTGTGCGATTTTCTTACTCTCGGTTCCTTTCACCATAAATTAACACTTTCTTAAAGCACTTCTTGCCCGAACCCTAGTTCATAACTCCAATTAAACGATTTTCTTTTCTATGTCGTTCATTCACTGTGATCGGATTATCTACTGGTCTTCTTCGTGTAAGTCGGTAAGCAATTTTTTATTTTCGATACGTGATTTATATTATCATATTTCACTCTAGGCTGTTTATCATCACTACTCAGTACTATTACATTCAGTCTGATGTTTATTCGTTGTATCCTTCAATATATGTCTACTAGCTATGCTCCACCGGCGTTAGATTATAACGAACGAGTTTCTGGTCGAGAAACCAAGTAAGTTCCACAAGTGATCTCCTACTGGCTTGCTGTCCGACTGAAAATGGGTTCTATTTTGACATCGATCGGTTATCGACTCTTACTGATTGTCATTATTATGATTTTAATTTTCTATCTCATTTTCATTTATTATGTCCTAATTATTCTCAGTGGAGTTGGTGTTCCATTTTGGTATGGGGTTTATTATACTGTCATATATTTTGATGTAAATCAACGGGTCTTCCTCTATATTATCTGTACAGTATACCTAGCCGTGGTCAATTAATTAATATCAATATTCCTAGTACCTTTTTGGGGATCGAATGGTCTATCGCAGGATATGATGTCAATCTTATAATCAGTTACTAATGTAGTTCTAGTTATTCTAATATCATCGCCTCGAAGGGTTTAAATTTTTAGGGAGATGATTTCATTTTAGTTCAAACTAGATTTTATATTCGTTGATATGGCTATCGTTAGTATTAGAATTTTTGCTACATGAACTGAATTAAATTCAGCAATTTAGTATCCGTGTCGCGTACCTTTTCAATTTAAATCTCAATTTTTTGGGAGCTATTTATTTATTCTTGTCGTAAGCCTTTTAATCATTACGAACTACTGATTTCACGCCGTAACTCTGTGAGTTATTTAGTTTCGAGGTAATGATTATCGCTCATGAAATTCTCGATCTATCGTTCTGGTTTTAACTTATTTATTTTGTCTAATTTCGGTTTAAATGCTACTATCTGTGAAGTTCTTAATTTAGCTCGCTAAATTTAGGGTTAAACATTTAATTAACTCTTAATATTAATACTATCGTTAGTAAAGTGCTCAAATTATTTGACCTAACAACGCTTCTCGATTCCTTCCCTCACTCCCTTCCTTTATTTGACCTTAGGGTTATTTGTGTCGATATTAGAATATTACGAGTGCTGGGATCCAAGGTTTCATTGGCGAATTTTTTCATCGACAAGTTTATCAGATCTATCCAGATGACGCTATTTGTGAAAGAATCTCCCTCAATGAAATATTATCGGAATCGGCTCGGCTCGTTTAATAACTGCGTGGGTAAATTATATTTATTACGGGTCCTAATTGTAAAGGTGTTAGTTCCTAGATCTGCTCAGGTCATATTCATTTTCGTATTCCCTTTGTCAGTGCGTCATGTATGCTTTGGAAATTTCTCCCATTGCGATTCTGGATATCCTCGAGGATTAACGAAGTTGTGACATTGTTTGTCGTGCAATTTGGGATTTTCCTATTGTCATTTTGAATTTTTAGTGGTACAAATTTATGTGGAATCTTTTATTTGCGTTCTTTTTAATGATGAATGACTATTTTGTAAGTTATTTTATGTTTATCGGTTAAATTTCTATATTTATTTTCATGCGTTTGTCTATAAATCTCCTCAAAGCAACCTGATTATATTTGGAGTTTAGTGCGCAATTTTTCTTATTCAGTATTTTTCTCTATCATCTCGTTAGCATGACTTATAGTTATTGTAAATACTTATGGGTTAAGTATCGCTTACTGAGTTCCCGGTAGTTTTCCTTTACGTGACGTTAGGCTTTAAGATGAAACCTGTGCATTCTCTTTTTATACTTACGGGTGTAATTTCGGGGTTTTATTTTTTGATTTATCACGGCGGTTAATTCATTATGAATTTGTTTTGGGAAAAATCTGAAAATTGTTTGGCAGTTGAAATTGGGTTTCCTTACCTCTCACTTATAACCTTTACCGTCTTATTTTTGAAAGTTGTAGCAAATTAGAGTGAATTTGGAGTCGTTATAAATTGAAAATGAGTTAGAGGTCGTAGTTAATTTGGGGGTCGTAGACAACATTGTGATCTAGCGGACATATCGAATTTAAATAATTTGGATATCGTATCAGTTTAGAATCATAGCCAATAAATTAAGCAATCATAGCAACGATTTTTTGTCATAGATTTCCCCGTTACCTTCCCTTAAATTAATTTTAGGCGAATTTGTGTTGATATTACGAATTTATGAGTGCCTACTGGACTACTCAGTGTTATGATTTTGAGCCGTTTTGTTACTATAATTTTAGGTCGAGTTTATAGGAATTAAGTGATGATGAAATAGCCAAAAAACTACTCCCTCTTCAACCCAACTTCCCCTATACGGAATGAATATTTACGTTTCAGCTACTGCGTTCTCACGCCGTAGCCTTCACGGGCACGAATTATTGGCGGACTTACACCGCACTTACACAATTCAGTTGGGGTATGTATATTTTATTGTCTTGCGGTGATGTGTCGGCTGTGGGTCGGAAAAATTTCGACATAAGCATTGTATTGTAAGAACCTTTATTGAAATATAATAGCATATGACAATTCATGTTGAATATTCATCATTCATTAAAGGACATTATAACCCTTTCCCCACACCGACGTCCAAACAGAGCTCATACGAGGTTGCATACGAGCATTCCTCCACTCACATTGAAAATTGTTCTGTTCCGACTGGTTAAGACTGGCTGAGTTTTGGTTACAAAGCTGATTCGAGTTTTTAAAACATGATTAAAATTCTGTGAAAATGAATCGATATATATATACCTATTGTACGACGCTAACCTTGCGTGTTAAATTTGATTTAGTAAAACAAAATTTGACATTGTGATTTTCTGGTATATTCTAATCTTAATTTTATTATTTTCGTGATTTAATTGGACAATTTTATTTTTGATTTTTTTAATTGAATTGTGTCCAATTCAAATTATTTAATTTTTATTCCATTTTTACGGACTTTCGCTTTTTGTAAATTGTCAATTTTTCGGTCAAACTTTCGTGTTTTCGTGTTATTTTTGTGTTTATTTCGTGCGGATCTTGTTATTTTTTTAATTTATTTGTATGTTTTCGATTTTATATTTTAATTATTTCTTTCTCATATTTAGAAGTGGTTATTAGATGTTTTAAGGGTCTGATTTTAAATCTGCGTGTTATTTTTGCGTGATATTACCGATTCATTTAAACAAAACTTTGTTCTAGCCCAACACTATGAATTCAAAACACTTGCATAGAACATATCAAGATAACTTTTTTAAATGGCTGCAAATTAAGTAATTTTTCTACATATAAAACTTAAACTTATAAAGTTTTAAGAGTTGAATTTATATGGCAATATAAATATTTGTATTTGGCTATATGATCCAACATATAAGTGAATTTTATGCTGATGAAGTTTTTACTTTATCATAGATATATAATATTAATTTTATTATTAATTTTAATATTGATTGTATTATTTAAAAATCAATTATATTTTAATTATTAAATTAGGGAGGGGAATAATGCAAAAGTATCCTTTTAAATATACATTTCAGGTTGCATTAGGGTGCATCAGTGGAGGGCTTTATTTGTAATTTCGATAATTTTCACTCGAAACCGATTAAAATAAAAAATTAGGATCGGTGAAAAATCGTTTTCAAAATTGCAGATATCTAGCAACTCTGCTACTCATATAATTTAGTAATATAAAGTAAAAAGAGCTCAGCAATATGAACTACCCAAACAATAATACATTTAAATCAAGCCGCAAAATTATAAAAATAATTTCAAATATATAATTTATTTTTTAATTAAAATTTGAAAAATAATTAATTATTTAAGCTTTAGAGTAAACCAATGAAAAAATAGGTCAGTGGTATATTTTTGATATTGGGTTTTTTTTTACCGTTTTATAACTATATCAACCATTTAAACGAATTCAATTTCTCCAAGTATTACGAGACTCATAGTCGATCAAACTAAAATTTTAATAATAATGTTTAACGTCTTATTTGGTTTTAACAAATGTTTTTAATAATAAAAATAAATTACTTTGTATTAAATAGCTTAATAGACTTCTGGTTGAGACTTGATAACATATTAACTTTGAAAATTTAAATTTTGAATTAATAAATCGAATTCATTCAAATTTGCATAAAATATCTGCATAAAACTGAATATTTAATCCCGCCTCATATAAAATGCATCGATAAGATACGAGCATACAGTTATGACACGAAATTCAATCATAGAATGTCCACGAAAGGAACAGTGATTATCTAAACACTTAAATATATATCAAACATTTAACTATGGCATAATATAAAATTACATGAACGTGGTTATTTTTGAGCGGGAGCATCTTCCATAAAAAAAATCTATACTATAATGACCACCAAACGAATAATTAACTTTCTAAATTTGGATTGTGAATATAATAACATTTATTTTTCTTTTCAATGGTTTCATAATTGAAGAGATTTAAAGCTGAAGGAACTTCAATCGGTAGCATTTAAAAATAGTATTATTTAAACAATTCATTTAACTTTGTTAATGTGCTATAATAAATTTCGTAATATTTTAAAGAAATCACAATACTTTTTCAGAAAAAGTTATTTGTACAATATTTAAGCATTATTTAAATTTTAAATATAAATAGTTAGGATATTTATTTATCTTGTGTTCAAATAATTGATTATTTGACAGTTTTATGAAGTAAATCTTGATGGAAATTATTTCATTTAAAAATGAGTTTGGTGTAACTGGTGACAACACCGAAAATATGAATATCAACATAATTTCAAAAACAACGAAAATCATTAATGGAATATCTACCAAAATCATGTAAAAATATGCTTACATTAAACATGCGACGTTATGATGGATAAAGATCAAAAGAAGCATGGATCGGAGAGATAGAAAAATGGCTGTTGACAAATGTACAGCGATTGACAAGTACATTCGATGTCTTATTAGTAGCAGAAGACAATGTTGGTAAACGCAAGAAAATCCGAAACAACAGGTGCAAAGCCAAAACTTTTTTCGTAAATACTGTTAGTGTATGGGCAGAAATTAGTTTGACTCACTTAAACTTAGTTTAAACATCCCCTCCTGAACTGCTAATACATCCGCTAGGGTTTCGACATCACACCCTTACTTCGCATTATTTTAACCTTACCACTATGTACCCATAAGAAAGCTCATGTTGGTATTGTACATAGTAGTTGAAAAAAATTAAGCAGATGTGCGGCCTCGTATCCGAGTGCTGGACGGCTGATAGAATGTCTTACAGCACACTACACCTTATGTTGATACTTGGTTAAACTGTTTTCATCGTACTAAACATTCTTTCACGGCTCGCCGTTTCGCCTATGTACACCGTTTCTGAACAACTGGTCCTTGATTCCCTTGCAGTTTACGGAGACTTGCTATATTCACACTGAAGCGGTTAGACAATGATCATTTTAGAAAATCGGAGGGCAGTTAGGTTTTACACAATAATTCTTATAAATATTTACTTAAATCGTACCTATTTCTAGAAGTAAATTTCAGTTTTGTCTTTCTTAAACTTTATACATTTATTTAATTGAAACTATTAAATTTGCATTTATTTAAATCTTCGACCAATTCAACAAGAAAATAAATAAATTATACATTAATTACCAAAGTAAGACAAGTATTTAAATTTCCATTTTTATTCATAATTATTACAATGACAAAACTACAAATTAGAAAACCAAACATCAAGCCTCATATAATTAGTAGTATCCCACCAACTGTTAATCCCACCATTCAAATCAGAAGAAAAAATTTGACAGAGAGTAGCGATGACATTTGTGAACTGCGAAGTGTGAGAATTCTACAATTCAGTCTGAGCGGACGAGGACCACGTACCTTAATTCGTTCATATTTCTCTTTCGGGTGCCGATATTTCCTTTCGATAGATAGATTCAAAAGAGGTGACATGTTGCTAGATGATGGCCGAATTAGTTTAGGAATTTTTGGTAAGTCAGTAATCTTTATCTTCTATTAATTTGATTTTGTAGCTTCCAGAGAACCTAAATCATTAGTTCAGAAATTAAATGAAAATAAGGTGTAGTTGTATTGTTTAAAAATTTCTCAGCAAGCTTATGCATGTTCAACCATTCCACAGACATTCTCAACACACTTGGATCGTCTTCTATTTTGGGTTTCGACATGTGTTATTTCATGCACTATTGTTTAATTCTATTAATTTTAGAGTAAATGTCAGTCATGGATGGTCGATTGAAATAAAACAACGATCTACAATCCGTAAAGTCAAAAAAATAATGATATTGTAACCTGATGAGTCGTCATGAACGTCAGTGTAATAAAGTTCTGCTAGTGTTGGGTGTTTTCACTGATATATTTCATTTATTTTCACCAACTGGCGTAGTCAGGCGTTTTATATAATCTACGATCATTATCGGAGTGGCTATGGAATACATACTCTCAAACTTGTCTGTTTAATCACTTTTTATTTTACTTGAAAATATTCTACACGTGATGGATATAAGGATATACGGTGAAATTTTCATATATTTCAGCGACTAATGCACATATTATTAAAAGGAATTTTATTCAAATGAATAGTAGTTTACTTACATGATATTTTGATATATAAAAAAAGCAAAAAAGATCACGATGAACTACTAGAAGAAATATTTAAAAGAATTCAAATAGCAGAGTTGAAGATAAATCCAAAAAAATGCGAATTCAATAAAACAGAATTGTGCTTCCTTGGGCATACAATTAACAAAAAGGGTATGCCAACAAACAGAAATAAAGTTAAAATTGAGAAAGCAGAAGCACAAAAATGTTAAAAATAGTTAAAATCGTTTTTCGGATTGACGAAATACTACAGAAAATTCATAGAAGACTATCACAGAATCGCAAAACCATTATATGATGCAACATCTGGATGTGACAAAGATATAATTTGGACTAAAGAATGTAATAAAAGTTTCCAAACATTGAAGCTAAGTTTATGCGAGAAACCATTTCTAGCCTATACAAGAGAAGGTTGAACATTTATCTTAGACACAGACGCTAGCTTTGGAACTATTGGATCGGTTTCGAGCCAAGTTACTGAATATGAAGAATAATCTGTTATAGCTTATGCTATGAGACATATTACAGCGCATGGAAAGAGCTATTGTGTAACTAAGAAATAACATCTCGCTGTACATGAATAAGTTATGCATTTTAGAGAATATCTTTAGTGGAAAAGTTGATAATTCGTACCGATCACAAAGCATTGGTATTCATGAACACTACATTCTCTCACTATTCAATAAGAGAATGGATCATGGCAAAACGAATCAAGAATCACAGTCAAGATTCCAGCCAAAGCAGTAGCTCGCTGTCGACAAGCGCTCTGGGACTCAGGTTACACAATTTCAACGGCTGGAGGATCGGATTAGCCAATTGACCCCAGAAGCCGTGAGGATAAAATCGAGTTGCCAGCGTGGAGATAAAACGGGAGCCTAGTCGGAACCCGGGACGAAAGGCCCGCCAGAAAGCGGAATTCATACTGGCAAGCTTGGAAGCCAAGGGGAGGAAAATTCAATGGCAGACAGCAATGGTACGAAACTAATTAGCCCAAGTGAACGCCGATATCGTAGCAGGTCTTATTTCCAGTACAGATAGATATGACACCAGTTAGACAACCCGATTCTGATGGAGATGGACGCACCGACCAATGTGGTTAGGCCAAAAGGTCTCATCGACACTCGAGAGGATTTGCATGAGTAATGGTAAAGCACCCACATCCTGCCACACCACCATAAAACACACGTAAAACCCCTATCTAGAAAACATTTTTTCTGGTGTCAAAATTCACTTTTTTAGCCTAAACTAGCCAATCCAGGCGGTACTTAATTTCTCCCATGCTCCCTAATTTGCGGTTTGGCTGGATATGGGTGTTTTACCACTACTTATAATTATAAATTCAGTGTAAATTGAGTAAAGAGCTCATTGTGGTTTTATTTCCATAATCTATTTATAACAACATATTCTATTTATAGTAACATCCAACGTAACCATAGAAACACACACATACACGATCTTCATAGAAACACACACATACATACAGGAAATTCTGTTAAAAGTGTATAAAATAATGATTTTGATGGATTCTTATGGATTATTAAAAGTAGAAGTTTTTAAAAAATAAATCTCGTCGTAAACTCGTCGTTATATTTTTAAAAAACTTAAAGAAAAATAAATAAAATGAATAAATAAATGGAAACTAAGAAAATTCAAGAAATTTAAGAAAATAATGATTTGTGTGAAAATTATGATTTGTATAAAAATTGGGATATTAAGGATTTCAATTCAAATTCAAATTTAAATTCAAAATGGTTTAATGAATTATTTGATAAATTTATAAAAACATTAAAAAATAAAAACATATTAGAATAACTAAAATTAAAAAATGGAAGAGTTAAGAAAATACAGGTACCCAACATTATTTTTGTTTACCTTGTAATCAATCATTTAAAAGAGAAACAGCTTTAAAATCTCATCAAAAAAGTAAAAAACATTTACAAATTACAAATCAATTAGATAATAAAAATTCAAAAAAATGCGAAAAATGTGATGGGAGATTTTTAATTTCTGGTTTTAAATCTCATTATAAATATTGTACAGGCATAAATCATCGTTTATATAAAAAAAGAAGGGAAAGAAAAATATTTTATAAAACAAGAAGAATTAAGAGAGATGGAGGAGAAACAATATGAACAGCATCAACGAGAAATAGAACAATGGGGTTTAGATGCTGTTCGTTTAATTGAACAAGTTGGTTTTCCACAATCAGGAAGAGTTTGTGTTAAAGAATATATATATATTTTTTAATTAAGATAAAATAATTCAATATATGAATAATAGCTTAAATAAATTTATACATATTATATTCCGTGTTGATCTACATATTGTTTATGACCGTGTAGAGAAAGACGATAATCCTTTGAATATAACAGTTTCCTCGAAATTTTTCTATTTATACAACAAGCGTAACGAGTATATAATAAATAAAATATACAAAAGTTTAGAAGAGGAACTGGAAATTAGGACAAATTATATTTCAGATAGTGATATGATTTTAGTTGCATTTGAAAAAATAGATTTACATTTTCGGAAAGCAATTCCATTCTCACCAAAATCATATATTCCAACTACTAGAAATATAAGAAGTAAATATATTATTAATTTACAAAATAATGATGATAAATGTTTTCAATGGGCAATTCTTTCAGCTTTACATCCACAAAAAGATCATTCATATTTGCAATCAAAATATGAACCATTTATAAATGAATTTATATGACCGGATAATAATGATGATTTAATAAAAGATAAATTTTCAATTAATCAAATAGAAAAATTTGAGAAATTAAATAATTTAATAATTAAATAAATGTTTGGGTACAAGAAGATCCAAATTCAAGAAAGATTTGTCCATTATATATTTCTCCAATGTAACATATTGAAAAAACTATTCATCTATTAATAATTTAAATATATATAATTATGTTTGGATAAAAAATTTCCAAGGATTTTCAAGTCAACAATTTTCTAAATATTCAAGAAATATTCATACATGTGAAAGATGTTTTCGTCATACTTCATCATTAAATATGAAATTAAAACATGATTGACTTTGTAAAGAAAATAAACCTTCATTAATAAAAATGCCAGCGTACCAGAATAATAAAACATGTTCTAAAAAATACTCAAAACTATTAAAACCATTATCAATTATTTATGGTGATTTGAAGCTATAAATAAAGAATCTAATACTATCGAACAAATAGAATGGCAAATAAAATGCATGTGTCCTCATTGTTGGGCCAAAACACAAGTTTGTTTAAATGAATCGGTAACAGCACGCAGATTTAAAAGCAGACCCCAAAACACCAATTAACCATGCAAAAATATGAGAAAGAAATAATTAAAATATAAAATTAAAGATATAAAAATAAATAAAACTATTAACAGAATGCAACAAGATCCGCACGAAACAAACACAGAAATAACACGAAAAGACAAAAATTTGACCGAAAAATTGACAATTTATGTAAAGGAACAAAAGTTCATTCAAATTAGAACAAAAATTAAATAATTTGAATTAGAAATTATTCAATTATTTGTTAAAAGAATAAATTGTCAAAATAAATTAAAAATTAAGAAAATAAAGTTAGAAAATACAAAGAAATTCCCAAGGTCAAATTTTGTTTTAATACATCAAATTTAACACGCAAGGTTAGGGTCACAGAATAGGTATATATACCTATTCATTTTCACATAAATCTAATCAGTTTTACTCTGAACTGATTTTTGAAACTTAAACCAGTTCTAGTCTAAAAGAACTCGAATCACTCGTCATTACTAATTTGAACGTTATTCAAAGCCACTAACTTATTGACCGAAAGTAAGCAAGAATGACTTGCTGTTATTGTAACCGAATATGAAATGAGTATCAATGAGGAATGGAACCGAAATTTGTATTGGATAAATATACATTAATAATATTATAAAACTTTTCTATGTCGAAATTTTTCCGGCCCACAGCCACACACCGATAAGTTATTAAAATACTACATAAATAGTCGAGCAGTGTAAGTGCGGTGTAAGTCCGCCAACAGCTCGTGCCCGCGAGAGATGTCGCCGTGGGTAACGACGGACTCGAACGTCAATTCATTCATTTCTATATGGGGCAGAAGTGAGATCGGGAGACAATCTTTTGGTTGTCTACCTTTCTACCTACTCCTGAAAAATCGACCTAAAATATTATTACTCAACGGCTAAAATATTAACACAGAGTAGTCCAGTGGACATTCTTAAAATCTAATATCAACATAAAAATTTTCCTAAGATCAACTTGAGTTAAAGGGAACGGGGCTAGCAGAAATCGATGCATCGAGCTTTTATTAATCGTAAAAAATCAGGGTTGATCACTAAAATAAAAACTAGACCTCTAATAAATCGCTATTAAATAATAATAAGACCCAAATTAAACTGATGACCTCAACCACCGTAATGGACGATACAAGTTAGAACACCAGTTAAATAAAGAGTCGTACAAGTCAATGATAAGTTTAATAAATCGGATAAATAAGACAGGAAAGTCTCTCGAGTCATTATTCCCCAAAAAATCAACCCGTTAATAAATTTTGACCAAGAAGTAGTTTATTCCCATCACAAGTAATCCGTAACTAATAGCCTGAATTATTTATTACCTAATAATAAACTCAATTTATCAAAATATCATGAAACCCCGTTCATTAAGCAACCGGTATATTTTTAGGATAAAAGAACTTGAAAAACGCACCCGACCCTCCCAATAACTATGAACCACGCACGTATTATAAATCTTAACAGTATAAAACCTAGCTGGCGTTATAGAATAAGGATTGTTCTTTTATCTTGTTAATTTTATCAACCTACACGCCCAATTTACGTAATTTGACGATATAATTTAACATGCTTTAAATAACAACACGTCTAACCAAGAAAAATCCCAAAGCATTTATTCACTAGAAAAAGTCCAAAATATGTCGGAATAAATTCATAACTAAATGAGGATGAGAAGGAGAAGTCCTTTCCGAGGATGGATCACAGCGAGGGCTGAATGAAATCTAATTGAATGGATCCGCCGAGATTGATTTGCCTAAAACACTTTCTTGGTGGGGTGGAGCGTAGACCTCTAAATAAATTAGTAAATTACGAAAATAACTGAAATAAGTTTAAACCTTGAAAATGGAGCCGGTGGAACGGCGATAGGAGTGTTTATGGCAAAAAATACCAGCGTTTGGCGCTGATATAGGGAAATCCAGTAAAATTTATCGACTCAATGAATAGCAAAAAGAAAAAACGAGAAATTTTCTTCCCCAATCAATAAATCAGCAGATCGACTACTGCGAGGCAATTATTACATGAAACGTCGCAACACACACTTCTGGTGACCTGAAAAATGGCACGTAGAATTGGGAGAAAAAAATTTGAAAAACAGTGGTGTGCGTATTCCATTTAAGAAATTTTGCTGCCTTCGATCGATCAGAGAGTGGAATTGAAGAAATATTGACAGTTTCCTCCGAGATTTTGTGCTGCCACGTGGCAACACACCCAAAGCGATACAGGGTATATATAGTACTGCCCCATATATATAGAGTATATACAGTAAGCGGAAGTAGTTCTGAACCAGAATACTATAATAACCATGTCATTGCCAACAACGCCAAAGAACGTGGATAAAATGATGGAGATGAAGAAAAAATAGAAGACGGAAAATCCCAGCCGGCAAATGTATGATGGATATAATTCCCAAGTCAAAGTGGCTCCTGTGCGCAGCCGAAGCAGTTTTCCCACCGAAGATCTCTCCTCAAGTACGGCTATTTCGAACCATATGTTGTTGCCTAATAAAATGAATGATTAATTGTTACACTTTCGTTTTGTCTAACAATCACTAATATGAATTGCGATTTAGTAAACCATAAGTAGTCTAAATTAAAATAGCCCATCCCCAAACTTATGAACGACTAGAGCTACTTACAATGGTAATGAAACCCTCTTTTTGATCAGGGCATTCTCGATGAGCCAAATGGTCGAAGTTTTTGTCATCCCTCACGAGTTGCCCTCTCCTTAATTGAAAAGGAAAAATTTGGGAGGATGCGGATCGCACTACGCTAACAGTGCCGACCCGATTTGCCGGAAGATACAGGCAAGCACTATGGGATCGGAGATATACTATATCGACATATGGTACCCCTGAGTGGCCATACCGAAAATCCAATGGTCCCGAAGGAGATGTCGAACTCCCCAGTATCTTAATCAATAGGGAGCCGGACCGAAACCCAGCTCGAGAAATTCGACAGAAGGCAGAAAGGGAACTACACAGATTGGAGCAACTGGAATGGCGATACCGATTCTTAGTGAAGCGGCAAAAGGAACACCTCGCCAGAATCAATAGGGATATTGCCAGCGGGCGTATTCCTAGTTCGGATGGGCACCTGCCCGCTTACGAAATTGGATACGATCACCAAGACCCGGCGCTGCTGGAGAGGGACGCCGATGTGCACTTGGTGGTCCCGAAAAGCCTTCTCCAGCCAGATATTCGAGATATTCTGGAAGATTGGGACGTCGAAGAACACGCCTATTCGCATAGGCGAATAACTAACAATCAACTGCACAAAAATTAGCAATTTGGATTATGCGTATTTTTCAATAAATTAGTTGGGTTAAAGAATGATTTCTTTTGATGATATAATTAATAAAATAACGCACGAGAACTAAATAAGGGGGGCCACGAACCGATTTTTTTCTGGAGATGACGATTGCATAGAATGGTAAAGAATTGGGAAATAAAATTTTGTTTATTTTTTGTGTTTTAAATTTGCTTCCGAAAATTATCCCTAAATCTACTTTGTAAATAAGGAAATACGATGAGTGAAACCATGAAGAAAATTGGCACAGAATTAAAAGATCTGCGAAAGGAAAACACAAACTTACACCAACAGTGCCTCCAACTAAGCCGCGAACTGTAGCGGATTAAGGCTACCTGGTCTAAGCCAGCAAGAGTAAAGCAGGTGTACCAGAAGATCGACGCAGCACAGAAGGGCTGGTAGGAAGAAAGGGCCCTGAATCAAGCCCAGAAAGTCCAGATACGTGGGTTGGAGGTAGCCGTGGCGGCGGTTCAGGAAGGGCAGGCTGTCACCTACCCTCTAGTGTTCGCCCCAGCCCAAGTGGCCTACCAGAATACGACAAGTCCACCACAAAAACCATCCCAACTAAAGTCCCGCGCAAGGCCAGAACGAGCAGAAAGAAGACGACAAAAACAGCATAAATTACAATCGGGACAGCAATTATCTTGATGATGTGATGTAGGAATGAATAAAATCTTCGTTGTCATTTGTTTATCCTTACAACATAAATATAATAATATAACTCCCTGAGGGATAAATACAGTGAGAAATAAAGTAAAGTAAGTAAAGGACCTAAAAAAGATAAGACGAGCATAGACCTTCCATCGGTAGCTCGCTGAACCGACTGTAGACCGGGTCTTAGCAGTTTTGGAAACAAAGCCCACCTTTGACGGTCACAGGCCCATTGGTTACAGTACCAACGTTGCCTAGTAACGGGTAAACAGTGGTAGACAGATAGATTGAATGATTGGGGTCAAGGTCATATCGATCCCCTATAACCCCACATCATCCAGATAGCATAATTGAATTCTTGAAAAAAATATTTTCCGTAAAGTTATAAATAGATTTAAAAATGTATTTCAATAAAATTCTGATAATCAATTATCAATAGAGGTAGGAATTATCGATTCATTTTTTTAGTGAAATCGAATCGTCGCTTAATAGAGAATCAACGAGCAGAAGCTCTGGTACTCAAGTACTGACACCTAGAGCAAGCATGGCTCCGTCCAGAAGGGGTGTCAAAGTTGAAGTCAGAAATAGAAATGCTGAAAACCAAACTCACACAAAAGGATGAGGCCCTGAGACAAGCCAAACAGAAGACCCAGGAGCTAGAGAAGGAAGTTAAAGAGCTGAAATTAAAAGATGAGATCCGCACCGGACTCGTCCAAAGTGAGGCAGTGCTATCGGCCGAGCAAGATGTTATAGTAATTCGCAATGTAACCCGGAAAGACATCGGAGTGAAGATTCTCACTTCAGGATCCTCACGTCAGTCAGAGGAAGTGCCGAAACGAAATCGAAAAAGAAATCGGTCTGGCAAAAAGGAACGTAGTGGTTATTTAAGCTTCACAAAGCTCGGATGGTAGGGCACATTTTAAACGCGAACGGTTTTTGAACGCCGCGCGGACTGACACTATGATATTCATATAATTGTTGTATTTATTTGACTTATCGAATAATAATTGTATTTGTGTTTAATTTTTTATTTTGGCGATAAAAAATTTTGAAACAGTTAAATATTTAAAAATGTTAAAAATAGCTAAATAGTTGAGACGGCGACCGATATGATTAGAGCATGATGTCTTCTGCAACAGCTCGTGAACCCATATGAATATTAGGGCCTTGGCAGTCTTTGAAAAAAAGCTCACCCTTTGCTAATATTCAACCCACTAGTTCACAGTACCAACGTCAATTTTTGACGGGTGACTAGCGGTTAATCTTCTTATGCAGGCGCTGGATGGGAAGTAGTTATACTTAGACATGATTGACATTTTGATTACCCATCAGTGCCCAGCAATAATAATAAATGTTGAATAATTATGTTAATTTTATTTGATTAATAATAAATATTATATAAAATGTTAATTTGGTATGGAGGGATAATAAATGTTATATGGCTCAGTTAATTTTGGAATGTAAATAAATAAATAATTTGAGGTGATAGGGTAGCGTTTGTTGGGCCAGAACGTAAACGGCCTTGAAGAATGTTTAAATGGATCAGAAACACACACGCAAAAATAACACGCAATTTAAATAAACCCACTGAAACATCAAGTAAACCCGATAAAATCTGAGAAATAAAAGAATTAAATATAAAATAATAAACATAAAAATAAATTAAAATATTAAGAAAATGCACCAAGATTCGCACGATACCTATACAAATATAACAAGAAAACACAACAAATTCGACAAAATTAGAAAAATTAATAAAAGTTCATTAAAGTGAAATTTAAATCGAAAAATTGAATTAGCAATAATTCAATAAAAATTATAAATAAAAAATTATAAAAATAAATCGAAAAATAATAAAAATAAATAATAGAATTTGCTAGAAAATAACAAGGTCGAATTTTGTTTTACTGCATCAAATTTCACACGTCACACAAATAGGTATATATACTGATCCATTTTCACATTTAACTTAACCATTTTGAAACCATTAACCATTAACCATTAACCATTAACCATTAACCATTTTGAAACCATTAACCATTAACCATTTTTCAACCCAATTTTGGACTTTAACCAATTTTGAAAACTAACCATATTTTCAATTTGATTAAAACCATTTTTAGAAACTATTGTAAAACTATTTGAAATCGTTTGAAATCTTATTTTCCAATCGTTGTGAAGCTATTTTAGAACATTATTTTCAAGCTATTGGAGCTAATTCAATTGATTTTAGACTATTTTGAAATCTTATTTTCCAATCGTTGTGAAGCTATTTTAGAACCTTATTTTCAAGCTATTTGAGCTAATTCAATTGATTTTAGGTGAGAAATATTTTGGTTGGAGCTCTCTTTCCACGGCAACGTGGGGAGAGAGGCGTTTATGCTTTCTGTTATGATATTTTATGATATTGTTTGAAATATTTGGAATGGTTATGAAGGGTAATTCTGTTATTTTGTCCTAATTAATAAATATTATTAATATACATGAATTATTTGATATATATTTTTTATAAACTAAATTGAAATGTCGAAATTTTTCCGGCCCACAGCCGACACATCACGCAAGATAGTAAAATCAACATAGTACAGATGCATGTAAGTGCGTGGAAAATCGCCAATGATATGTACCCGTGAAGACTCGGCGTTGAGAAACGCATGGGTCGGAACGTCAATATTATCCCTATAGCTGAAGCGAGAAATAAGGAAGAAGTCTCTGGCTGCTTCCTCGTTTCTCAATTCTGTAAAATCGACTTAAAATTATGTTACATACGGCTTAAAATTGTCACACCGAGTAGTCCAGTGGGCACTCAATAAATATAATATGAACACAATATGCGTCTAAGGCCTATTAAAGGGAAAGGGTACTGGGGTTAAACTAACTGAAATCGTTGTTATAACTATTTTGGATCAACATTTTGAAATAAATAAAATTTATTGGGAATCATTGAATTCGATTAAATTGAAATTATTGATAAAATTTAAAGTAACCATTGATTGTAAAAGTAAAGTATTTTATGGCCAAAAATTAAAGTAAATGTTGGGTAAAGATAATTTAAACGCTCGTAAATTATTGATTAGAGTATTAGCAAATGATTTCATCAGTTAAATTATTATAATTCATCTCAATAAAAGCAATCTGATCTTTGGGTAAGAACGAGTAATGTGTTGATCTAATCCAAATCAACCCCGATAAAAATGAAAGCAGTTAAGAACCGAATTCATTGATTTCAAATAAAGAAACGTATCAGTTAAAGGTAAAACGATTTTCGAATAACAGTATGAAATTCCTTAACTTAATTGTTGATTAAAATTTAATGTCACTGTTAATCCATTTTGATAAAATTGAAGAAGTGAGTGAGTAAATCAAGTATTAAGATTTAATTATTGATTAAAAATTAAAACGAATACAAATAAATATAGCGGTTATTAACTTGAAACAATTTATGGATGACAGTAAAAATGATTAAATTAGTGCAAATAACTATTAAGAAAAAACCCAAAAAATCTAATTTTGGTAAAGTAAAATATTGAATAAGGATAAACAAAATAAGTTCCTTAATGAACTATGATTAGTGGACTAAAGTAATTCATAGATTAAGATTAGAGATGAATTGAATAACCGTAAAGAGGTGAATTAAAGTAAACTGAATTCACGGATTTAAAACCATTAGCATTAAAATAATAACTTTGTGGGCTAAAGTAATAGTTGATCCAAATAGCCTTAGGGAAGACTATTAGAAATCGGAATAACAGATGTCGATATTGATTACTGATAATATAATCTCTTAACTAGAATTAGAATAATTCATATATCTATCAAATAGGTTTCTTCAATTATCGTAAATTCAGGATTTATAGCAAATTAATTAGCGGTAAAGTGAATGAATATTCACGTAAATTAAATTAATATAATTGAAAAAACACCAAAGTTTAAGACAAGCGAAAACTTGTATTGAACAAACAAAATTCCACATAGCGAAGTTATTCCAATAGAAGGGTGTCGCATCTATTTAGAAACCTCGGTAAGCGTAGAAGTTTTCCTAAAAGTTGCTAATAAAGTGCATTTAAACTAGTCAACGAAATAACTTACCGGAAATGGAGATAATCGAGTGTAGGCGAACATTTGACCAGTAATTCTGAAAATATGACACGAATAATACAATCACCGGATGTAAACAATGTAATTCACTTTTAGTCGACCGCTTAAGTGTAATGGTAAAATTCGCCGGAAATCA
The DNA here is from genome assembly GCA_022537955.1 of Schmidtea mediterranea. Taxonomy (NCBI): domain Eukaryota; kingdom Metazoa; phylum Platyhelminthes; order Tricladida; family Dugesiidae; genus Schmidtea; species Schmidtea mediterranea. Next base: position 316,159,167 of record CM039679.1, on the reverse strand, counting down.
TTCGCCCACCAGGATACACCTACACGCGACCAAGTTATCTCGGATCAACATCCGGCCTAAATCTTAAAATGCGAGCAACTGTAATTAAAGTTAGTAAACAAACCTTGAATCGATGTCCAAATTCCCTTAAGTCAACGTACGAGTATCCGCCTACATGAAAAACTTCTATGTTAAGACGCATATATCAAATAGGTTAAACATCAGGTTACCACATCCATACGATTAATCATATAGTTTCCTCATAAAGGAGTGCACCTTAAGGAACCAGACCCACAAAGTGACCCAACCAACGATAATAGCAACCTGGTAGTTAGTGAGTTGGATACCCAACCCGAGAGATTATCGAAATGAAACTGTTTTCTCATTATATACGCCAACATTTGATTTTGATGCGTTTTAGAATATGCCGATCGAAATGACTGACATCCAAATGCCCGACGACCAATGCCGGGAGGAACCACAATCAAAACGAGACATATTCGACAGGATTCAACAACGGTGGCCGTACCCCACTATCTGGAGGGTACTGGGCCTAAACAGCGACCCATGCGGACTCGCCGGACAACAATACCCGGCCGCAGAAACGTACATGAATGCGCGAGAACTCCTCACCCAATGGGAACGGGTGCAGGAACAAGTGGACCTACAGGTGGTCAAGGCGAGGATGTATCTCGCCAACGTAGAAGATGACATCCTCGCCGGGCGACTCGCAGAAGCATACCCACCTCGCCCAGTCCGAGATACCCGACGCCCATACCCAGTGGTTCCTCAGAGAAAGAGCCGAAGGAGGTCCTTTCCGAAGAAATTAGAACTCCAGAGACTCTAACAATTTATATGAACTAGTTTGATGTTTGTTATTTAGGGAAATAGAAATGTTCTTTACCCCGTTTTTACGTTTGCTCATTTGTTTAAGAATATTCGCTTCAGTTGATATGTTTGCGTTAATGATAAAAATAACTTGTATAAATTATTAACAGTAAATTTAACGACTTATCCATTATAGTTATGGCCACTAACCAAATATTACAAGCGGAACTAGATCGCGCGCGGAACACAAATGCGGATCTCCTCCATCAAATACTCCAACTGACAAGAGAGGTCCAACAGATCAAAGCGACTTGGTCGGACCCGAAAAGAGTCAAAATGTTGTACCATCGAATATCTGCAGCACAGAAAGGTTGGGCCGAAGAGCGACAGCTCAATCAGAGCCTGCGCACCCAGATACGAGGATTAGAAGTGGCCCTAGCTGTTTGTCGGGAGGGGGAAGCGGTCACCTACCCGCTCATATTCGCTCCGACGCAGAGGATACAGAAAGACCCTCAACCAGTAGGGCAGTCCTCAACTCAACCAATAAATCGTCGGCCGGGACGCAAAGAACGTGTTCGACGCCGAGCTGCTCAGCAATCAAAACCGTCTCATTAACTGTTGATAATTCACATTTCTGTCGATTTAAAATAAAATAGTTGTGCTTACGGTTACAATACTTCTTAAAGGGTGCTTACACGTAGATATTATTATGAGTACCCGCGTCACAACTTTAAGTCATCTCTCCACATTCGATCATGAATATACTTCCACAGGGACAGAGCTAAGCGAGCGCAGGTCTTCTATCGACAGCTCGTGAACCCGAGGGTTGTCCGAGCAACTATAGTACTAGCCAATGGTACTCAATTTTTGCGGGGAATCCACCACTTGAACACATTACCAACGTTGCTTAGCAACGGGTGCCAAGTGGGTCAGTATCATTTTGTATGGCGTTACTAGGGTCGCCAGGAAGATAAGCAAGATTTGAAACCCTGTAACCCACCACGTTGAACCCATCAAGAGGCTAAGCCCTAGTACCCTTTGAAGTGGGGCTCATCTTTGGCAGTCTCATAAACAGTGGTTGCATTACCAACGTTGCATAGCAACGGGTAATCATTGGAACTAGGTAAATGTTGTATGTTTGGGTTACAAGGTCATAAGCCACTATCCCACTACGAGTCCAGAATGGTAATGTTTTTATTATGAGCATACCGGCTGGAAATCCCCTCGAAAGTGGAAGCGCCAATGTTTTTTCTTAGCAATCGGGTACCCAGCAATTTCAAAAATTTCAAAATGACTTTTATAACTGATGTTATGAAAATTTTTGTTTTTCTAATACTTAACATTGATCTATTGAAAAACTAACTTTTGAAAATAATTACATTAAAAATTAATTTTGATTTCTTATAAAATTTATTTATTATTTGAAAACATATAGTTAAATTTTAGAATAGAATTAAATTAACAAATTATTGTCATTTAATTTATCAAGTTAGTTTCCTATAAAATTATAATTCAATTGTTTTAATAATCATTTTGTTTTTGTTTCTCAAGCTAGAATTGTAAGATTACTGCTTAAATTAGGTGTTTTATTATTTATAATATACATTAAGATTGCTCTATAATGGCTCGTGGTCATCAAAAAATACAATCACAGCAAAAAAATTTAAAAAAGCAATCTGAATCAAAGAAGTCTGGAATTGATCAGAAGAAAGCTGCTCAAAAGGCTTTGATTTATACTTGCACTGTATGTAAAACACAAATGCAAGATATTAAAACTTATAGAATGCACTTTGATAGCAAGCATCCTAAAGTCGAAGTTCCAGCAGAAATAAAAGATGTTGTTCTATAATTTTTAAGCAATTAACTTAAAAATAAAAGTTCACCGATGTTTAATCATTATGATTATTCCAATAAAATTATTTTACTTTGTAGTTAATAATTGTAAAGTTATACTTTTTATATTATATTGTTATTTTATCCTTATTTATTGTTGTAAATTGTTAGATATATTTATGGCGATATTTGTTGCTGTCGGTGTTGAACATGAATATAATTTACATTTTTAATTATTTTTAGCACTTGTATAGTTTATGTTCAGATTTTATATAATTCATTAAGTGGCTTAATTTTAAAACTTATTCATTACCATCTGTTTCCTTAAAATGAGTATTGTTTTTTATTATTTGTGCAGCTGTCTTAAATCTGTCTATAGGTGTTAGCGATCTTCACCCCAGTTCTTGAAAAAATGAGTACTTTGTTTTTGTATGATTTTCTGCCGTCTGGTGAATGTTGAATAAGAAAAATGCTTAGGAAACAAAATTTTGTATTATTTGTGGCCATGAATTTATTCAAAAACTTTTCAATCAATCAATAACAATTTGTATTGATCAATGTCTAAAACCAAATGAAAATTAATTGTGTACAAAAAAGATTTAACCAATTTAAATTACATTTTTTACCGGAGCATTTATTTTTTGATTGAGAAGGAATTTTATTTTAAGAGGGAAGACATTTCACCTTATTTTACACCGATATTTTCCATTTCAACTGAAAAGTTTTACACTTTAGTTTACCACGACTGCACATTCTCAAAGTGGATCAATAATGTGAGAATGAATCAACAGAAGATATCCTGAATCTAAAACGACTTCCTGATACAAGATGGGCAAGCCGGAAATACTTAGTTGATGCAGATATTGGGTCATTCTCGTGTATTCTAGAATCTTCAGGTGAATCAAAAAAACAAAGCAGTGCTTCTCATCTGTGGCCCCAGTTGGGGCAATTTAACTTCATTGGGGTAATTTCGAAATTAATGGATTTTTAAAATTTGATAAATCATAATTTTTCTCAAGTATATACATCGTATTTTAGGTATATTATGTTAGATACAATTTCATTTACAAATAATTAAATAAATTTGGCAAGGATTTAATTCTGAACATTTTGGATAGAAGAGCATTTCGTAAACTTCTTGAATTTGCTACTTCAAATGTCAATTTTCTTTTCAATAATGAATGGTATCAACAAATAGATGGAGTCGCTATGGGTTCCCCTTTAGCACCAACGATAGCATCAATATTTTTGGCTAGTTTGGGAAAGAAAATAGCTTCTTTCCAATTTGAGATAACCATTGTTTATAAAAGGTATATGGATGATATTTTTCTTGTATTTAAAAAATTAGAAACACGTAGAGCCGTTTTTGCATTTTATGAACAGTTTACATAAGAACATTGTATTCACACGTGAAACGTAGAGAAAGTCATCTATTGCGTTTTTGGATTTGATAATTCAACTCAAAGATAAACATTATGAGACAGAGATTTATAAAAAACAACTGATACTGGTCTTTATACTTCTACAGAAAGCTTTTGTGAATTTAAGTATAAGAGAAATATAATGAAGGGATTGATTTATCGTTCATGGTCTTTATCTTCTACTTTTGCTAATTCGGTAAAATGTATTGACAAATTGGTTGAGTTGTTGATAAAGAATGGGTATTCTAAATCATTTTTATTGTTGATAATAAAAGAGACTGTTGACAAATTGATTAAAAATCCTAAGGATCTATGTTTTGGAAAGTCTGGGTGTAATTTGACTAATGAGTATGAATTAAGTGTTGGGCCAAGACACGACTTTGTTTAAATGAATCGGTAACACGCACGCAAATACAACATGCAGATTTAAAATCAGACCCATAAAACATCAACTAACCATCCTAAAATATGAGAGAGAAACAATTAAATATAAAATCAAGAAACACAAAAGTAAATTAAAATAATAACAAACGTGCAACAAGATTCGCACGAAATAAACATAAAAATAACACGAGAACATGAAAATTTGACCGAAATTTGACAATTTACCAAAAAAGCGAAAGTCCATAAAAATGGAACTAAAATTAAATAATTGGAATTGGAAACAATTCAATTAAAAAATTAAAAATAAAATTGTCAAATTAAATTAGAAAAATAATAAAATAGAGATTAGACTATACTAGAAAATTACAAGGTCAAATTTTGTTTTACTACATCAAATTTAACACGCAAGGTTAGGGTCTTACAATAGGTATATATACCGATTCATTTTCACATAATTTAATTCAGTTTTAAAAACTCGAATCAGTTTTTGTGGCCAGACTTAACCAGTAGAATCTATACGAAATTTCAATGTGAGTGGAAGAATGTTACCAAACTTTCTCCACGTCGTGTCCATTCAACCTCATATGAGCTTTGTTTGGGCATCGGCATGGGGAAGAGTTATGATTGATGATTAATGAAATGTCGAATGCCAATTATGATATCACGATTTATTTTTATTCAAATAAAAGTTCTCACTAAGTCATTTATGTCGAAATATTTCCGGCCCACAGCCGACACATCACCGCAAGGCAATAGACTCTACATACCCCCATCGAATTGTGTAAGTGCGGTGTAAGTCCGCCAATAATTCGTGCCCGTGAAGGCTTCGGCGTGAGAACGCAGTAGCTGAAACGTAAATTATTATTCCGTATAGGGGAAATGGTATGAAGAGGGAGGCTATTTCATCATCACTAAATTCCTATAAATTCGACCTAAAATGTTTGTAACAAAACGGCTCAAAATCATAACACTGAGTAGTCTAGTGGGCACTCATAAATTTGTAATATAAACATAAATTCGTCTAGGATCTATTAAAGGAAGGTGACGGGGAATTTAATGACAAAAAATCGTTGCTATGCTTTCTAAGTTATCCAAATGTGCTATGCCTTCTAACTTAACTTATGACCTCTAAATTGTTGTAACTTCTAAATTAAAATTTATTATGACTTCCCAAATTTTTCCCGGCGTCCCATCTACTAGCAACAAAGATATAAAAATTTTAGGGGGAAACCTAAAGGAAACCCAGATCTCCACGCCTGTGTAAGTTTCCCAGTAAAACAACTTGACTCCATAAAACATTTAAATTATGCGTATTTAATATAAATATTAAAAATATTATGCCTTTTGATCAACCCATTTAGCATGATAAAAATGAAACTATACACTACGAACGAAAACACAAGGAAGAAATGAATCGAATATAAAGAATTTGAATCAGTTCGATCTACAAAATCACAGCGTATAATGCCCACTGTTTAGTACAATATTAAAGAAGAGTTCATGCTTTTAGTAATCCCCATTTGCAAATAATTAAAAGGACCACAGAACCCGATATTCAAGTTTCCGTATAAATTCGAAAAATCCTTCTACCCAAACAGTGGTGCACGAACAAGATGAAGGAACGAACTGACATCTGAAATCATGCTACTTCATTAGAATATCCCGAATACTAAAAAAGACATTCAAATACAAATACTTTCGCTAGACTGGAAGCAAATTGAAAAATTGAACCAGCATTAGAATGGTTGTGTCAGATAGTATAGGATACTGAAGTACGGATGCATAAGTATCGATTTAAATTCACGAATGCATAATATATAAAGAAAAACTCCTGTCCATAGGCCGATAAATAAATAAACACCAATAAAAGACAAAAAATGACGATCAAAATAGATTTTTTTTGTTGTTGTGTAAATAACTGCCCAACATCATAGTATCCAAGATTTCACCATAATAGAATTGTACTACTGTTCGGCTGAGTGCGTAAAGCGAGTTATCCATGAAGAGATCCAACCACGGGACGAGTAGAATACGCTAGCCTGAAAACATAACACCTAAAAATCAATAGTAGTGACCCAATACACAACAGATACTCACCAAAACCGATACGGACGACTCCACTCCGATCAACCTCGTAAATCCAAGGAGGAAACGCTAATAATAATAATAATTCACGAAATAATCCAACTAATCAATAGTGGATTGTGATATTTCTGATAAACCACTGAATGATAAAATCCAAAATAAGGAACTCCAAAAGAAAAATGATCAATTCGAGAAATAATTGACCCGACATTTATCAGCCGTTAAGTAATAATGCTGCTTAACCATCTAAAATCAGTCTCCCGATCATCGCTGACACTTTCCTGGAGCAGAGAATGTGCACACTATCCTCAACCTGACATTTATCGAAGGAAAAATCTACGCATTGGCATTTTCCACCTACGATCGATAGAATTTCGCCTACATAATTCACGTGAGGGCGAACCATAGACTAACTGTAATAGAAATAACCTGTGACATCTAGTTGATGCACACCCCTTACCCGGACCGACGCCGAGAAATGGCCATGCCGGTTTAAATGTCACTGATCGTCTGATTGCCATCAATAATTTTGTGATAACTTTTGCTGGCAATATGAAATCCAATTATGGACATCCAACACGCAGCGACTCAACCCGAGCACCAATAACTGTAGATGATGAAGGTACAATGGGCAGAAGATTCCTAATCGAGAGGGTAAATTTTCAATCAATTAATTGAGCATTAATTAATTTTGCGAGGCTTAGTCACAATGATGCCACCCAGATGAATGCACGCGAACCCCGAAGGCAATGTTGACCAAGATTAGATGGAACTCATATATTATCAAATACAAATTATGCTCTTCCATGTGTTCTAGTGAATTACAAATAATCTTCAACTAAATCTGAATAGCAACTCCAAACCAGATAGCGTAGATAGTGAACCAGTTAGGGATTTTCTCATATAACCTATGATCCAATTCCAGTGAAACCCGTTCGTGGGAAGAAGACGTAGATTCCAGCTCTCACCGATTTTCAGTATCCGCGCCACCGACTAAATTAAAAATAAGTTAAATTATTTGTATAATCCCTTAGCACTAGAAATACCATAATTGTCATAATCCATTTTTCTTACTATTGTAAATGTTATTTATCATAATGTAGAATCGAAGTAATCTAGAGTTATCGTATGGTTTCCTAAATTTACCTGTTCACTCGTTACGGCGATGACAACTTCGCAATTCAACATTTTTATTTCTAATTTCATGGAGTTTAAAACAGTAGTAGTTGATGATTGAACGGGATATGATTTTAAAGATTCGTTTAAACAGGGATTGTGATCTTATATATATTATAAAAATTTGAGGGTAACTTCCTTAATCAAACAGGCGCAAACAGTGAATTCTGATTAACCATATACATCATAAAGATATTACGAGATTATGCAAACTGTTTGGCGTTAAATTTTACCGTTAATATTTTATTCATATTTTACTTTTAACGTATTCGAAATTTAAGGAAATAATTTGCTTAAGTCACGCTATTTTATAATTACCATGATTTCATATGCATTTTGCAATTATTTATCATAATCTTAAGGCTTTAGTCATCTTACCATTTAGGGTTCCTAGGTTGCCGTATGTGTATAAAATTCAGGTATAGTAAATTAAAGTTAATTTTTTTTTGAGATGATAGGAGTAAATATTTAACAAATGCTAAAAGCGGAACGTTAAGTTCTATTACAAGTTTGCTTGTTCTTATTTATTGATATCGAGTGGATATGCTGACATCTTATTATTAGGCATTTGTCGGTTAATATAACAAAATAAATGTAATTCAGGAAATATGGTTTTGTAACACACACAGGTGAGTCTGAGTGTATTCTACATTAAAAGATCATAGAGTAAATTTTGTTTTAATATAAAAAATGTTGTTAATGAAGAATCGGTGAGTAATATAGAATAGTTACCTTCAACAAATTAGGCACCTTAACCCTCGAATGTCTGATAAAGGCTTCTGATAGATGTGAGAGCTGGAAAGATACGAAACCACCAAGATCTTACCGACAAAACTAACTAACTTGCAACTAAGGCTGCTATGAGGAAAATAGACCCGTCGGACAGGTTAAAATAGGTACACGGCCTTCAGACGACTCAACCACACAGCGAATGCCACATAAGCAAACTACACTGTAAATCATACGTACACATACGCATCGGTTCCTAATTATGACACACGAATACACGATTTCCTTGGACCCACCAGACAACCTCCGACCAAAATCCGAAACCCTCCCCTAACCAGCTGACATATAAATGACTACAGGGCAAGACTTAGCATTAATACCTATCTATTTGCTTTAGACAATTCGTGGATCGACGCATCCCGAGTCAGGCTTAGATTTCTGGCACACTCGGCTGCCCGGTGTCGGCAAGCGATGTGTGATGCGGGATTCTCGATCTCGATGGTCAGAGAATCCCGGAGAGGAGGCCAAACGAACAGCGATGACACCGACCTCCCCTTCGTCGCAATTAAACGTGAAACCGGCCGCAACCCAGCACGGGAAATCAGAGGCCAAGCCGAATATCTACTCGCTCGGTTAGAGAAACACCAGCGGCAGACGTACTGGCAAGTGGAGAAGGCCAGGAGATATTTAGAAGAAATCAACAGGGATATAGCTGCTGGACGGATCCCGAGTACGGACGGGTACGCCCCTCCGTACAATACCTCGTTCAACTTGGACGACCCAAGACTAGCCATAACGACAAAGGCAATCAACGTGGTGGTCCCGAAAAAGGTATTGTTGCGGGAAATTCGGGACACAGACCCCTAATCGAGCAGCCATCGTGAGCATCCATATGCTCGGGAATACCCAAGACGAAGATAGTAGCCCAGTATGAACGAAGAATGATGGATTAGATTTTGTAATATGAATAAAAATTTTCCTCTCGAGTTTTCACTTGATTAATAAACCTAGAAAAGTCATAGGAATAAATCGAAGTAGTACGAATTTTACAGGCCCAAGCCTAGTTTAATAAAAGAATATAATTAGTGAATTTAAATCATGAGTTTATATCACGTTTCTATTATAGACATGAACTCTTATCAAATTCTACAACGAGAATTAACGCGGGCGCAGGAAACCAACGCCGAACTCCATCGACAGTTATTACAACTAACCAAGGAAGTCCAACGAATCAAGGTCAAATGGGTGGAGCCAGGCAAGGTAAAACGTCTTTACCAAAAGATGACTGCGGCGCAGAAGGGTTGGGTTGAGGAGACACAGCTCAACCAGAGCCAGAAAACACAAATAAGAGGCCTAAAGGTGGCATTGTCGGCGTGCCAGGAAGACGCGGCTGTGATATACCCCCTAGTATTTGCTCCCGCGCAGTTGGCCTACATGGATGCGGTGGCCACCTCAAAGCCCGGCCCCAAACCAATCAGACATCGACCAGGAAGAAATGAGCGCACCAAGCGTCGGGCCGCTCAACACGCAGGATAAAATGTGTTTTTGATTGTTTGTCCAATAAATGTTTTCTTTCTGTCCTATTGATTTTCCTAATAAGTTTGACGTCAGGACGAGCTAGAGTAAATAGTAAGAGTGAAAGATTTAGTCTATAGAATGAGAAAGACCAAATATACGAGAATGGGACCAATATAAATAAAAGCGCACACAGGCCTTCTAACGGTAGTGCGTTGAACCCAGTTTGAGGTCGGGCCAGAGTAGTTCCTATGTGGCGCTCACCTTTGGCGATCTCAAAACCAGTGGTTACATTACCAACGTTGTTTAGCGACGGGTAGCCATTGGGGGCAAGGAAGTAGCTACATCTGGGGTTAAGGTTATCCAGACCATAAACCCCACATAAGTGTTGATTTAAATAATAGTAAAAATAGATAAAAAAAAATTGACCCTAAATTTATGTTATTATTGCCGTACTCGGAGGGTTTTACAAATTATAAAAGGAAGTTAATTAAACAGATGGGAAATTTAGAGTATAAGATCCATTGTAATTCGTGTAAGGTACGCAATATGTTTATTAATAAATGCAAAAACTCCGGTTGGATGGTGTTCTGATCTCGTTTATCAATTTACATATAATGGATGTAATGCCACATACATTGGAGAGAATTCCTTTCATCTCTGTACTCGAAATCTAGAGTATTGTCAATTGAAGGGTTTGACCAATATTAGTGAGCACAATAGAGGCTTTAAAATGGAAATAGGAATGTCTGATTTTAGAATTTTGTTGAAAAGTTTTAATAATTATTGGGAACGCGTGATATGTGAAGCATTGCTGATAAGGTCATTGGATCCAAAGATTAATGTGCAAAGTGATGTGACTACGAATGTTTTTTAGTGTTTTTAAATAGTTTACGTATGTTAAATCATGTTTATGTATTGTTTTTTAAAAATTTTTTTTAATATTATTAAAAGAAATTCATTTATAAAATTTATAAAAAAAATTTATAAAAAAAATTTATAAAATTTATAAAATGTTAAATTATTTTTAAAATTATAATATTGTTGGGCCAGAACACATATGGCCTTGGAAAATGTTTAAATGGATCGGTAACACACATGCAAATATAACATGCAAATTTAAATAAACCTATGAAACATCAATTAAACCCTATCAAATATGAGAAAAAAGAGAATTAAATATAAAATAATAAACATAAAAATAAATTAAAATAATAACAAAACGCACCAAGATCCGCACGATACCAACACAAACATAACAAGAAAACCCAACAAATTCGACAAAAATTGATAAATTAATAAAAGTTCATGAAAATGAAACTTAAATCAAAAATTTGAATTAGTAATAATTCAATAAAAATTCTAAATGAAAAATTATTAAAATAAATGGAAAAATAAAAAAATTAAAGATTAGAATACATTAGAAAATAACAAGGTCGAATTTTGTTTTACTGCATCAAATTTAACACGCGAGGTTAGGGACAGAAAACAGGTATAAATACCGATTCATTTTCACATTAAATTTAACCGTTTTTCGAAACAAACCATTTTGAATCAAAATTTAATTTTGAATTATTGATTAAAAATCTTACTACGAAGCCTTACTTTTAGGTGAGAAATGTTTATTTTGGAGCTCTCTCTCCACGTCACATCCTCGCAATCTCGGCAGAGCTCTGCTTGGATGTCGGCGTGGGGGGAGAGGTATTTTATTTTTGCTATGAAATTTTATGAAATGTATGGAATGGAATGTAGGGTAACTTTGTACTTTATTTGTTAGATAAATTAATAAATATTTATAATATTTAAAAAATTATTTTTCATGCATTTATTAAATTAATTAATCTGTCGAAATTTTTCCGGCCCACAGCCAACACATATTGCAAGATAATAAAATATACATAGTACAGATTTGTGTAAGTGCGTGGAAAATCGCCAATGATATGTACCCGTGAAGACCCAGCGTGCGGAACGCAGGGGTCGTAACGTCAATATTATTCCAGATAGATGAGACGAGAAATAAGGAAGAAGTCATCTGGCTGCTTCCTCGTTTCTCATTTCTATAAAATCGACCTAAAATTATTACACACGGCTCAAAATCATCACACCGAGTAGTCCAGTGGGCACTCAGTAAATATAATATAAACACAATGTGCGCCTAAGGCTTATTAAAGGGTAATGGTACGGGGAATAAATTAATTGATTAAACTAAAGGAATTTGCTGATAAAGTAACTCATTGATTAGAAAGTTATTTATAGATTGAAATTAAAGTAATTATCGAGTAACAATAAGTAAATCATGGATTAAATTAATACTATTCATTTTAATGAAATTAACGTAATAATAAGTAATTCATTGATTAAATTAATGTAATTCATTTTAATAACATTAACGTAGTTATTGAGTAAAAATAAGTAATTCGTTGGTTAAACTAAATTAATTTATTGATTAAAATTAAAGTAATTATTGAGTAAAATTAACGTAATTCATTGATTAAAAACAAAACTTTCTTTAAATTAATTTATTGATTGAAGCTAAAATAATATAAAATAGAGTGTTTAAAGATAGAATAAAATAGGTTCGTGGCTTAAAAATAAATTAACTCGTTGATTAAAGATAAATAAATCCGTTGCTTAAAGATAAATTAAAATAAATAAAAGGCTTAAAAATAAATTAATACAAATTCATCGATTAAAACTAAATTAATAAGAAATTGTTGCTATAGAGTAAAGTTAGTAATGAAATATTATCGAAAAATCTGCTAAGAACCTGATGACGTTAATAAATATAAAATTTACTACCTTTCAGCATCACGACAATATTCCCCACCCGAAAAATTCATAATTAATTTCGTCAAATCCTTCACCATTAAAGTACATATATTCAGATAATTCCAAGCGCAATCCAAATTACATTAACAAACGAAAACGACGAAACAGTATAATAAAAATCCAATACAAATTAGGAACAAATCGTTAAGATGCATAAAATTCCACAATGAAAATCAAATGAGTTATTCTTCCGTGAAACGACCAAATATTCCATCCCAGAAGAACATAAGGAGATCAAACTATTGGGTTTTTCCTGAAATAGGTCGATATTATAATTAATAAGAGAAACAGTCGTACCCGACATACTTGTCTCATAGTAGCGCACAACAATAATAGACATCATGATACGCTAGAGCAACATCAGAAATTAGCCGATTGATAACTAAAGTTTACCTGAGATATTGAGAGAATCAACCGGAAACCGTAAATCCAAATTAAATGAATTCGCGTGATCAGAGAGATGGAAGTTTCCGTCGACATTGTACCTACATGATGAACATAGATCAAATGCCATTAACATAAACACAAATTCTCTCACTAACATATCCATGTTTAGTCACGAGATAGCGGATGCGGGTGCCTCCACACTAGTTAAATAGTTTGGTGTGGATGCCATCCAGTCATTATACTGCTATTTTTATTTTGAAATATGGATATAACAACTATGACGTCAATCGGAGAAACGAATGCCCCAAGCCAAGGTAATTTATACCGACGTTCACTTTAATAAATGTTGATATTATATTTAATAAATTTTAAATCCAATTCAATAAATGTCAATATCATATAATAGTAAATTTTAAAGTTAATTTAATAAATGTCCATATTATATATTAGTGAATTTTAAATTCATTTTAATCGATGTCAATCTTACATATTTAGCAAATTTTGAATGAATTTTGATTAACATTATGTGTTTAGTAAATTTTAAATACACCTCAATAAATGGTAACACTTTGTATCCATTAAATTTTAAAATTGATTTTAACAAATATTATCACTATGTATTTAACAAACTATAACTTAATTTTGATAAAGGTCAATACTAGGTAGTTATTGACTTTTAAATTAGTTTCAATAAATATTAATACTATACACTTAATAAGCTCTAACTTGACAAACGTTAATACCTGATAGATTGTAGATTTTGACTTCCCCAAGTAGCATAGTATCAGAGTATCGCTTAATGTTTTTCTAATTTTTATAACTATTAAAAAGATATATAGGAGCGTCGTGAGAAAAGATAGTCAACCGAATATATCACCCCAAGAACTTATAGATGAACAGTCCTATTCGTTTCGCTAAAAATTGCGGTAATAATTAAAGTTTAACAGAATTCGATAAGTTTTAAATTTTGACAATCCAATAGCAACAACATAGTCATTATTTAGTCGATTATTAAAATCAAGCGGACGATTCAAATAAATTGATTTCCACTCCTTACACGCAAGTAGCTAACCATGATGATATTTTAGAAAAGGACATGTCGCTCGATTGGACCGCTATTCAAGTACCCGACGAACCGTGTCGGAAGCGAATACAGCAAAGTACAGAAATTTTCGATGAACTTCGACAACGGTGGCCGTATCCCACCACTTGGCGGCTGCTGGGCTTTGAAAAGGACCCTTGTGGACTCGCCGGACAGCAGTATCCTGCTGCAGAAACATACGTACACGCACGGAACCTCCTCACCCAATGGGAAAGGGTCCAGGAACAAGTAGACCTAAATGTGGTTAAGGCGAGGATGTATCTCGCAAACGTGGAAGAAGATATCCTCGCCGGGCGTATTGCAGAGGCCCATCCACCTCGCCCAGTCCGCGACACCCGACGGCCTTTTCCAGTTTCGCCTCAGAAGAAGAACTTGAAGAGATCGCTCATCGGAGAACATTGATCGCTCAAACACACGAACAATAAACCGCATATTAACCTGATTAAGTTTTTTTTTTTGAAAAAGAAATCTTCGTTAATTGTCTTTTCGTTTTAATTGTTTGCATGAATAGACCCATTTTAATAATTATGTTTGCGATAATTATAAATACAAGTTATGTAAAGCCGTAGAGAAAATTTAAAGATTTTGTTCATTATAGCGATGACAACCAACCAAATCCTACAGACCGAATTAGATCGCGCAAGGAACGCAAATGCGGATCTCCTCAACCAAATCATTCAGATAACTCAGGAAATACAACAAATAAAGGCAACCTGATCGGATCCGACAAGAATGAAAACTATTTACCACAGACTCACGGCGGCAGAGAAAGGTTGGGCGTAGGAGCGACAGCTCAATCAGAGCTTGCGCACTCAGATCAGAGGATTGGAAGTTGCCCTAGCAGTCTGTCGGGAGGGGGAAGCAGTAACATACCCGCTCGTCTTCGCCCCGTCCAGATGCCGCACAAAAGTCCTCAAGTTACCAACCAATCCGCCACTCCATCCAACAATCGTCGGCCGGGACGCAAGAAGCGTACCCGACGTCGAGCAATGCACCCCCAAGCCTGTCCAAATAACTCATGAATACTATGTGTTTTTTCGTTGATTTGAATAGAATAGTGGCGACTACAGTTAATTTGTCTCCTAGATACATTTGTATACAAGCATTATCATGAATACTCGCATCACGTCATCGAATCTTCGTCCCAATTCCCACAGTCGACAAACATCGGATCTTGAACTCTTTACACAAGGGACAGAGCAAAGCGAGCAAAGGTCTTCTATCGACAGCTCGTGAATCCGAGGATTGTCCGAGCAATTACAGTATTAGTGATAATGCTCACTTTTTGCTGACAATCCACCACTTGAACACATTTCCAACGTTGCCTAGCAACGGGTGCCAAGTGGCAGCTAGAATCATTTTTTATGGCGTTACTGTGGGTAACAATAAAGATAAACGAATAGCGAAACCTTGTAACCCACCAATATAGATAAAAATTTATAATATTTATATAAATAACATTTTAAAATTAGTTAAAAGTATTTGAATATTTTTTAAGTGTTTATTTATTAGAAAATTAAATTAACATAAAAAAAATAATTTGTTTAAATTATAAGTTAATTCATAATATTTTTAGTTGGTTTTGTGTATCTGAAGTTGACAGTTATGTCGTCGAAATATATCGTACGAAGAGTTTTTTATTGGAATTATCTTTTAATTAAATCGTTGCCAAGTTTATTTAATTATTTATTTATAAATCATGTTGCAGCTGTTCCAATATTCAAAAGGTTTATGAAGGTTTATAACTCCCTCAAAAGAAAACTTGAGACTTGTTTAGAAGAAAAGATGATTCCTTTTTTCATTGTATTTACAGTTAAGATGTCCAATTAATACATAGAAGAACCTTAAGAATGTTGGAATCAGAGAAAATAAAGAGAACTTCCATTGGTAAAAAAACTAACAAATATTGAATTAATTTTAAATAATGCTAAGAATGAGTTTTGTTTACAAGTATGTGTAGAATAGTGTATCAAAATATCGATTGTGTATATAAAATCTAAAGAGGATTCTCATATTAAAAAATTGATTAATTTGAGGAAAATATTTGGGATTTTTAAATTTAGTGTGGAGAATACTGTGATAAATTTGAGTAAAATAGTTTTGACTGATGAATAAGAGCGTGTTTTTAAATTTGGTCCAAATCACTGTATTAAGAATCGCTTCAATGAAACAAAATTGTGTGCAAAAATTGAAAGTTTATATTTTTATATATCCCGATCGATGAAAGGCATTAATGGTAATTATGTGAAAAGCTCGTTAAGTTTTTTATTGGCGTTATCTTTTAATTTCATTTACGCTTCTTTTTAAAATCAAAATGTTGATGACATGGTTATGTGAAGAGGTAGAGAGGAAATATCTATATACAACTAGAATAACAAGAGAAAAAATTTTACCGTTCCCATCATCATATTTGGTTGAATGTAGTTTTAGTGCAGTTAGTGATCTATTACTAAAGAAAAGGAATAGCTTTAATGTCACAAAAAGAGAGGATTTGAAGCTAAAATTGACTAATCTAGTTCCTGATATAAAGCAACTCTATAGCAATCTTAACACAAAAAAATCCAATAAATTTTAACGTTTTATTTAATGATATCAAATATATTAAATCAAGGTATTAAAATATAAGCAAAATCGAAAATTTTAAGTAGGGGATTGTAAATTAATTCAAAAACTGGGGCAATTTGACTTTTAAACTATATTGTTGGGAACATAGAGCATAAGTAGTGGGATGTGTCACCGCTAGATCATGTCACCGCTGGATCAACCCCCCCCCCGGGGGGGTAAAAAAATTTTTTTTTCTAAGTCTAAAAGTACAAAAAATTTTTAAGACAAAGACAATGACTCATTCAAGGTCATTGAAACAAAGACCATGACTCATTCAAGGTCATTGGATGACTCATCAAACACTTTCAAGGTCATTGAAACAAAGACCATGACTCATTCAAGGTCATTGGATGACTCATCAAACACTTTCAAGGTCATTGAAACAAAGACCATGACTCATTCAAGGTCATTAAATGACTCATCAAACACTTTCAAGGTCATTCAAAAATTTTCAAGGTCATTCAAACAAAGACCATGACTCATCAAAAATTTTCTCAAGGTCATTCAAAATTTCTCAAGGTCATTCAAAATTTTCAAGGTCATTCAAAATTTCTCAAGGTCATTCAGAAGTAGGTCAAGGTCATTCAGAAGTAGGTCAAGGTCATTTAAAAGTAGGCCAAGGTCATTCAAAAATTTCAAGGTCATATTATTTTAAAACATTTTTAAATTTTAATTTACTACTTTTTTTTTTATAAGTAGTATAAATTTTGTGAATTTATTTTATTATTATTATTATTAATATTATTATTACTTTTTATTATTCTATTATTATTTTTATTTTTATTATTATTGCTATTATTATTATTATTAATATTATTATTACTTATAAAAATTTATTAATACTTATAAAAACTTTAATTATTATTATTATTATTAATTATTATTTTTTTATTATTATTAATATTATTATTACTATTATTATTATTATTATTATTAATATATTTATTATTATTATTATTATTATTGTCAAAGTCATTGGATGACTCATCATAATTTTTCAAGGTCATTCAAAAGTATCAAGGTCATTCAAAATTTCTCAAGGTCATATTATTTTTAAACATTTTTAAATTTTAATTTACTACTTATTTTTATAAGTAGTATATATTTTGTAAATTTATTTTATTATTAGTATTATTATTAATATTTTTATATTTATTAATATTATTAATATTATTATTATTATTATTATTAATATTATTATTATTATTATTTTTATAATTATTGTCAAGGTTATTGGATGACTCATCATAATTTTTCAAGATCATTGAAAAGTAGGTCAAGGTCATTCAAAAGAAGGTCAAGGTCATTCAAAATTTCTCAAGGTCATATTATTTTTAAACATTTTTAAATTTTAATTTACTACTTATAAAAACAAGTAGTATATATTTTGTAAATCATTTTATTATAATTATTATTATTAATATTATTATTACTTTTTATTATTCTATTATTATTATTATTTTTATTTTTATTATTATTGCTATTATTATTATTATTATTATTAATATATTTATTATTATTATTATTATTATTGTCAAGGTCATTGGATGACTCATCATAATTTTTCAAGGTCATTCAAAAGTATGTCAAGGTCATTCAAAATTTCTCAAGGTCATATTATTTTTAAACATTTTTAAATTTTAATTTACTACTTATAAAAACAAGTAGTATATATTTTGTAAATTATTTTATTATAATTATTATTATTAATATTATTATTACTTTTTATTATTCTATTATTATTATTATTTTTATTTTTATTATTATTGCTATTATTATTATTATTATTATTATTTTTATTATTATTATTACTATAATTAATATTTTTATTATTATTGTCAAGGTCATTGGATGACTCGTCATAATTTTTCAAGGTCATTGAAAAGTAGGTCAAGGTCATTCAAAAGAAGGTCAAGGTCATTCAAAAGTAGGTCAAGGTCATTCAAAATTTCACAAGGTCATATTATTTTTAAACATTTTTAAATTTTAATTTACTACTTATTTTTATAAGTAGTATATATTTTGTAAATTTATTTTATTATTATTTTTATTATAATTAATAATTTTATTATTATTATTAATATTATTATTAATATTATTATTACTTTTTATTATTCTATTATTACTTATAAAAAATTTTATTAATACTAATAAAAACTTTAATTATTATTAATATTAATATTTTTATTAATTTTATTATTATTATTATTTTTATTATTATTATTATCATTATTTTTAATAATATTATTATTATTATTAATGTATAAAACTTCTATTATAAGGAAATAATTTTATTATTATTAATATTATTATTAATATGATTATTAATATTATTAATTAATATGATTACTTATTAATATT
Organism: Schmidtea mediterranea; assembly: GCA_022537955.1. NCBI lineage: Eukaryota > Metazoa > Platyhelminthes > Tricladida > Dugesiidae > Schmidtea > Schmidtea mediterranea. The sequence continues at coordinate 316,139,934 of CM039679.1, read as the reverse complement.
GTTTAATTATATTTATTTTTTTATTATTATTATAATTATTATTATTATTGTTTTTATTATTATTATTGTCAAGGTTATTGGATGAGTCCAAATTTTTTTTTTTCAAGGTCATTTTAAAGTATGTCAAGGTTATTTAAAATTTCACACGGTCTTAGTATTTTTTAAACATTTTAATATAACTTTACTACTTATTTTTATAAGTAATGTTTTAATGTTTTTTAATTTTAATTTTATTATTATTATAATTTTCTCAAAGTCATAATATTTTTATTCATTTTAAATATAAATTTACTACTTATTTTTATAAGTAATGTTTTAATATTTATTATTATTATTATTATTATTTTCAATCTTATTGGATGAGTCATAATATTATTTCAAGGTCATTTTAAAGTATGTTAAGGTCATTTAAAATTTCACAAGGTCTTAGTATTTTTAAACATTTTTATATAAATTTACTACTTATTTTTATAAGTAATGTTTTAATGTTTTTTAATTTTAATATACTACTTATTTTTTTATAAGTAGTGTTTTAATGTTCTTTAATTTTTATTCTATTAGTATTATTATTATTATTATTATTATTATTATTATTATCTTATAAGTAGTGTTTTAATGTTTTTTAATTTTTATTTTATTATTATTATTATTTTTATTATTATTATTATTTTTATTATTATTATTATTGTTATTTTTATTATTATTATTAATATTACAAGTTTTTATTATTATTATTTTCATTATTATTTTATATAAATTTTCAACAAAGTATATAAAATTAATATTGAATAGAAAAAGTTTGTTCAATTGTGGTTCATAGTATACAGGGATAGAACAATTGTAAATGTTTGTAAAAAGTTAAAGAAAAATTCTATATTTTTAAGAAAATATGTGCAAATAAATATCAAAACTAATTATGGCTCAAATGTGTGTGTTAAACCATCGATATGTTACAGTGTTTATGGAAAAAACTTTAATGAAAATATGTGTTATTTTTCAACAATTTATGAAATATTTATTTTATGACTAATAATGTGTATATGTTAAATGATAAAAATAGTTCAATATTTATGTAAAGTTTGAGATTGTTAAGAAAAATGTAAATAATTTATGATACACACGTGTTTTTTTTTTTTTTTTAAAATTCTTATTCAAAGTACTAACAAATTTTATTAAATATCTATCAAGACTTGTCAAAAATTATAAAACTTTGGTAATTTTAATAAGTATTACTCAATAACTACTATTTTCTTACCAATTTGCTGAAGGTCTTATTTTAAGGTCTCAAATTTAACAACTTTCTCACAACTTTAATCAAATTCTAATCCCATGATAATCATAAATTACGTGTATTTTCTTAAAAAAAAAATGTCCATAGTTTTTCTTATATCGGTAAAACAAAAACCTATATTTCAATAAAAAAAAAAACACGTGTGTATCATAAATTATATATAGGTTTTTGTTTTACCGATATAAGAAAAACTATGGACATTTTTTTTTTAAGAAAATACACGTAATTTATGATTATCATGGGATTAGAATTTGATTAAAGTTGTGAGAAAGTTGTTAAATTTGAGACCTTAAAATAAGACCTTCAGCAAATTGGTAAGAAAATAGTAGTTATTGAGTAATACTTATTAAAATTACCAAAGTTTTATAATTTTTGACAAGTCTTGATAGATATTTAATAAAATTTGTTAGTACTTTGAATAAGAATTTTAAAAAAAAAAAAAAAACACGTGTGTATCATAAATTATTTACATTTTTCTTAACAATCTCAAACTTTACATAAATATTGAACTATTTTTATCATTTAACATATACACATTATTAGTCATAAAATAAATATTTCATAAATTGTTGAAAAATAACACATATTTTCATTAAAGTTTTTAAAAATAAGTAGTAAATTAAAATTTAAAAATGTTTAAAAATAATATGACCTTGTGAAATTTTGAATGACCTTGACCTACTTTTGAATGACCTTGACCTTCTTTTGAATGACCTTGACCTACTTTTCAATGACCTTGAAAAATTATGACGAGTCATCCAATGACCTTGACAATAATAATAAAAATATTAATTATAGTAATAATAATAATAAAAATAATAATAATAATAATAATAATAATAATAGCAATAATAATAAAAATAATAATAATAATAGAATAATAAAAAGTAATAATAATATTAATAATAATAATTATAATAAAATAATTTACAAAATATATACTACTTGTTTTTATAAGTAGTAAATTAAAATTTAAAAATGTTTAAAAATAATATGACCTTGAGAAATTTTGAATGACCTTGACCTTCTTTTGAATGACCTTGACCTACTTTTCAATGATCTTGAAAAATTATGATGAGTCATCCAATAACCTTGACAATAATTATAAAAATAATAATAATAATAATAATAATATTAATAATAATAATAATAATAATAATAATATTAATAATGTTAATAAATATAAAAATATTAATAATAATACTAATAATAAAATAAATTTACAAAATATATACTACTTATAAAAATAAGTAGTAAATTAAAATTTAAAAATGTTTAAAAATAATATGACCTTGAGAAATTTTGAATGACCTTGACATACTTTTGAATGACCTTGAAAAATTATGATGAGTCATCCAATGACCTTGACAATAATAATAATAATAATAATAAATATATTAATAATAATAATAATAATAGCAATAATAATAAAAATAAAAATAATAATAATAATAGAATAATAAAAAGTAATAATAATATTAATAATAATAATTATAATAAAATAATTTACAAAATATATACTACTTGTTTTTATAAGTAGTAAATTAAAATTTAAAAATGTTTAAAAATAATATGACCTTGAGAAATTTTGAATGACCTTGACCTTCTTTTGAATGACCTTGACCTACTTTTGAATGACCTTGACCTTCTTTTGAATGACCTTGACCTACTTTTCAATGACCTTGAAAAATTATGACGAGTCATCCAATGACCTTGACAATAATAATAAAAATATTAATTATAGTAATAATAATAATAAAAATAATAATAATAATAATAATAATAGCAATAATAATAAAAATAAAAATAATAATAATAATAGAATAATAAAAAGTAATAATAATATTAATAATAATAATTATAATAAAATAATTTACAAAATATATACTACTTGTTTTTATAAGTAGTAAATTAAAATTTAAAAATGTTTAAAAATAATATGACCTTGAGAAATTTTGAATGACCTTGACCTTCTTTTGAATGACCTTGACCTACTTTTCAATGATCTTGAAAAATTATGATGAGTCATCCAATAACCTTGACAATAATTATAAAAATAATAATAATAATAATAATATTAATAATAATAATAATAATAATATTAATAATGTTAATAAATATAAAAATATTAATAATAATACTAATAATAAAATAAATTTACAAAATATATACTACTTATAAAAATAAGTAGTAAATTAAAATTTAAAAATGTTTAAAAATAATATGACCTTGAGAAATTTTGAATGACCTTGACATACTTTTGAATGACCTTGAAAAATTATGATGAGTCATCCAATGACCTTGACAATAATAATAATAATAATAATAATAATAAATATATTAATAATAATAATAATAATAGCAATAATAATAAAAATAAAAATAATAATAATAATAGAATAATAAAAAGTAATAATAATATTAATAATAATAATTATAATAAAATAATTTACAAAATATATACTACTTGTTTTTATAAGTAGTAAATTAAAATTTAAAAATGTTTAAAAATAATATGACCTTGAGAAATTTTGAATGACCTTGACCTTCTTTTGAATGACCTTGACCTACTTTTCAATGATCTTGAAAAATTATGATGAGTCATCCAATAACCTTGACAATAATTATAAAAATAATAATAATAATAATAATAATAATAATATTAATAATAATAATAATAATAATAATATTAATAATATTAATAAATATAAAAATATTAATAATAATACTAATAATAAAATAAATTTACAAAATATATACTACTTATAAAAATAAGTAGTAAATTAAAATTTAAAAATGTTTAAAAATAATATGACCTTGAGAAATTTTGAATGACCTTGATACTTTTGAATGACCTTGAAAAATTATGATGAGTCATCCAATGACTTTGACAATAATAATAATAATAATAAATATATTAATAATAATAATAATAATAGTAATAATAATATTAATAATAATAAAAAAATAATAATTAATAATAATAATAATAATTAAAGTTTTTATAAGTATTAATAAATTTTTATAAGTAATAATAATATTAATAATAATAATAATAGCAATAATAATAAAAATAAAAATAATAATAGAATAATAAAAAGTAATAATAATATTAATAATAATAATAATAATAATAAAATAAATTCACAAAATTTATACTACTTATAAAAAAAAAAAAGTAGTAAATTAAAATTTAAAAATGTTTTAAAATAATATGACCTTGAAATTTTTGAAAGACCTTGGCCTACTTTTAAATGACCTTGACCTACTTCTGAATGACCTTGAGAAGTTTTGAATGACCTTGAGAAATTTTGAATGACCTTGAAAATTTTTGAATGACTTTGAGAAATTTTGAATGACCTTGAATTTTTTTTTGATGAGTCATGGTCTTTGTTTGAATGACCTTGAAAATTTTTGAATGACCTTGAAAGTGTTTGATGAGTCATCCAATGACCTTGAATGAGTCATGGTCTTTGTTTCAATGACCTTGAAAGTGTTTGATGAGTCATCCAATGACCTTGAATGAGTCATGGTCTTTGTTTCAATGACCTTGAAAGTGTTTGATGAGTCATCCAATGACCTTGAATGAGTCATGGTCTTTGTTTCAATGACCTTGAATGAGTCATTGTCTTTGTCTTAAAAATTTTTTGTACTTTTAGACTTAGAAAAAAAAATTTTTTTACTCCCCCCGGGGGGGGGGGTTGATCCAGCGGTGACATGATCTAGCGGTGACACATCCCACTACTAGCATAACATGATGAGAAGCACTGACATAATGGAAATATCAGAGTAGAAGTTGCGTGATAAAAATATTGAATATCGAGGTAGCATTTGCAAAGGAATCGATCAATTTTACAGGAAAGGTGATAATGCTTTTGAAAGTCAATTGAATTGACAATTTAGTTATTACAAAAAATATGTTCCGAAATATTCCGAAAAAATATCTGAAGAAAATAAAGATTATTTTCTAAGTTTATGCGACATTTACTAAACATTAAAACATTAAAGAAGCAATTATTGAATATGAGACATTCAAAGACTTGTATGCGCTGAGTACCTGATGGTAAAAAAAATATAAGATATTGCAAATAAAAGCTTTAAAATCCAAAACGTTTAATGATTACTCCAAGTAAGCAATAAGGTTGAGTACCGGTAAATAATTATCGAAGAAATCAAAGCAAAAGTTTAGAAAAGCTTTACAGAATATTGCAACAAATTAAGAACGGATGGTAGATGGTTGTGTCTGCCGAAGACTTGAAGGATGTAAACTTTTTAAAAGTTTTGATAATATTACCATAATTATTATATTTATTAGCTACTAATTTCTTAATAACTTTCTGGCGATATTGATGCTCTTAGTTAAACGGGCGTATTCCTTGAGCAGGCAGCAATCAACCATTGCAAAACATGTTAAATGTTTTATATGAATTCAATTCACTGGACTTAAAACTCATTGAATATCTGACCTTATCATATCAGTTCGCAACGAGGTTAGGATCTACATTTTATATTGAATAGAGAACATCATCCAAAGACTGCCCTAACTCTTAACTAACGGAAGCTGTAGTCCCTGATTTCCAGAGCGTTCTCACCCTGGCAACTATATTACGAATAATGCATTTCTTCTTAACAACATTTTATTGATGGAATTTAATTATTTTCCTTGAGTTTCACGGTAATAGGGGAGGGGGGGGGGGTTCGGATACTGTAGGTAACAAAAAGTCATGTCCCAAAACTAGGGCGACACCCTTAATGATTTATTAGCAAAAATCTAGCGCAAGGAACTCCCAGATAACGTAGCTCCACGTGCCTAATATAAATGACACAGTGGTGAGGCGAGGGGAGGGAGAGGATTTCACCTCCCAAAATGTACTTGTACTTTATCAATTAGCCACCTAGAAACAAATAAATATTTATTGATTCATCAAAGATATATAAAAATGAGACAAGCGAATGAATGGGTGAAAAATTATAAATAATCAATAAAAACGGAAATTGACAAAAGAACAAAATGAAACATCTTCTATTTGAAAACTAATATCCACCGTCAATATTCATATAAATATATATATTTATTGATTTATTTATTATATCCTTGGTTACGGCTACTCTAGAGGCTGCGGCATGAGGGGTGGAATGCTGCCAGCTGTTTTTGATGATGTGTAGCTGCTGAGCGCGTCCGCTGCCAGCTTGGTTTCCAGGTAAATCCTGGCGTCAGTTATCCAGTCGTGCACGATGACGCGCGGCATCCCCTTCAGCAGATTCAGCAACCGGATGGCCAGATCGAAATCCTGGCGCCAAATAGCCAACTCAGCACTGGCAATGACCTGATTGGTGTCGATCTCATCGGATTCTGGATCGATTTCCGTGTCGCATTCGATGAGATGGGACGGAGTCAGCAGGATGAGGGAGCGTAACCAGGACACGATGTACATTGGCAACGATGCACTCGTCTCATCTATCATTGCTACCCGACGACAGACGCGTTTGATCTTATCGAATCGCTTTGTCAACAGGTTCTGGGTGCAAACGCCTTGCTCCAGGGCGCATTTCGGTATCGATTCGAGAAACAGTTGCAACACGGGTCTGCTCGACGGTTGCGCTGCTTCCTCAAATGAGTTCAAGTAGCGGGCAAGCGGAGGAGTGGCACCGTTGCCAGTGAGGACTCCATGGAGCGCGTGACAGGCCACCCACATGTCCTGTGCCTCCCGGGACAGGATCTCCTCGTCAGCACGGCCCTCCACCGCTGCCTCAATGCCCTCCACTCGCATCCGCCACCCATCAATTGATGCACGCATCTTCTCGCGCTCCTTCAGCAGCGCCTCTCGCACCGCCAAACTGTGCTGCTTATCGATCTCGTCCTTTTGGATTTTCAACAGCTGGTTTATGTGCTCATTGTGTGCCGAGGCCTGTCTAGTCAGTGCCCGTCGCAACTCCACCTCTTGATGTTGCTTCATCTTATCCAGTTCCTCTTGAAATTCTATTGACTTCTTTGATCGTTCCCTTTCCAGTTCCATTTGCACCTTTCCTTCTGCTGATATCTCGTCCTTTTTTCTCTGTTCCGTTAATGCTGCATCCAATCTGATCACTTCCATCGATTCCAGTTCTGCGATTCTCGCTTGTAATTGGTGCATTCTACGATGGGCGTGCACAATCATTGCGTTGAGGTCGTCGTTCGATAATTTATCGGTATGCTTCTTTGTCCAGTTAGACACGTTTGGATTCAAGCTGGACAATTCCTGTTTAAACCGCTCTTGACCCTGATGGATCAATTCTTTGTATTGATTAGTGATTTGAGCATTGAATTGAGCCTTTTCTATATCAGCTAGTTTTTGTTTGATTCGATAATTGGTGCTTGATAACACTTCCTGGCCGGTGTGGATTGATGGATTGGACTTCAGGTCTTCTGAATGATTGCCTTCGTTTATCGATAATTCCAGTTGCTTGATCGCCAATCTGAATGAAATAAAAATCATTATCCATAATAATGATGCACTTTTTTGTGTGGTTATATTGGGCATGTTTGTGATTATATTGGGTATGTTTGTGATTATATTGGGCATGTTTGTGATTATATTGGGCATGTTTGTAATTATATTGGGCATGTTTGTGATTATATTGGGCATATTTGTGATTATATTGGGCATGTTTGTGATTATATTGGGCATGTTTGTGATTATATTTGGCATGTTTGTGTTAATATTGGGCATATTTGTGATTATATTGGGCATGTTTGTGATTATATTGGGCATATTTGTGGTTATATTGGGCATATTTGTGATTATATTGGGCATATTTGTGACTATATTGGGCATGTTTGTGACTATATTGGGCATATTTGTGATTATATTGGGCATATTTGTGGTTATATTGGGCATGTTTGTGACTATATTGGGCATATTTGTGATTATATTTGTGACTATATTGGGCATATTTGTGACTATATTGGGTTTTGGGCATATTTGTGACTATATTGGGCATATTTGTGACTTATATTTGTGATATATTGGGCATATTTGTGATTATATTGGGCATATTTGTGACTATATTGGGCATATTTGTGATTATATTGGGCATATTTGTGACTATATTGGGCATATTTGTGGTTATATTGGGCATGTTTGTGACTATATTGGGCATATTTGTGATTATATTTGTGACTATATTGGGCATATTTGTGACTATATTGGGCATATTTGTGACTATATTGGGCATATTTGTGACTATATTGGGCATATTTGTGACTATATTGGGCATATTTGTGATTATATTGGGCATATTTGTGACTATATTGGGCATATTTGTGGTTATATTGGGCATATTTGTGATTATATTGGGCATGTTTGTGATTATATTGGGCATATTTGTGGTTATATTGGGCATATTTGTGATTATATTGGGCATATTTGTGACTATATTGGGCATGTTTGTGATTATATTGGGCATATTTGTGATTATATTGGGCATATTTGTGGTTATATTGGGCATGTTTGTGACTATATTGGGCATATTTGTGATTATATTTGTGACTATATTGGGCATATTTGTGACTATATTGGGCATATTTGTGACTATATTGGGCATATTTGTGACTATATTGGGCATATTTGTGACTATATTGGGCATATTTGTGACTATATTGGGCATATTTGTGACTATATTGGGCATGTTTGTGACTATATTGGGCATGTTTGTGACTATATTGGGCATATTTGTGATTATATTGGGCATATTTGTGACTATATTGGGCATATTTGTGACTATATTGGGCATATTTGTGACTATATTGGGCATGTTTGTGACTATATTGGGCATGTTTGTGATTATGTTGGGCAAACTTTCGGCTGAACCTGATCCTTGTAGTTCAAAGCTTCTTTTAAACCTTCCATTATCGATCTATCTAGCAATCTAGTTGTTAATATTACTTGCATCTTGATTTTGATTTTTGTTAGGTTTTTTTACAATTCATTCTAGATAAACTTCGATCGTATTTGGATTATTGCGACACGCAGGAATCACAGATGTTCTTTTCAAAGAATAATGAAAATTGCAGGAACAGAAACTGAGATATTGAAACTTTGTTAGAGTTTTATTCTTTCCAATCTTCATCAAGCCGTGTTTTAATCAGGAGTTTTGTTCATCACTCAATTTCATATTATGTGTCCACCATGGACGCATGCGAATCTTTTCCCACTGTCTTTATATTGTTTTATTATACCACTAATTGTCGGCTTCTTCAAACCCAGAATCGGAACCATGCTAGTCACGCTGTTTCCGGCACCGTATGAATCTATGATTATTGATCTATCAGGCTCGTTTTGTTGTAACATATCTTCTAGGAGTAACTGCTAGGAGTTTAAGTGGTGAATCTAGAGGTAATGACCAATTTGCCATATTTCTAGGTGCTGGGAATGTATTTGATGTCAGCGGAATATAGGATTCCCGATTGATAAAGGTTTCAGTTGTATATTCATCCCAGTAGTCAATTTCGAATCATTGTTGATATCCCCACTAATTGGCATATATATAAGTCTATAATTGTCTCGATGTAAGTCGAATTCTTCATTTTCATATGATAAAATGAAGCGCAATTTAATAGAAAATTATAACATTTCCTGCCGATATTTCAATATTTAAAAAACCAAATTGAATTTGAATTTATTGAAATCGAATTTGAATTATTAAAATCGAATTTGAATTAATTAAATCGAATTTGAATTATTATAATTGAATTTGAATTATTGAAATCGAATTTGAATTATTAAAATCGAATTTGAACTTAACAAACAAACAATTGAGAAAAACAGAATAAACTTATAAATAAATGATTAGAAAAAATTTTTACTCGAGTCGTTTCATTTCTTTATCGGATTTTGTTTTAGCAGTTTGTTGAAGGTGATTGCTCTCGTTGACTTCTTCCCAAGGATTCGGAATTGTGGTCTATATATAAAAAGGGATTTGTGAATAATGTCTGTGAATAATCTCTTCTCATCCTACCCCATCATCTTCGATAGCTCGTTTCAATTTCTGGCTGTGGTCCTGGATTTTATCAGCATATTCCATTAGATGGAGTATGACACTTGTTGAAGCTGCTTCCACTGAGTCTATTTGATTTGAAAGTTTATTGGAGAATACTAAACACACATTGGCTGTTAATTTGATCCCTTACACATCTATTGTTTACCTTCGTTTAACTTTTTTAATCTTTCCGCTTCTTTTTCTACATCATCTTTGATTTTCTCTGAAGGCGTACGTGGTACCTATGACAAATTCGTTTTTACTATTTCTATACCGACACAAAAATCCGTTTTTTACTTTCTTTACGGACTCATTCATAAAAGGTTTGGATTCTTTCTGACTCGATTCAGGCCCATTAGATTCCTGATGATACTTTATTTAGAGACTTAATTTAAAATTTATCATGTATAAAACCTTGGATCCCTTAAAGCGACTTGTAAAAGACCTAAAACCACATTATTTCAATTAAATGATTGAAATTTATACGAAATTTATATAAATAAGTCTTGCAAATTTGTATATTTACTAACTAATTAATAACGTTTATCCAATGAAGTAATTTTATATGTGAATTCGTTTCTGTTCTATTTTCGATGAATCGGATCCATAATACGTAAATATTTAATACACAACTTATAATAATTAGAGCATATAGTTCAAGATCAGGGATCGGCAACCTTTGGCACGCGGTGGAGTTGTCAATGGCACTCTATACACCACTATAAAGTGGTCTAGGTAATAGTGACTCATACTGGCAAAGGCGGTTTCACATATATTCTTTAATATTATTAGATAAAAATATATATATTTGTATTGGTATTGAAATGGTATTTTTTGCTTTATTAAACACCAATGTTCCACACAACGTCAAATAATATCACAACCATGTGCTACTCTGTGGGGCTTTCAACGAGAGGGTAAATTTTATGTTGTTTGTTTTTCAATTATATATATATATATATATATATATAATTTTTTTAATGTGACAGACATATACCATTACTTATTTGTAAAAAAAAATAAGGTGGCACCCTAAATTAATTGGCAGTGTGGCTTGGCACACCACAGCTAAAAGCTTGCCGACTCCTGTTCTATATCATAGTTAATAAATTATCAATTGTATTTTCTTATTCGAAAAATAAATAAAATTATTGATCATAATTTAAATTAAAGTCAATACATTTTTATTGATCTATTATCATCTAACAAAGACTTATATTTTCTATTAATGGTGAAAATCAAAAATTTATCCAACGAAGTGTAATTTGGATCAAGTGTTTTATCAATTATATTTTTTGAAAAAATATAAATTCATCCATATTTATTATATGCATTTATAAATAAAATATATTAGAAAAAATAACAAAAAAATAAGTCTTCAGTTTTGTTAACGTCAAAAAAACAGTAACAATTAATTTTATTTATAAATATTTATCAGCATTTGCTGCTTTTTTAAGTATTCCTTGTACATTTTCTGTTTTTAAGAATGCCTGAAACTTATTGCACGTCATTTTGAAATTAAATGTAACACCAATCCATAAGGAAAAGGTGAAATCACAAATCCCTATGGTAAAAAATAGCGAGCAATAAGTAAGATAGAAATATAATTTCTCTATTTTTCTTAGTTTCGTTTAATTTTATGGTTTTTAAAAAAAAAAATCCTTTCAAGATGGGTAAAATCTATTCAAAATCTAAAACTGTTCAATATCGGGAGTTACAGTTCATATATCGGGAGGTCTGACAAGCCTGTGTGAAAGCTTTCGATTGATTGTGTAACAAACGCCAGTTTATGAATATATAAATTCATATTTATGGCATACAGTATTATGAACAAAGGAGTATTCAGATAGATTTTTGTAACACTGCTTCATCGGTATATATATATAACAGAATTTGAGGCAATTTGTGTTAATTGGGACTATCGTTGTTTCTCTTTTATCTGAGATTACACCAGTAAATGCTCGTTTTATTCCATTTATTACTTCAACTATACACAAACTATCAGTTATTTTGTCAGGGAATCTATTTCAGTGACTGATGAGACGGTTAAGTTGGAGAAAATATAATAAAGAAAGACTTGTGAGAGAAAAATGGCTTTCTGGAGCCATTTATGCAGTCTCAAAATCATTTGTATGCCGAAGCCTTCAAAATAGAAAGGCTGAAACATTGAGAGGAATAATAAAGTAAACAATCGAGAAAGATACAACAGTAGTATCTTCAAGATTATTTGGATGAATTTTGTTTCAGATACAACTTTGGCAAAGATGAAAAGGCGAAAATGTTTATTACTGTCTTGAAAAATCTTGAAGTGTTTAATTTGTTTTCATATTTTTTACTAAAATTCACACCTATTTATAAATTTCATTCATACTTACAAAAGTCTCTTTTATAGACTAAAAGCCGCTAATATAGACCAAAGTAAAATTCACCCTATTTATAAATTTCATTCATAGTATTACAAAAATCTCTTTTAGAGACTAAAAGCCGCTAATATAGACCAAAGTAAAATTCACCCTATTTATAAATTTCATTCATAGTATTACAAAAATCTCTTTTAGAGACTAAAAGTCGCTCATATAGACCAAAGTCCCTTATAAGACCCCCTTACCATAAAGACTTATTAATAACCTTTTCAAAGAGCCGCGTGCGGCTCGCGAGTTGTCATTTGCCCACCTCTGATCTATTATCATCTAACAAAGACTTCAATTGTGAAAATGAAAATTAAAAATTTCACTGATAAAGTTCAATAAGTATTCTATCAAGCAATTGAAGAAATTTATCAAAAAATCTGTAATACAAATCAATTAAGAATGGAATTTTTTAAAGGATTTCACTAAGTGGACGTCCATAAATTAGGTCAACAAAATAAGGGATGGCAGGGAGGGAGGGGGGTTTGACAAATGCTGACATAGACAGAGAGGAGTTACAAATAAATTGACGTCAACAATGTTAATCCTTATAAAAAATTTAATAAAATAAAAAATAGGACATTAAAGGAAGCCATCTTATAAATTAAAGTATATATAGAAAAATAGAAATTGAATACATTTTTTCATGTTCTTAACTTATGTTAATACCAGCATAATCTTTGTTAAATGTTGTACACGGAATTTTCAGCAACAAATCTATCGTGTAAATCGGGGGAAAGGCGTATAGGTATACGGAAATAATAATCATGTAATAGTTACGATTTAATGATTTAATGAAATATATATTTGTATAAAAAATCGAATTGATATTGATATAATAAATATTTTAATATAACCACTAATTTATTTCTGGGATTAATTCTGAGCATTAATATCGAAAATTGTAATAATTTAATGTTAAATGTTATACATCTATCCCTCGATTTACACGGTTCTTTTATGCACGTTTTCGCTTTTACATAGTTTCGAAAATTATATATTTTTTTATTTCACTCTTATATATACATATTTATCATAATAATAATATGCATATATATAAACATTTTTTAAAAAAATAAAAATACAGCAATACCTCGCTTAGTGCTGCTTTCGATTAGTGCGTTTTTTTGGGAGGGAAAAAATTAGAATTTATAATTTTTTATCAATAAAATGCGCAAAAACGTATCAACTACCTCATTAATTCAAACAATGGAGCAAGGTGTCATTGCAACATTCAAAGCCTATTATTTACACGCCGAACATTTTCGCAAGCTATAAAAGCAACGCCAGGGTAAAATTCACCAACTTTCACTGAATTTTGGAAGAGTTACAACATCAGAAATGTTATTAAAAATATCGACGAAGCTTGGCACGAAATTACTGACAGCAATCTGAGGGCAGTTTGAAAATATATTTTGCCGCATTGCGCAAATGATTTCGTAGGCTTTGAGACTCATTTTGCTGAGGTCACTCATCACATAGTAGAAATTGGAAGAGACCTAGGTTTTAGTGAAATTGATTCTGCCAATGTGATATAGTGCATAGAATTCAAATTAGAATGAATTGGACTATGAAACTCTTCTTAAAATGGAAGAACAACGAGCATTTGAAGAAAGGGACAGTGACTTAGATAACACAGTTGCAATTAATACACCAACAAAGGAATTATCAACTGAAGAACTTTCAAAAATTATTAACATGGCCGACAAGCTTTCATAACATATCATGGAAGTTGATCCTAATTTTGAACGCAGATTCATGTTCGCCGAAACATTGGCAGTTTAATTCGTTGCTACAGAGAGTTGTTTGAAGTCCAAAAAAAACCAAAGAAGATAAGTAAACAAACATCGATCCGACAATTTTTGGAAACTAAAAAATAAAATTTTTTTTAGCTCGAATTTGCGAGTGCTATTTTTTTCAATTTCTCCGCTATTTACCGTTAGAATTAACTTCAACAATTTTTTCCGGGAAGGTCATAAATTAGGTAAAAAATTAGGTAAAACTATATTTTAAATCATAATCCAGTTGTTGAGGGAGCTAATCAATTTCAAAGAGAACTCAATCGATGTTTGCGAAATATCAATAAATCTCTAAAGATTTGACTAAAAATAGCACTCAACTGTTAATTATAAATTTTGTGACAAAGATCACACCGGAAGAAGTTCCTACACAGTCTATAAATAATGATTCAGAAATATCCATTTCAAGCGAAGAAAGTGAAATTTAGTCCATTTCGAAAGAGAAGCCAAAACACTGAGGATTAAAATTCAGTAACACTTTACTATGGTTTATAAAATGCCTTTGTCCACATTTACATGGAATTTTCAGGAACCAATCTAGTGTGTAAATCTGGGGAAAGGCGTATTAGGTGTATACGGAAACAATAATGATGTAATAGTTATGATTTAATTAAATATATATATTTGTAAAAAAATCGAATTGATATTGATATAATAAATTAGTATATTAAATGGCATTTGAAAAATAATAAAACTAATTTATATATAAAGTTCAATGTTTTCTAGATAATAAAATAGTAGGTAGCTTTCTGCGCCCACACACCATTGGATAATAAGTAGGGGGTTATCGCTGATTAAGTTGTGTAATTAATCACGGTGTGTCTTGATTACATAATTATGTAATCAAGCTAATTAATTTTTGTGTGCGCACATTTTTTTTGATAAATTTTTTTCGAATTTTTGGCGCGATTTTTTTTTAAATTTAAATTTTTATGTTTTTTTTTATGTAATTAATTTTTGACCCGATTTTTATATTTTAATGTAAAATATTTTATATGCAATTTTTAAGATAAATTTTAAAATTGAGTTTAAACTATAATTTTAATGATTTTTAAAGATGAAATTTTTTGTATAATTTTTATATATAATTTAAAATATAATTTTTTAAAGTAAAATTATAAAGTAAATTTTATAATTTTTCAAAGAAATTTTTATATATGCTTTCTAAAGATGAAATTTTTAACATGATTATTTTTATTTAATTTATTATTAAATTAAATTATAATTATTTAATTTTTAAAAAATCTAGATCGGGGTTTCTCAGTGTTTTATGACAAAAATATAAATTCACATGTATATTGTGTTTTTTTATGCGGTAGATACGCTCCCCAGGAAACCACGTAAAAAACACGACTTACGTTGTATAAATAGAAATACGTTCTAAAATTTTCAAAAAGCACATAAAATACAAATAAATTAATAGTTGGGCGGAAAAATTGAAAAAAACATAAAATTATGTAATAATAAATATATAGTTTAATATAACATTTTTGCTTTTAATATTTAAAGAAAATTTGAAACGGAACATTGTGATTTGAATGATTCTCTATTCAAAATTATCTGGTTGGTTTAGGTTTGACAAAAATTAGTCCTAATCTGGACCGAATGGGGTAAATCGCATAACTTCAAAAACGCATATAAAAAAGAATTGATTGTATAAAAAATCGAATTGATATTGATATAATAAATTAGAATATTAAATGAGATTTGAAAAATAATAATAAAACTAATTCAGAAGAGGTCAATGGAAATTAGTAAAATATTGGGTTAATAAAATGTAAGTGCTAAAATATATTTATTTTTTATAATTAATATTATTATCATTATATTTAATTATTGTTATTTATTAATAATTATTATTAAAAATTATTTTATATTAATATTATATATTAATTTTTTTTAAATAATTTCATAAATATTTGATCATTTGCAACCAAATTTATCGTAATCAATTTAGCTGAATAAATAGGGTGACCTAATAATATAACTTAGTAGGAAGTCGTAATTATAATGAGAACATTGTTATATTTTAATACAAAGTTGTATAATTATGAAATCAATATATATAAATTACATTTTAATTTACCAGTACAATTTTTAATGATATTTTAAAGGAACATGAAATAATTTACTTCTATGAAATCGCATTCCTAAATATGCCAAACGATAATAAATAATATTTAACTCCAAAATAGGCAACAAATAAACCATTATTTCAATACTTACTCCATTTTATTGCTTTTTATTGATAATTTACTATTTTTTTTAAATAAAAATGACAATAAACATAAATAATCATAGTATGAATTATTAATCAAATATTTGTAAAAGTTTTTAATTCGAATTATTTATATTAAATTGTTTTGCATACTCGAAGAAATTGAAACTATCCCATTTTTTCCTAAATAATTAAACGAATAATATTTATAAGATAAAATATTTTTTAACATTATTCTATCAGTAATTGGTATATCAAAATATTCGTCTAGAAATTGTTTAGTTCGCTTTGGTAGATACGGCGCAACCTTTTCTCGAAAATCATCATTGTAATAATATGACAATCCAGTTCCTAATAAAGTAATTGATGAAATTCCTAAGAAAATTGGAACAAAGGCTGACTGCTGATATTCATATCTATTACTAAATTATTTTAAAAGTAAAGCAATTCTGACTAATTACTTTTGCTTGTGTGATTTTTCTGATGTACTTTGCAAATTTGTTGATTTAGAATTGAATCGTTTAATTACATATTCTAAAGTCTGAATATAATTAAATTTTACTTGCTGTAAATAAATATTTTAATATAACCACTAATTTATTTCTGGGATTAATTCTGAGCATTAATATCGAAAATTGTAATAATTTAATTTGCAAACCTCATGAATATATTAAAACAATAGTTCCAATAAATTACTTAATTTCAATTTGATTTGTAAAATAAATGAGTAACAATTCAATTTTTCATAAATAAAAGAATGAAATTTGAAGTCTTTAATCCTTTGATTATTATACTGTAGTTAAATATCGCAAGACTTTATTAAAAAATGCCTACGTGAGTGATATCATCAACAAGTTAATTCATTGTTTTATTTAACACAAATATTTAGCACTGCTGTTTTTAAATGTTTGAAGAAATTATTTGAAAATTACCAAGTTTATTATTTTGGTATGTAGCGTATTCTTTGATCGGTTGTAGATATCTATGTGGGGTTAATGGTTTTTGACCTTGACCCTTTACATACAATGCTTTCCTGACTGCCACTGGTTACCCGTTGCCAGGCAACGTTGGTACTGTAAACAATGGTTCTGAGACCGTCAGAGGTAAGCTTTATTTCTAAAACTGCTAAGACCCGGTCTACAGCTGGTTCAGCGAGCTACTGTTAGAAGGTGTATGCTCGAGTTGCTCTTTTAGGTCCCTTACTTTTTTTACATCTTAATCATTCAGCTTATGACTTACTTCTCCAATGAAACATTACTGCCAATAGCACGATAACCGAATTAAAACAATAACCAGATTAAACATAAACATTTATTATAACATTTCGATTTACAGATGATAGACAAATTAGATTCACAAAGCTTTTATCATAATATTATTTACAATTATCATCAGTTGTTTCTTAGTTGCTGGAGCCGTCTGCGTTCTCTCTTGGCTCGTCCTGGCCTTATATGAGTCTTCGGCTTTCCTGGTAGTTTATTGGTACGACTTTGATCCTGATATGCAACTTGTGCCGGAGCAAGCACCAAACGGTAAGTGACAGCACTGCCCTCTTGGCTTGCCGCCAATGCGACTTCTAACCCTCTGATTTGAACTTTCTGGGCCTGATTCATGGCCTTTTCCTCCTTCCACTCTCATTGAACCGCGGTGAGTCGTTGATAAATTCGTTTCACACGGGAGGGTTCAATCCACATGGCCCTTGTTCACTGGAGTTCGCGACTGAGTTGTACACATTGTTGATGAAGTCCGATATTCTCCCGTCGCAGTTTCTTTAATTCCTGTCCGATTTCTTGGATTGAGTCCATGGCTGAATTTACAAACTTCGTTAGTGAATCATATTAGTTATAAGTTTAAAAATATATATATATATATATATATATATATATATATATATATATGGAAAACTCGTGTAATTTTCATTAATGGATATGATTAGTTACTTACTTTAATTAATAATAGTCATTCTGAATTTCACTTAATTGTATTTCCGTGTTTACAAGCTACTAATTCATTTTATTCTGAAATTTCGTTTATTTATTTGGATAATTAATCTACGATATTATTTAAATTTGAAATTGCAGTTGCAATTTTCGATTTGACAAAATTAAATCTAACTAAAAAACGTTTATTTTCACCATTACATTTATACAAGAGTTCATTTCATGACTTTATTCCCGTAGGACCGATAAGTAGCTTCACGCTTTAGAGGACACCATGAATAGGCGTGTTCCTCGCTCGTTCGATCTGTCAGAAGTTCCAGGATGTCCGGTTGAATTATCTGCTTGAGCACAGCCAAATGTACGGGTCCATCGAGATTTAGAAGAGCCGGATCGTCCGGATTGAATGCTACGCCATATTCGGGAAGGTGGCCATCGGAGCTAGGAATGCGGCTGCTTGCAATGTCGGAGTTGATTCTCGCCAGTCGTCTGCGTTGAAGGTTTGCCTTCCACCGGAATTTTCTCTCAAGATGTTCAAATTGTTGCAGCATGACCTCGGCCTCATGACGAATCTCTCTAGCCGGATTCCATCCTGGTTCCTTCTTTATTGCGAGGCTTGGCATCTCTGCATCTTCACTTTGGCTCTGATTCTGGTAGGGTCATTCCTGGTTACCGTACGTGGATAGAAAGTATCCGCGATCCCACAGTGCTTGCCTATATCATCCTTCTAATCGGTTGGGGATCGTAAGGGTCGTACGTGATTTGTTCGTCCATTTGAAGCGAGTAGAGTCAGATTCTAATGGAATAGATGTTAATTTAGGGTCGATTTGGTTTAATAGAATTATTTCTATTGTTATATTACGAACAAATTTACATCTCCAACAATTTCCTTATACGTGGTCCTTCTAATTGAAATGCTGATTGTTCTTCTCCAACCGGTTTGTTCTATGATGGTGTATATCTCTTTTCTTCGTCGACCTTTTGTTCGTTGCGTTTGACATATTGAATAATTGATATAATTATTTAGTATCCGTATGTATTTATATCAAGTGACGAGGGGCTGGCTGTGAGCGTTTTACTATCGCTCAAAAATTGTACATGTGGTTTATTTATATAACTGGAATTAAGTTAATTATTTGTTTACTAATTGTAGCGGCTGTTTCTAGTAGCTTAAATAATTTTATCTATTTGACAGTTGCATGCAAACAATCTGAAAATCGTCCCCTGATTGCACTTCGGATTTCTTCCTATGACTAATTTGTAATTAGATTATGCAGTGGCTGCAAATAAAACAGATGTTCAACTAATTACACTACGGGTGTGTATGAGAGAGCTAAGGTGTGGTGCTACTTTTATTCATTGTCTAGTTGGTTCATTATCCATTAACTATTGTAATAGTTACATCACCTCCATAACACATTCATAATATACACTCATGCTCACTTCGATTGTTTTTCCGATAGTGCTTGATAATAGTTTGAGACGTTCGTTCCGGACGCTTTGTTATACAATGCTATTTTTTCTGATAAAAAACGTCTAAGCTTTTTACGAGAAAAGTGATCCCTCACAAGTGAATGATATTCTGCGAAAATGAACTGGTATATATAACTGTTTGGTGACCCTAATCTTGCGTGTAAATTTTAGTGCGATAAAACAAAATTTGACCTTGAAATCATTTGTGTTATTTAACTTTAATTTTTATTATTTTCTTGATTTAGATTGACAATTTATTTCTTAAATTTTTAATTGAATTTTTCCAACCAAAAATATTTTATTTTAATTTTATTTTATTCATTAGTTTTTTGCTTTTATATAAATTGTAATTTTTCGGTCAAATCTTTGTGTTATTCTGTTATTTTTATGTTAGTTTCGTGCTGATCTTGGTGCATTTTGTTATTTTGATTTATTTTTGTTTTTGATTTTATATTTTAATTGTATCTTTCTCGCATTTTACGGTAGTTTATTTGATGTTTATGGGTCTGATTTTAAATCTGCATGTTATATTTGCGTGCTATTTCCAATTCATTCAAACAAAATCTAGTGCTGGCCCAACATCTAGCACGATCTGATTGAATTCACGGATGTATTTGAGTAGCAGTCTGAGCACATAGCATATAGCTATCAAGTTTATGGCAGCCCTACCATTTCTATCGGTGTCCTCATTCCAATAAATCAAACAACCCAACACAATAAAGTTTATTTAAAAGCACCACAATAATTACAACGTTATCAACACAATTTCAATTGCAACTTACAAGCAAAATCAGTTTTAAATTTAATTCAATCTGTACTCTTTTCTACATTACTTTTATTTCCTCGTTTGAACTCGCCTTATTGTTTGGCATATGCCCATATCAGTTTCCACACACAAAATATTTATCTTAGAATTTTTAGTTAATATTTACATTTTAATTATTATTTTGAATTTGACGTTTTTATTGATTTACATTTGATTTTGTGATTTTTCTTTTATCTTGTGCCTGTTTAGTCAAACCCCAATAATATTTAAAAATTCTTACTATGTCAAATTTTTTTTATCGGATTATTATAAATAATCAGAGACGCATATAGCAAACGATTGGGTTAAATATTTTTAATTCATAAATTATTAATAATAATCATTGGTATATTATAATGTAGGTAAATGCTTAAGGCATCAAATCTTGAAGCACCATAAATATTTCCCCTTTAAAATAATACATTCTTTGCATAGCCTACAACTGAATATAAAGACCATGCAAGAATCTGGTGTCCAGTAAATGAAAAACTGTAAAGTCAGGTATGTTGTAGCTGCTGCGCCCGTAGCAAAAATTTTTAAAAATTCGACAGTTTAATTTACACGAATAATTCATCAAATAATGGGGGCACCATAAATATATATTATAGGGCACCGCTATGTCATAACGTTCCACTAATAACAATCACTTTGTAAAACAATAGAAACGAATCAACGGTACGTATTAATTTCCTTTGATGACTTAGTTGTTATTAAATGTTGCGCGATATCCTTGTGATAAAAATAATAATGTTGTAGTGTGGGTCATGACTTTCTTGACCTTAAGCGAAGTTAGTCTCATAACCCACCAACACATGTAATAAATCAACTTGCTTGCACCCGTTGCCAAGAAACGTTAGTCATGTGACAGCTACTGGTTCATTCGCTTCGTTTTCAGGACTATTATGGCCCTGATGAACTTTCGATCCAGCGAACCACCGATAAAAATATTTTGCTTGACTTGATTTTTTTCTGCCCCTCTCAAACGTAATCGTCATTCATTATCGTTCCCTCTGTATAGCAGGCAAGCATATACCAAGTATTTATAAAACTCCGATTCCACACGTCAGTTTATCATTTACAATAATTCACACTACTGTAAATCATTAACCAAAAAATTAATGGTTGTTGGCTTTTTGACATCGACCTCGCTTGCGAACTCGCTCGGCTTGTTCGATGTTCTTCCCTTTGACTGTCTTAGATGAAGGAGCTGACTGTCTTTCCCGGTTATTGACTCTGTATAATACTTTGGCCGGTAATAAAACTAGCGGGTAAGTTACCAATTGGCTATCTTGGCACACCACCAGGGCTGTTTCCAGTTCCCGTAAATTCACCTTCGCTGCCCGGTGTTGACTCTGATCATAGTAGAAGACTTTCTAAAAAACATGTTGGGTTTGGAATAAATAATTGACATTATCGGGTTGAATTGTGGCCCCCGTTCGGCTACAACTCTCTGTCATTTAGATTATTTGTCGTGGACCTCCTGTTTGGGACTTGGAGATGTAATTTCCTTGATTTGATGATGGCAATAAAAAATAGATTAAATCAAAACCATTCGACATATTCGATAAGCCTCTATTTTACACTCAATTCTTTACAGCACGCCTAAACTGCCACCCTACTCTAACAAATTATTAACAAAGTGAATTAGAAATTTCGAGCTTAAACAACACACATTACACATTGGAGATATTCGTCACCTTTAACATCTTTTCTGGTTCTGGCCCTAGTGGTGGCCTTGACGGATCACGAAATTTATGTCTCTCTCTTCTGATACGATAACCGCAAGAAGTCGATGGAACCGCCACCAATGTCTGCGCTTGGATAGCTCCAAATTTTGGATCATCCAGATCGTAGACGACTGAGTAGCGAGTTAATCGGCATCTGAGCTTGGAACAATTCCAGCTCGAATGTCGAGGTTCAGCTGGATCGGTCGTGTTTGAGCGTTGAGAAGACATCAATCTCTGGCAGTTGGTTTTGTCTGCAAACCAAGATTTCGGCTTGATTTCAGTTTCAAGGTGATGCTGGGCAAATTCACCTTCACATTTTCCCTTCGTTCTCCAAAAGTTCATTCATGTATCTCAGGGATTCATTACATTAAATCTACTGTCCGAGAGAATTCGGTGGAGCCTCGCCTCCCCTGTCCGGGTCCCTTTTATCGTCGTGTGTCCAGGATCGCCCGTAGACCGAGCATCGCCGTAGATACATTCTGGAAAATGGAATTATAATTTTATCGCGATAACCACCGAAGACTCCTGGAGTATTTTTTATAGGTGGATTCGTAAGGGTTGAAAATAGTGCATTTATGAGATTGTCTTTAAAAGATTCGGGAAAATTGAATTAAAATAGTATTTGCAAATTTTTCAGTCCGAGACATTCGTATTCTGTTTTTTTGTATATATTATTCTAGCTTGTGTAATTCCGGTTGTGGACCAGGGAAAATATGAAAACCAGAAGGATCTCAATACATTTAAAAATAATTAGTAAACATAGTACATCTGAACAATAATTTCATAAAGACATTAATCTCAATCACGACCAAGTCTTCGTATAGACTGAATTCAGAATAGTTAAAAAGTTATTTCTTTTTCCAGTTCTTTCAGAACTAAATTTCTTCAAAATTATGCTTCCCAAAAAATTTTATCAAGAATTGATATCCAATTTGTTCGGAATTCTGTCTAAAGTCATTTGCTTTTATACCTATAATTTGACCCTAACCTTGTATGTTATTTTTACTGCAATCAAACAAAGTTTGACCTTGTGATTATTTGTAAGATCTAACTTAAATTGTTATTATTTTTCTATTCTAAATTGAAAATTTATTTGTATGATTTTTAACTGAATTTCTTTAATCACAAATATTTTATTTAATATTCATTTTTAGCATTTTTTTCTGATTTTTATAAACTTTCGATTTTTGATCAAATTTTTCTGTTAATCTGCTATTTTTTGTGTAAATTTCTTGATGATCTTGGAGCAAATTTATATATTTTATTTAACTTGTGTGATTCTTTTAATTTTATTTTGCTTTTCTGTTTTCCTCTATATTTTTCTGTTTATTTGGTGAATGTCAGATTTTAAATTATCTTGGTGCTGGATTTTCGTGGTATGTGCAGGTTATATAAACCAAATTAAGGGCCTTGTATTCTGGTCAAACAATAAAAAGGAAATTTTTGATTGTCATAGGTTTTTATTGGAAAATTATTTTCCACCGGTTGACGTTATTATTTGAGTTAATTAAATCAACAAATTAGTTTCTGAAACATTTTATTATAAACTTTTTAATTCAGAAAACGTTTTAACTTTAAAGTTTGCCATATGTTGGGTTATTATTTTTGAAAGTCGGTTCCCTCTGACTCCTCGTGTCTTTTTCGAATTAAATAAGCATACCCAACACAGAATAATTTTATTTGCACTTTACCACAGTTACAACTCAATCCGATTTATTTCAATGTTTTGTAATTATAATTTCACTGATTTATTTGCACCGAATAAATTTGATTATCTTAAGGTAGGTTATCCAATTGATAATCACCCTTTCTGATAGATAACTTTGATTTTACCTGGGTTTAGACTGTTTTACTGACCTGACTAGACTACTCGTTTGCTTCAATCACTGGCCATTTTGTGTTTTTCCCTTTTCCTTTTATACTCCTGCTCAGACTGTTTTCAGACAATTGTCAACAAAAATTGCTACATTATTAAATTATGAAAAATAATTACTTCCAACAGACCACCTTAGACGACATTTGTCAACAACGTTTGCTACATTACTAAATTACAAATTAGGAAATAATTACCTCTCCATAGATCATTGGCGCCCATTTAATATTGTTTAGGCCAATTTACCCTTTTATATTATTCCGTCTACACACCGGGTTTTCCTCATCTCTCGGGTTTCCCATTACCTCAGACTTCCCATTGACTCGGGCTTCCCATAAGTAATTAATTTTTTAATTAATTTCTTTTGTTGTCATATTATTTTCTAGGGTTCCCTCACTAAATTTTTATTATTATTTCTGGACTCGTCTCTCAATTTGGCGTTCAACCATACCAATTTCCCCCGATCAATACTACTTTCGAATTTTTATAAATTTTTTAATTAATGTTGCACTTTTATCATTTTGGTGTTTTATTGATTTTACTGTGCTTTTCTCGTAATACCCTAACACATAATTTTACTTTTCGTACTTTAAAAATTTGTTATTTCAATTTAATTTTTTCATTAAAATTTATCATACTTTCTTCTATTGTGATTTTAATTATTTGGGCGTTTCAAAGCTTCTGGTTTATATTTTGGTTGGTTTTTTGATCTTGTAATGTTTTGGGGCCAATTCAACCTCTAGAGATAGTATCGTAAATCGAGAAAGTATTTATATTTGATGTCAGACTTCCATTGGGAATCATATTTGCATTGTAACTGGAACGATTATCTGAGTTTGGACTTGGATCGGTCGTGGAAATTCGATTAATTTTTAGAAATGAAAGCTTCGGTTCCTTGTATGTGCAATATTTTTGTAAGCTACATTTCTGCAAGCTTCTTTCGGCAAGTTTAACTTATTTGCATCATTTTATAGAAAATTCCGACAACAATGACTTATCAACAGGAGCTGATCAATAGACAAAAATGTGTATTTTTTATTTTAGAGGCAAATATTTGTAAAAAAACAAAACAAAAAAATTGAGTATATTAGATTTTTGAAGTATATCACGATTTAGAGTGATGATACAAATGAGGTAAATAAAAATATGTTATAATTAAATTATTTTATATTAAGATTTTGTTCAAAATTTCTCGATTTATGCATGAGCATAGGGGAGGCGCAAAGCGGTAAGCATATTAAGCATCGCATGGTGGCACATACTAGGATGGGACGCCAACGTTGAGACGAATTTTAAAAATTATTATGAATAAAAACATGAACATGAAAAACAAAAACATAAAATGAATATCAACTAAATAATTAACGATTTTGTGGTGGCAAGAGCACGTAGAGTGAAGCTTTAAGGAATATTGCCTATATATAAAATTAATGTATAGAACACTTAGAAATAAAATTTTACATTTGCTTGATTTTTTATTTAATTTTAATACCTTTATTTTCACTTAGGTTGAAATTATATTAATGTTATAAATATAATTGTTATTAATAATTACTTTATTTAAAATTATATAATACATGTATAGTTAATTGTTACGAAAGGTATACCTTATTTTGAAGGGGCGCATATTTTAGGTTTGCATAGGGGCACCAAACCAGTTTTCGCCGCCACTGCATGAGCATATGCGGTAATTTAATATACATTTTAAGAAACTATTTTAATATAATTTATTTTATAATATTAATTATAATATATATAATTAATAACCAGTACATTTTCTAAATTTTATTATCAAGCCATACGAAGCCAAATAAATAAAAGGAAATTTAAATATTTTAACCCAGATTGACAGGTTACTATCAATTTTGTAAACCTTTGGGATTTTGTTTATTAATTAAATTGAAAAATTTATCTTAATTAATTCATATTTTTCAAATAAATGCTATTAAACCATTTTGAAAAAAATTTCTTATAATTTTAATTATTGTGGTGGGTTTCTGGGTTTTGATATTTTGAAACTATATGGTTGTTACCCAGACAACCCCATACAAATATTCTTTCGCTTACCACTCGGCACCCGTTGCTAAGCAACGTTGGAACTGTGTTCGAGTGGGTAGATCGTCCGCAAAAAGTGAGCGTTATTGCTAATGCTATAATTGACCGAACGATCTCTGGGTCCAACGAGCTGTCGATAGAAGACCTGTGCTCGCTTTTGATTCTTAGGTCCCATTATTCTCCTATCTCTGTCAAATGCTAACCTATACTCTCATATCATTCATTGTTATGTCCATTCCCAAAGTCCTTCTTATCGTTGTCCGTGTTGATGATTATTCTTTGGCCTGTACCCTTTGGTTACGTTAAATATTCTCACATTATCTCTCTTACTCTTATCCCTATTTTAACTACTATGCTTCCTATTATTGTCATTAGCATTATCATGGTTACTATTACATGTATTACCTTTATTAGTTGTTACTAATATTACCTTTATTATTATCTTTATTACTATAAATTACTGTTATATTTATTTTTATTACTACTATTATTTTTTTTCTACTATTATTATTATCATAATTATTATCATCATTACTACAAATACCATGATTATTATTATTATTATTATTATTATTATTATTATTATTATTATTATTATTATTATTATTATTATTATTGTAATCACCATTACCCTTATCATTATCGTTATTATTATTAAGATTTTGTAGGGATCCGTCCTTATTCCTCAGCGTTAAAATTTTTTTATTGATATACAACATTAGCCGTAATCCATCTGTATTTTTCGGTTTTCGATAAAGTATTTTTGTAAATTCGAAAATTTTAGCAGCGTTCCGCCCTTATTTTACGGTTCATCCCTATATTACAGTTTTCGACAAAGTATTTTCATTGACTCGGAAAATTTGAGCAGCGTTCCACCCTTATTTTACGCGTTCCATTTTTACTTTACTATTTTTGTTAAGTATTTAAATTAATTCGGAAAATCTGAGCAGCGTCCCGCCCATATCTTCCGCCTCAACTCAAATTAATTTATTTAATTCTTATTTAAAAACATTATTTTTCATGATTTTGGTCGTTCGGATTAATCTTTTTCCGATGGCTATTCATTTTAACTGTTGCAACGATTTCGCAATTTTTCCTGCTACCCATTCCCTCTTTTTGTCCTTAAGATCTATGTATGTTCATTTCATAGTTAATGAGTGCCCACTGGACTACTCGGTGTTAGAGATATTGAGCCGATTGTTGTTAAAAATTTATGTCAATTTTACAGGAAACGGATGATGAAGGAGCAGCCAAAGGGCTACTCATTTACCCTCCAATTTCCCCTATGTACGGATAATATTGACGTTCCGATCCCTGCGTTCCGCACGCCGGGTCTTCACGGGCACAGATCATCGGCGGTATTCCACGCACTTACACGAATCTGAATACTGTATATGATTTTACTATCTTGCAATGTATTGGCTGTGGGCCGGAAAATTTTCGACAATTAGAAAATAATTTAAGCATCATAATAATTTATTAAAACCAAAGCTAAATTACCGGCTACTTCCATTAAAATTCATAAATTCAACCATTCAAATTAAAAACATTGAATTAAACTTCCTAAATAAATCGAATGCATCCATAAAACTCCATAAATCCATATCCATAAAATTCATAATTATCCATAAAATTCATAAATATCCATAAATCCATATCCTTCCTAAATAAATCGAATACATCCATAAAAATTCATTAAAAACATCGAATTAAATAATCCAAAGTGAAACTGCTGACAACCAGTGTCAAAATACGATTTAAAATCAATACTGAAAATTAAGATTAGAAATTTGTCAAATCATATCAGTATATATACCTATAATTTGGCCTTAACCTTGCGTGTTAGTTTTATTGCGATTAAACAAAATTCGACTTTGAAATTATTTATGTTATCTAAATTAAATTTTTATTTATTTCTTAATTTAAATTGGTAATTTATTTTTAACATTTTTAATTAAATTTATTCATTCAAAAATATTTTATTTTTATTCATTTAATTCATTAATTTCTAATTTTTATATAAATGGTCATTTTACGGTTGAATTTTCTTGTTATTATGTTATTTTTTATGTAACTTTCGTGCGGTTCTTGATGCATTTTGTATTTATTTTATTTTACTTTTATGTTTTTAATTTTATATTTATTTATATTCTCTCAGATTTTAAAATGTTTAATTGGTGTTGTATATTGTATTTTAAGTTATCTTGATGCTATGTTTTTGTGCTGTATTACTGATGCATTTAAACAATTTTCAAGGCTATCTGTGTGCTGGCCCAACATAAAACACTCCGGGGCCCGTAAAATTGCGACCCGCAATTTCTAAAAGATTCAATCTATGAACTATACAGAGTTTACGTTTTCCATTCAATTGGGTCTACGAGCTACAGGGTCGTGACCTTAAAACCCACATGCATAAAAATAATCATACAGTATACATCAATATACGGATTCCAAGATGAAGTGAAAGAGGACATACAGTCCGGTCATGATCACACATAAAGAATAGTTAATAGTCTAAGAATCATTAGTTCATTGTTAATCATGAGTTCAATATTCTGTCACTTGGGCATTCGTCTCGCTGATGCCTTGAGTTTCTTGGTTTCTGATTGATTTCTTTCTTCAGCAGGTTCTGATATTTTGACGATTCGATATCTGTTGTGCGATTTGACTTTGAGATTTTGTTTAGTTTGGGGAATTGACTTCATTAGATGCCGATTGTTTGGAAGATTGGCAGGTGTAGTGACTGTCAGATAGAAGAATAAATCGAATGTTTCGTTCAAGACTCCTTTTTCGCTGGTTTATTTAGGGTTTTAAGTTGTAAATTGACATTCTAACTTTCGTTTGTTGATTTTTTCTTTACATCTTGAACTGGGTGGTGTTCAATTGGATTCTGTGGATAGCTGACCCTTTATCATATTATCTAGTCTCGATTGTTTGATGATAATTGATCGGTTCGGGATTATTCATTATTCTTTAGGTTTGTTTGGGTTTCATCTTTTTGGTTATCGGTTTCAGCTATTTGTTCTTGATTTTAGGTTCTTTTTTTTGTTATTTTGTACTGTTTCTAAAGAGCATCCATGAATATTTGAATATGATTTCCTTGACGAACGTTTCCTTTTCTACTGAATTTCGATTTTATTTTTTTTTCTAGAGTTCTGATGGTTTGAACGATCTGTTTTTGTTGTTTTAATCTTTTGACCATTGGGTATAATAGGAATTGATCCGTCCGTGATTGGTATCCTTTGGGGTTTCTCATGGCTCGGCATATTTGCTACAGGTAATATTTTGCATCGTTTGATTGATTGGGGTTTTTTCGACATCTTTCTAAGGGATGCTAGGTTGTACATATGAGCTTATTACTGCTATCCTCCTTCTCATCGCCAATATCATGCTGCGTTCGAATTCCTTGTTTTTATAACAATTTTCAGGTTCCTTTAATAGGGCTTGTTATTATTTTCTCTTGATTTTGGGTAGTTGTTGACTTTCTGTTTCTCTCCTTTCTTTATCTTTGTTGCTTTTATTATCATATCTGGTTTCTCGTTTCTATGATTGGTATTAACTTTATTTTGACATCATTTATCTTCTTTGTTTATCTTTACTACGATTTGCAAGATCCTTTCAATATTCCATTTTGATTGGGTGCATTTTGTAGTTCAGCCTCATCATCTTTCGTCTTGTCGTTTGTTGGCATTGCCCTTTGCCTTCTCTCTTTACTGATTTGATTTATCTTTCTTGTTGTCGGGTTTTTGATTGTTGAGTTGTTTTTTGATTTTTTCTCTGGTCCGTTCTTTATTTGTATCCGGTGTTGAACTTCAGTCATGTTTGAAATTGCTATTTCCGTAATATTCATTTTGTCTCGTTTGGCTGCATCTAGTTTCACTTGCAAATGTACGTTTTTCTTGCTCTTTTCCTGGCTTTAATTTTGAGTCTCTTCCACTCCTTTGCTACATTTATTTCTTTGTCTTTTTAGTTTTTCCATTTAACTCAATCACCACAAATTTCGTTTCTCAGTTAGCTGTCCTTTGTTGTTATTCGCCAGTTTCTCATTACTTGATTCAGTTTTTTGTTAAATTATTCTCCCTCGTCTTTTTTGTTGATTGACTTGGAATTTCATCTATTTCTTCAATGCTTTCGTTTCGTGTTGATACTTCCTTTACTGTTTTGCTGCTTTATCTTGCTCCGATCGTGACTTTGTTTTCGTTGTTCCTGATTTTCGTCTCTCATCTGATTGCACTGGATTTTCCAAGTTTTAAATTGCACTCCAAGTCTACTCTTGTCTCTGATTTCCTTGATGGCTTCGGTACCTCTTAATCGGTTTATTTCAATTTCTGATTCTGATCTGATTCTTGTTTTACACTCATCTATCTAACTAAGCTTTACTGCTTGATATTTGATTGGCTTCCATTTGATTTGTTTCTCCATTTTAACGTAATATCGCATCACCTGTCTTTCTCATTCCGCTATATTCTTTATCCCATCGTCTGATTTCTAATTTGTTTTCGCTCTTTGACTATAATATTTATGTACTACTTTTAAATATTATCGGATATTATTATACTCATTCCATATAATATTTATACACCACTTTTATACATTACTATATAAACATATTTTATCTCCAAAGGGTCTTTGCGCAAGGTGCGTATCCCTCCGCATCTCTCGTCAATTACTGGATATATATCGATCTCACTTGGCTACTGGAGTGGTGAAATTAGTGACGGTAATTGTTGCGTCCATATCATACTTGGGTATTGGTTCATATTTTGACTTGCTTTGTTCTCTCGATTTTGAATTTTCTGTGAGTCCATCATTTGTTTCCAACAGATTTTGTCTGTGTTTTCTTCATCTTTATTTTTTATTTATTTCTTAATTTAAATTGGTAATTTATTTTTAACATTTTTAATTAAATTTATTCATTCAAAAATATTTTATTTTTATTCATTTAATTCATTAATTTCTAATTTTTATATAAATGGTCATTTTACGGTCGAATTTTCTTGTTATTATGTTATTTTTTATGTAAATTTCGTGCGGTTCTTGATGCATTTTGTATTTATTTTATTTTACTTTTATGTTTTTAATTTTATATTTATTTATATTCTCTCAGATTTTAAAATGTTTAATTGGTGCTGTATATTGTATTTTAAGTTATCTTGATGCTGGGTTTTTGTGCTGTATTACTGATGCATTTAAACAATTCTCAAGGCTATTTGTGTGCTGGCCCAACAATTGAAAAATTTATTTTAACTGTAAATTTTAATTTTACAAGCTCATAAAATTACGATGTTAAAATCGAACAGAAATTGATCAAGAAATAAAATATTATTGATGAGATTTATTTAACAAATATTTACAAATTATATTTTGAGCGAAAATGATAGATTAATCGGTTTCTGTGAAGTCAGTCATCACGAGTGCGAATATTGTAAGCGAGAAAAACCCAAAATATTGCGCAACCAATCAAATCTTTGAGCGAAAAATCTGCAATAAATGTAAAAACGAAGTGAGATATTCGACGCCCGTTCATGTGTTGGAGAAATGGTGGCATAGTTATTGTCTACAATGCTCTATTTGTGAAGATGAAATTAGTGGGAAATTTATTTCTATTAATGATCAGGTGCTATGTAAGGCTTGCTTTGAAGAAATTTATCCTGATAAAGGTATTTTATATTTTGTATACAATTCTTAGCAATCTAATTTCTTTTATCTTCATTTCTTTTTCTACTGTAAATTAATATTTTAACATATATTTAACACAGTTACTGTTATGTAGTCAGAAAATACATGATATCTTTCGACAGTTTGATTTATAACAGTCTTTGAATAATGACAATGTCGGTTAATCAGTAGTTGCAGAAGAATTTGTCGTGAAAATCCAAGATTTACATTTTGAAGAATTTGATATAAAGTAACTGGTTGCATACAATAATAAAAATAATATTAATAATAATAATAATAATAATAATAATAATAATAATAATAATAATAATAATAATTAAAATAACAATAATAATAACAATAATAATAATAAAAATAATAATAATAGAATAAAAAATAATAATAATAACATCAATTCAATCGAAATTAGCAATTATCACTTCTACAGAAGGTATTCACCTCGATTCATTGAATAAATTCATCTACAATATAACAAAGATAAATAAACTTATAGACCAAAATTAAATAATATCACAAAAATCAATAGCTTTATATCATAGAAACATGCAAACTAACTTTGATGTTATTTTTCATTCTGTCAATGAGACACAGTTTATTGTATGGAGTCTATATATATAGAAGTTGCAGGAAAATCAAATGTTGCACAGTAAATTCTGACTTTTCTTAAATTTTTAATCCGTTTAAAATGATGGCACTTCAAAACAAAATTTTTAATATCCTCTCTTTCTAACTGAATCTCTCTTGTGTTTTTAACTTTATATCACTATGTTCCTGGAGTATCGAAAGAATTATATTACTCAAATACATAGAAAATATATAATAAGGTTGTTTTAGTTTTGAAGAATTCTGATGGATGTTCGTGTTACAAATGTAAAAAACCGATCTACAATCGCATCATTCAAGCTTTTGGTCAGACATGGCACAACGAATGCCTAATGTGTGACCTCTGTGAATATCCGTTGACTCATTTCTTCATCGTTAGAAAGAATCATTTGATTTGTGAGAGATGTTTTACTGTTATCAACAATAATAGTAAGTTTATTTTAAGTTTTTTTCGAAATTAATTATAAGAACTAGCTGTCCACTCATCAAAATGACATTCCATAGGTATGATATCCAACAAAAAATATTTAAAATCCCAGAAGATACTAAAAGTTTTTAAAATCATAACTCTTAAGGACCGCCAAAAATTAGAAGGGGGAGTCAAACTTACTTAGATTTGTACGTTAATATATCTAAAAATATAAATTTTTAATTTCAAAAATTTGTTCAGCAGAGGTTGGGGAATTTCACCACAAGACTTTTCACACTCAAGAAGTTCCAACAATATTTTAGTCAAAATTCCGGTTCTTGTAAATACAATTTTCGTTCTTTTTCTTTACTATAAATTTTGATAAATCCTAATCTAATTACAACGATACACCTGATTCAGTTCATTAAAAACTTCTATAATAAAATGAAAAATCAATAAAGTTATAATATAGGGACATACATACTTACCCGTGTCTGCATGTAATTTGTTCAACTGAATAAAAACTTATATTATAGGAAGGAAGGAATTAGAAGAAAAATTTTTTTTTAACGTAAAAACATAATACATGGTAAATAATGCATGCAAACTTTCAAAATGTAGAAATGTTCAATTCATTAAAAACTCTATATAAAACTATTTTTAGTAACTTTTTAGGCAATTTTTTTTTAAATTAAAGCCGAAAATTTTTGAAAAAAATACCAAAAACTGTACTTTGTGTTGTAGAGAAAATTAAGAAATAATTTCGTAAGATTTTTCATGAAATTCAATCAATTTAATATTTTTACAACTTTTCAGATATTTCAAAAATATCCATCGAAATTCATTTAAGAGCTTGAATAATGATCTCATAAATATACGAGATCGCAATCCAAGCCCTAAAATATACTTCATTAAAAAAATTACCTGCAAGCCATTTTAAAAATGGCTAATTCATAAACTTAATCATAATTGTAATTGGTTGTTCATTAAAACTTCTATTATAGAAGTTTTTAATGAATTGAATCAGGTGTAAATAAATAAACTGATGCTATTATCAGTGTCGGCACAAGGCCAGTGCAAACCGTACGGCTGCATAAGGCCCCGCGTCGTTCCAGGTTTTAAATATAATGTTATAAATATATTGGTTTTATCTTTTGTTTTTGAAAAAAATTACTATAAATAACTTGATAATAATTTAAAACTTATAATTAATTATATTAATAAACCTTTTCCAGTGTAATATTAATATATGAATATAGTAAAACTAAAACAACGATTTTTAATTCTATTTATGAGAAAAATTATATTTTCTTTATCATTGTTTTTCTCCAACTTTAACACCGGGCCCTACTTTTGTTCGGGCTGGCCTTGACTATTATTATTAAACTAGGTAATTTACATGTGTTTGTGGTTGCATAAAAATACACAAATAAAATTAGTGATGCAATAATTCAAATGCAAAACAGGTAAAATTCAGAAAATTTAAATAAAGAGTAAAATTAATTAAAATTAAAAATCAATATTTTGCAAGAGGAAATTTGAGCAGGTAGAAAATTAAAGTTAAAAACGAATATAGGTATAAAAAGTGGATGTGGGTCTTCAGGTAAAGATGTGACAAAAAAATAAAAACTAATTAAATATTTAGTTCATTTATAACAGTTTCGTGAACCGTGAGATGGCCAACCAATTTGGAATTATCTTATTAAGTCCATTATTGGTTATACTCTAAATAATATAAAACCAAAGGCAAGCGTCAAAAAAGAGAAGAAATCACGAAAACAAATATTGACAGAACAGAATATCGAGATGATAAAATTGAAAGAAGCTGAAATTAATTACTGAAGCCTCAGGGATAGGTCACTTTTTTTTAACTGAGCAGTCAACCCTTGGTAAACTTACTCAATTAATTTTATTGATTGGTCAAGTGAACTCGTTGTATAGTGATTGATTCTGTGAAATTGTTATGTAAGAAATACTTTCGGCATTTTTGGCATAATGCGTCTTCTTTTAATAAGTAACTAATCTTTGTTTTCCCAAAATGTTTTATTTTTCGACTTACAGACTTACTAAAAGAAATTATATAAGTAAATTTCAATTTTTTTCCATTTGTAATCAAATTCCTTTCTGGATTCGTAAGAAATATAATAAAATAAATTATTTTGAAGGATCATTTTTGTGACGGTTTACTAACTGAAAAATAACGCTTTTGGTAACTATCCGCAGGGTTCTCCGTAATTTTTGATTGAAACTTAAAATATAAGAAATAATTTTGAGTTAAAAAACAAACTATATTTTTTTCAAATTCATTTATCGTCATTTTTAGACTATTGATCAATATTTTGTCATTTATTAAGGACAGCGCTAAATTTAAAACAAAATATTGATTAATAGTCTAAAAAGAAATTACGATAAAGGAAATTCAAAACGTTATTAAAATGTAACTTATTGTAAAATCACGCTAAATACAATTCAGTTAAAAGCAAAGCATTTCCATTTTTGTAAGTCTGGATTCGGGAGGTGGCACCAATGGCACTGAGTCCTTGATAAATGGAACAAGGTCCTTATAAAATTGGAAAAATTGCCTACTTTATGTTTGCACTTAGTTATTATTTTGACAATGAGTTACAGACTTATTTTTTCTATATCACAAGTATTTGGGTCTATCTATTTGGTCTAGTACATCTTTTGGTCTCTAGATTACTTAACCAAAAAGGTTGGCTTGATGCCTACTGAAGGTCGAGGTTCTAAAAATGTAACGAAATCTGCGGACACAATTGATACAAACTCTTCATTTTTGCGCGTCTTTCTCAATATCAAATCATTTTTATATTTAAAAACAAAATTATTATTTTAATATTTTAGACAATGAGGTGCTGCACATCGGCAGTGATCCCTATTATTGCTCGGCTTGCAAAAATAGAATTTTAAAATGTCAAAGATTTATTAATGCGTACAACAAAACGTTTCACAGAAAATGTTTTCGTTGCCAATATTGCAGAAAAATTATTCAAGGCCTCTATCACTCACCCGACGCAACTGACCCGTACTGTATAGACTGCTATAAGGAAAGATTTGCGGAAATTTGTAACGTAAGTTAAGAAATTTTAATTTTTGTTAAAAGCTTTTTCAATAAAATAAATTTTATAACGCTCTTTGCAATTCAATGTGTTAAAGATACACAAATCTCAGGAAAATATAGGTTTCTCTTTATATGGAAATATTTTTTCTGTTATAGATAATACAGTTGTTCTACAAACAAAATGGAAAAATGGAAAAAGTTTAAATTTACACCTACCAAATATTTGTTAACAATTTTCACAACTCATTAAATCAAATTTTATACATTTATTGAAAATATTCTCATTGATAATTATTAAATATTTTCATCTATTCATCACACAATCGTAAGACTAATACAAATGTTTTTTCACTAACAATATTTTTAAGAGATTTTTTGACATTCATTTAAAATTTGAGTAATAAGTAGTATTTTTTTACAATCGTCATTTCGTAAGAGTCGGTGGGAGCCGCATAGATGATGATAAAGAGTGGCAGTTTGACCATGTATAATATATATTATAATACAATATATTTCGACAGGTCGATTTGAACTCAAAACTATATTGATTTAAAATGCTTTCAAGTCCTACTTAAATTCTGTTCGGAACTTATAAATATATGCCATGAGTGCAATGCCACATACATTGGACTGACTACCTATCAGTTCCGTTCTCAAATTCTTGATCACAGTCGACTAATGGAATTGATGGATATTAGTAAACACAATTTTGTGCTGCAAAATGAAAATAAATGTAAAATGTTTTTGTTTAAAAGTTTAAAAATATTTTATTAAGAGTTTATTAAAATTTTGTTAAATTTCAATTTTATAAAATTAATTTTTTAAAATAATTGAAATTTTTAAAACAGAATTTGAGATTTTTTATGTAAATAATTTTTAAAATTTAAATGAAGAAATTTGTTTAAATAAAGCATTTTAAATCAATATAGATTTGAGTTCAAATTTACCTGACAAATTTAATCTGTCGAAATATATTTTAGAATAATATATATGCTGGATTGGCGCTTTCTTTTATTTAATTCAATGCAAATGTTGTATAATTCTTTTAATAAATATTTATTTGTTTCAATTAATAATTCGAGCCCTAAAAATTTATTTAAATTTATGGCACGAATTATTAAATTTTAAAAAAATCTGATAATATAATATTAATTCGCCTAAGAAAAATAATGTAAATTATTTTTAAAGTATTCATAAATTTTTTATAAAATAGTTTAAAAATTATTTTCAAAATATATATGAGATAACTTGCAAATAATTAACTCATTTACATCATTTGTCTAAATAATGCGTAAACTAATACTAATGCTAATCACTAAAAGTATAAGGAAAATAAATAATTTTAATACCACTGTAGACATTATTTCTAATTATAACAGACAATAAAAGTCTTCCAACACATGCTATATTGGCAGACATGAGGTTCATGTTTTGGATTTATGAAGTACATTACGCATTTAGAGCAATGATGCAGATGGGTTAATAAATTGTTTGCAGAGTAGATATAAAGTTATTTAAAATAATAATTATATAATTAAGAAATCACTTGTAAAATTTATAAACACATACATTTTATAATTTATATATATATATATATATATATATATATATATATATATATATATATATATATATATATATATATATATATATATATACACAGGGACGTAGCGAGGGAGTTGAATGTGGGATATTTCTCCATCCCCCAAATAAAAATATTTGACACATTTACTTGTGTAAAATATTTTTTTCTATTTTTCCGTGTGAACTTTTAACATTGAAATCCATGCTACGTATCTATATAGATTGTAAAAACGGCTCTGTATGGCTCACATTTTCAAATACGAGGAGGAAGTGCTTAAGGGGTAAAAAAAAGGAATGAATATCCAGAGACCAAAGTTACGGAGCACTTACTGTCCTCATATTGCCCGTGCCCATATATATATATATATATATATATAATCCATTTTTCTAAAAGATTCAGATATTAAGAAATGAAAATGTTGATTATATAAAATTTACACAAGCATTCTAAGTAGTCATTTGTTTCAAGGTTTGCGGATCAGGGATCATTGATCCATCATATCAGATGTACATGGACAAAAGATATCATAACCATTGCTTTAATTGTGAAAGGTGCAAGGAATCCTTGTTACATAAAGAATTTATATGTGTCAAGGGAGTTATCATGTGTCCAGAGCATATATAACATTGAGAATGCCTGTTGATACATGCCATACGTAATTTGTCTGCTTAATATTTTGATTTATCAGTTTTTATGGATATTTTAAGAAAATATTTTTTTAATTCTTTGATCACATTTATTTACTTTTAAATGTATATTTAAATATATTTTTAAATTATTATTATTAGATAAATAATATAATCAAAATTTATCCCATTTTCATGAAAATATATCCTTAATTATTTTTAATTTTTGTTTATTTTTTATTGTTTTTTATATTTTATATTTTTTTTACCAATTTTCAAATAGACCTTTAATATTTGAATTACTTTATTTTGTACAATTAATGCATGTATGGATAGTACAAGTAATTACATAATTTCCAAATTCAATATGCTATAAGCCAGGGGTTCTTAACCAGCGGTACATACACCACAAATGATGTGCGATAAGATTTCTTGGGGTGTGGGGCGAAACAAGTAGATATAGTTGGGTTGCACTATTTTGAAATCATTTATGAACGTTGCGGTAGTTGTCTACGTACTGTGCAATGCAACCAATTCTACTTGTATGTCAACAGCAGCACAACTCCCTTCGTTTGACAAGTTCCATTTTGAACACCAGATGTCTTGATTCGTGAATTTGTGTGTAGATTAATTGCTATTATAAAATATTTATCAAATTTCAAATTGCTGTAATTCGTCATATTAAACTTATTTGGTATAAGAAAATATTCCAAATAAAATTCCAATTTTTAAATCACGCCATTTGCCAAGTTATACTTTCGACACCAGATGTCTAAATGCGAGTGATGAAATGCGCTTTCAAAAATTGAGCTTCGCTACCAATAAGTTATTGGGAAAAGACCGCAACAAACTTCACATTAAATTTTGTGCAGCTATGTGTGTTACTTAAATATATTTTGAATTGTAATTATTAAATATTAAATGTGGAAATAAAGTATTAGAATTCATTTTAATTTTTGATATGGCGTTTAATTTAAACCTGACCTCCCCCGACAAATTTAGGGGTGCTAAATCTCTTTATAAATTTCAAAGAGGTGCGGACTTTGAAAAAGGTTAAGAACCCCTGCTATAAGCTGCTAACTTCTAATTAACTTTCTCGTTGCATTATTCAAATAAGATAGATTATAGCGAGTTTAATTGTGTTTGGTTTATAATGAATTTCTGTAGGAATAAAAACCTTAAGTTTAACTCCATTGTCTTATATCAACTACCTAAAATTAAAAATTTCTGAAACTTAATTAAAAAACGCAATGATACAATACAACTTCCTTTAGGATTGATTTTGGCAGTCAAATACTATTTCAGATTTTTTAAACGAAGGATTTTACTCTCTAATTTCTTTAAAGAAGTTTGCGAATTTGACAACATATTACAGCCTTCCAACAATTCCTACAGAGATTCGTTTCTTTCTCGAGTATCCCTGAGAAAATCAGCAATGTAATCCATTATTTTACATCCAACATTCTCCTCTTCTCAAGTTTTATATTTTGCGGTGATTGACTAGGTAACAAATTTTTAATTAATTAATTTGAATTTTTTTATAAACACACACTAAGAACTCCACAAAATGTGAAATTATTTGATGTATTCATTTTTATAGTAAGTTAAACACCATTATGTAATAGTATCAATCTGAGAGGTTGTTATGTAACAATCTCTTATCAACACTTCACAGTGCTGCATATTACGTTGCGGTAATTTTAACGCATATATTGTTCATTGTGATGAATAAAGCAGATCCTCAAATTACTTCGAATTCTTGATTACAAAAGTAAACTATGGAAGAACACTTCAAAAGATTTTAATCCATAATTCAATTAATTACTTTTTACTTTGTTTTTGATTGATGCATTGTAGTTTATATCGTGATCGGATTATTGCCCACGCGAAAAATGCACACATAAAAAATAGAGAAAAATGCACACATAGAAAATAAATACAAAAAAGCAAAACAAAACAGTAAAATAAAGGCAAATCTACTTACTTTTATTAATAAAGTAAAAAGAATTTTTGTCACAGTGATTAATAGCAATTTTTATTATTATTATCGTACATTGATTAACTCTTAGATTGAATATTATTCTTGATTTTTTCTCTATTTATTTTATTGTAGTGTTTTTTTCCATGTAAGGATTTTTCGTGTGAGCAATACTGTCTGTGTGCATTTTTCTGTGGGCATTTTTCGTGTGTGCATTTATCACCGAATCAGTTTATATATATATACATATATATATAAAAGCGCAATAAGTAATTTACTGAATAACAATAAATAAGAGCTCAATAATATCAAAGATTTAACTAATAGTGAATGTGCTTTAACAAAATTGACAATAAATAAAGTACTTTGCCAATAAGTAATGTAATACATTATAAAATGAATTGATACACACAAGCACGGTGCATAAAATTTGCATTATAAAAATCCCACAGTAGGACATTAAATAATTCCATTGACAATAAGTAATGGATTTATTTTAAATTTATAAAGGAGTAATGGATTCTTTCGAAGAAATCTTTCATATCTACAAATATGTAAGTTTTTCAGTTAGTTTGTTTATTTCAGTGCCGTCCAACCTGCGGCCCGCCAGCGTGCTTGCTCTTTTGTTCAAAACACGTTTAATTTTTCATTATCCTGTACAAAATATTACCTGCAATTTTAAGCAAACTAATACACATTATATAAAACCTCACTGCATTTTTTCTACTATACTTAAATAAACATTTTTAATATATTAAAACTAAACTGACTACTTAACTACTAGGACGCCTGTTTTAAAAATTTATAAATTGCTGAGTGTAATTAGCTAACTTATTTACTTACT
This sequence comes from Schmidtea mediterranea, assembly GCA_022537955.1. Taxonomy (NCBI): domain Eukaryota; kingdom Metazoa; phylum Platyhelminthes; order Tricladida; family Dugesiidae; genus Schmidtea; species Schmidtea mediterranea. Next base: position 316,098,527 of record CM039679.1, on the reverse strand, counting down.
TATCCCATATACTTACTTACTTATCAGTTATTGTCATACCGAAGGTGCATGTTGAGAATTAATAATTTTAATAATTTAATTATTTTTTAAGTTTTCTAAAAAGCAATATTACGGTACTGCAAAAATAACAACGCAAACCAGATTATGTATTCAGATATGAGCAGCAGACAGCAAAAAGTTGCGGAAGAAAATCGTTTGTTCAATTCATCTTGGGAACTTGAATTTTTGTTTACAATGCCTGGTGATAAGCCGGTTTATTTGTTGTGTCAAAATTCCATCTCAGTTTTGAAAAGATCAATCTACAGAGACACTACACGAGGTGTAGTACACGCCAATGCATTTTAATTTTGAAAAGAATTATCAACTTGGTACAAAGGTGAGAGAAGAAAAAGTTGTTTCATTAAAAAATAATTTACTTGGCCAGCAGCATGTTTTCAGACAACTTCTGATCTCAAGTAACTTTGTAACGGAGGCATCCCTAAAGATAAGATAGGCTATGGCTTAAAAAGCAAAAACCATATTCAGGTGGTGACACATTTAAGTAATGTTTGCAAGAATTTGCCTATTCTTTTTTGCTGAGTTTAAAAACAAAGATAAGAAACAGATTTCAGATCTTCATTTATCCATCAGACTGTTGCGAGACGAATTGCGATGTTATCTAGTAACATATGTGAGCAGTTGTGCAGTGGTTTGAGGTAAGCATCTGGATTCAGCAGCTGTTACTCAATATTAAAAAATTGCAAATATAATTCAAAGTCAAATTTCTAATTAAAAACAATAACTTTTTAAAATTTTTAAACACATTCCGGTTTTTAATTAAAATTAATTAAAGTTACATAGCAGAATTTTAGATTAAACTTTTTACCATACTTCAACATCTCTAAAACGCATTGATCAATGATGACACTTCTCCAGATCTTTATTATACCACAAAATAATTCTTTATATAAGTAAAGTAATTCTTTATATTATTACAAGGTGCAAAAATGAACTTCTATTTGTTGCCAAATGATCCAAACTGCATTTGGGAGGTTAATAATTGCTAGCTGCTCCGTGCATCACATGCCCGGACGCTTGCGGTGCCAATCATCGACCTATATGTGGCCCCTGGCATCTTGAAAATTATTTGAGTGGCCCATTGTGCCAAAAAGGTTGGAAAACACTGGTGTTTGACCGGGAAGCAGTCTGGTCCGAATCAGCATCCATTAATTTATTCAGTTCTTCATCATTGCCAATTTCGAGGAATAATACGACCTTTCTTGTTATCTCTTGCAGCATCCCCGGCCAATTCAGGTATATCAGCAGCTAAGTATTCCAAAACTGCCGTTAAACAAATCGTTGCTCCATCTCCAACACATCTAGCAAAATTTCCCTTTTGAAAATTCCTGTGAATTCTATCAACAGGAAAATGAAGACCAGCTTTTGAGCTACGAATTCTGCTTTGGGACTTATTTATTTTTCCAGCTTTACTTTTCGTAGACATATTAAATGATGTTAATCCTTGCACTGAAATCGAGGATTCGATAGAATAAGCCCGAGAAGCCATATCCAATGCGCTCCTGAACACCTCATTATTTGACTGCTAGATAGGATACCATAATTCGGTTAAAATATGTTCACAAAACTCAATCAAAGTTGACAATTGCATAATTTTAAAAACATTTTGCAATGATGTTTTCGTTAATATATTTTCATTTGAAGAGTAAAAATCAGAAATTTCGAATTTCCGATTTCGTTTCTGTAAGCGATGACATTATTTCAAAAGGGAAAAGAATTTTGGAACTATTTAAAGCGGCACAGAATAATCCACAATATGCATAAAATAATCCATTTTCAGATAATTCAAGGTTTTCACTACATGAATTTGAACAGTACTCAATACCAATTTCATCGTCTTCATCAAAGCCGTTAAATTTTTTAATTGAACTCAATCTTTTTGGAGCTTTACCAATTGTTCTGTATCAAAGCAAATGCTCGTTCTTTGATAATTCGCCATTTAATTTACTTCAATGAATTGTATCTTAAATTCGTTTAATATCTCCAAATTTAATACCATTTCCTGTGATAGGCTTTATAATACGATCCGATTTCATTTCAAACGTTTTGTCATAAACAAAACTTAGGCGACTAACAGATTTACGAATACGTTTCTCTCAACTATTATTAATATCCGAATTAACGGGTTCAATAACATTTTCATTTTCCATATTAAATAAAAGTTAAAAATTCAAAATATTCACATATCATATATTTTTTAAAGTTACAAAAGCAATTTGTCATACTATTTAAACAAACACTTTTTATTTACCTGTTCCGCCTATAGTTCTGTGACGTGAAGGTCCATGTCGTGAAAAACAACGGATGCTGAACGTCAATATTTTCCTATAGGGGCGTTAGTTAGATCGGGGGTAGTCTTTTGGCTGCTCCACTTATTTCCTTCGTCCGAAATTTCGACCTAAAATTGTCCGACACATCGGCTTAAAATCATCAACACCGAGTAGCTCAGTGAGCACTCCTAAAATCATAATATAGACATAATTTTCACCTTAAGGCCAAATTGAGGTAAAGGGCGAGTGGGAAGAGCGCGAAATTGGTGCAACGAATGTAAACTAATAATGTTAAGGAAAAATACTAAATTAACCAATAGTTTCAAAATCAAATCGTAAACTCAGGATAACGGCAGTTAAAATAGGAGTTAAAGTTTTGTATCAAATTAACGATCAGGTTAAAATAAACTTGTGTCGTAAAACTTAAAATGAGCGAAATAGGATAGTTAATCAAACCTTAAAAAGTTAACCAATAACAACAACAGTCCGTAATGATAAAAGAGTGAAATCAAATAAATGAGTGACAATCTTAAATGATAACAACGTAAGTTAACCTCAAATAATAAAAAGTAGAAAAATAAATCGTCACTTCATGATAGAAACCTGCTTAAATTTAACATGAAATCTTTAGATAAAAAGGAATAAAATATAAAATCTCACTAATGATACAAAAGTTGTAGACATTTTATTAAATCATAAAAATAATAGCGTTAATGTGACCAGCTTGCGGTACCCAAATCATAAGAGGTCCATAATTCACACAGTTGAATCGAAATAAAAAATCCGCGGATGAATTCAACTCCAATTTGGCTCGGATAAGCCATTGTTCGACACAATAGGATCCGACTAGACGAGATCAAAAGGGAGTCAGAAAGATATAATATCAGAAAGATATAATATTTTCGCCCCAGCTCAATTAGCCTACCGAGACCGAAGAGCCAAGAACAACCGCCCTCACTCTCGACTAGGAAGATCGGAACCGAAAGGTCGTCGATTTAGTTTAAATGACGTCAAGGGACAAGGACAATTGAATCCATCAATTACTGAAGTCAAATGACAAACTATTTCCAATATATAAAATGACTGTATTAACAAATAATATGGTTAATAGAATTTTCTGGTTGTTTTAATTCATTTGGTCGTCAATAAATAGATAATAGGATTATGAAGGATGTAGAGCATACACCATGTAAAAGTTAGGGACCTAAAAGAGTAAGTCGAGCATACACCTTCTAATGGTAGCTCGCTGAACCGCGCTGTAGATAGGGCCTTAGCAGTTTTATAAATAAAGCTCACCTTTGGCGGTCACAGAACCATTGGTTATATTAAAAGCTGTTGACAAAATTTTGTCGCGAAACTGTGTTTATCTTTAGAAGATGAAACATTAAATGCCTTATGACTTTTGCGGGCCAACTTCGAGTAAGAGCTCCAAAAGAAAAATAACTAAAAACTAAATGAATGCACCCAAGAAATTATTTTCGTTTATTCGTATCTGAAAAGTTTTTCAGTAAAAAAATGATTTTAAAAATTTTTAATTGTAGACGTTTAATTCTATTTTAATATCGGAATCTCGGAATTAAAAAATCAGTCCGATATTGGATGCCTTAACTTGAACAGATTTCAATCGTTTTTTTTTCAATCAGTCTTTGAAAGTTGATAACATGCTACCTCAATCGTTAAAGGCATTCAAAATTCTTCTATATGATAAATATTCTCTTTTAAATCTCTATGTTTTCTATTTAAAATCGCCATGTTGAATCTAAAAAAAAATGATGGAAAATAAGTAATAAAAAATATGAATTTCAAAGAGAAATTTTATTTTAAAAAAATTAATTTAATTAAATACAGCAAGTAAAAATAGTAACATAAAATTAATGCTAACATTAAAATCATTGCATGCAAGCACAGAAAAGACACGTGAGTATACACAGTTCGTGATATAGAAGTAAACACCAACACAAATTCAGTGTAAATAGACGCGTAAAGTTCTGGTTTTTTGGTAGTGAATTTCAATTTTTCAGCTCTGACATACGATCATTGAAAATTTAAATTTTCATGTGTATTAAGTAGTTTTTTAATCTTGCGTGATAATATCATTGTCTATGTCAGTGATTCTCAAAGTAGTGGTCCGTAGACCAGCACCGGTCCGCGAACCATAAATTACTGGTCCGCAACGTGAGTTGAATAGGAGGAAAATAATACCAGAATATTGTTAAACTGTTTACCCCTCATAAAATAAATAAACCTGTTTTGATATGAGAACTGTGATTAAATTTGTGATACTTCCAAACATTTTCTGTACCTTCAAATGTAAGCATGCAATTCACTACAGTTTTTCAAGATTTTCTTTATATTATTCTTTATTAATAAGACTTAACTTTTATGCAAGTCTAAAAAATTTAAAAAACTACTATTGTGTTATTAATTTGAAAACAGACATAACAAAAAAAGCATGTATAACGATTAGTTTTAAACGTAAATGGTTGATGGAGTCAAGATTATAGAATTTTCAAAGCATGCTTTGAACAAATAAAATGACATATCTAAGGTTAAATAAAGAAAAATTAGTAAATGTGGCACTGGTCCATGGTGCTATCGAGAAATTTTCTACCGGTCCGCCAAACGGAAAAGTTTAAGAACCACTGGTCTATATTATTTTTGGTGGGTTACTGGGTATTATACTTTGTTTTAATCTGCCTGTGGTTGCTCAGGTAACGCCATATAAATATTTTCTTTATTTCCACTCGACACCCGTTGCTAAGCAACGTTGGGAATGTGCTCGAGCGGGTAGGTCGTTCGCAAAAAGTGAGCGCTATTTCTAATGCTGTAATTGCTCGAACGATCTCTGGGTCCAACGAGCTGTCTTTAGAATACTTATGCCCGCTTTAGGTCATTTGGTCCCCTTTAAGTCGTAGGCTTTATTATTCATGTTCTCTGAGTTCTTTAGTCAAAGTAAAAAAGAATATTAACGAATATATGTTGAGAATAAAACTAGGGAACACTTATTAATGAATGAAAAAACGACTAAAATATACTAGATAAAACAAATTTTCTACAAGAAGTGAATCAATTTCAGTTTATAGGCTGCGTTATATTTAGCAGTCACGCGGCCCGTCGTTTGGCCCGCTCCTTGCGTCCTGGACGATAACTGTTCTTTATTATTGTCGGGGTTGAAGGTGTGGTCGTCATTGGAGTTGCCGCCGTCTCTCAGTAAGCCAATTGGGCGGGGGCAAAGACAAGAAGGTACGTTACAGCGGCTCCTTCTAGGCAGGCCGATAAGGCGACCTCCAGCCCCCTTATCTGAGTTCTGAGGCTCTGATTTAATTGTTTCTTGTCTGCCCATCCTTTTTGGGCTGCTGTAAGTCTCTGATACATTAACTTGGCCCTCTTTGGGTTCACCCATGTGGCCTTGGTCTGCTGAATTTCGCGAGACAGCTGGACGATTTGGTTGTAAAAGTCTTTGTTGGTTTTTCGCGCGTGCGCGAGCTCTGTCTGTAGTATTTGCAGGGGTTCCATCTCTGCAATTAATGATATTAATCCTGATTTCGTAAACCATAAATCACTCAACCATTCATACAAATTGTGGTGGCTTTGACTTATATAACAAACACAAAAATAAAATAAAACGCAATATTGTAACTAATTATTTATTAAAGATGAAATTTATGTTTATTGATTGGTTAAGGAGATGCAGGGGGTTGATATCGCCCTTCAACATCTTGATTCGTGGTGGGCCGAGTAAACAGGTCTTCCTCAAAAATCATTACTGGACGCTTTGTATTGCGTACCGGTTTGGAGCTGGGCGGTGGCCTGTCGCAGTAGGAATTCGCGATCCTACCGGCCACGATATCGTCCTCCACGTTGGCCAGGTATCGTCTGGCCCTGACCACGTGTAAGTCGACCTGCCGTTGATGGCTTTCGAGGCGGTCGAGAAGATAGCGGGCGTGCTCCTGGATTTCCTGAGCCGGACTCCAATCCTCCCATCGTGGCTCTGGTTGAGGTATCTCGGGGTACCTTTCTCGACCGAAGCGTCGCCACGCTTGCCTCCACTGGTCTGCGACGTGTGTGGAGACCCAAATAAAAGGTCCTGATTGTTCTAAATAAAATCATGATCAAATGAGTTTTGTCGGCCGAACTTTATATGTCACAGAAGATTTCGACCCTTATTGAAATTATCAGTCCCAAGCAACTAATAAAAGATATATTCTAAATTATTCTTAGGGTTGTCCTCTAAAATACTCTTCACATGAGCTGTGGTTCACAAAGATTACTTCTAATTAGGTTGGAATTTTATTTTGTACAGCCACAAGGTTTCTCTTAAAAGGACAAAAATTCTAACCTAAATTTTATTTAATTATACACTAAATTACATTGCTCTGGCGCATAGGGTTAGGTCGGCCCTGGGATAAAATATCGTTACGCTTGTGCATGTACAAATGTAATCTAATTCGAATGAATTTTTCATGAATTCCATTTAGTTCTAATAAAATTTTACATAAGATCAGCTTTATTTAGATTTGATTTAATTCTAATAAGTTTTACAACAAAAATATCGACTTAATTCTAATCAATTTGAATTTAATTCAATTCTAATAAATATTACGGAAAAATCAGTTTAACTTAGGCTTAATTTAATTTTAATAAGTTTTACAAAAACAAAAAAAATCGGCTTAATTCTAACAAATTTAAGTTTAGTTCAATAGGTTTTACATGAAATCAGTTTAATTTCTAATAAATTGTACCTAAGTTTTTGTTCTAATAAATGATACCTGAATTTTAACTCTAATAAATTGTACTTAAATTAATTTAATTCTAATAATATTTTACCTTATCACTATGTCTTCCGTCTAATTCGAGCTGCGTTAGGAGTTTTTAATAAATTACGTCACAAGGTTTCATGTAATTCAATATACGACGGATTTCCCTAGTTTGGGCGATTGATTTGTCAATCATTTTACATTTACTAATCACTCTATAAAGGAAAGGAAAAATGAGGTTTCAAAATTAATTGATTTATTTAGAATCTAAATGATGATTGTTTGATCCTTGTCTCCTTAGGAAACGGCTGTTAACAGTCCGTGGACTTGGGCATATCACTCTTAACACTCAATAGCGAAATTAAAATTAGGAATATGATTTTTAGTATAATTTACTTGAAGATAAGATTGCATCGTGGTAAGCCGGATCAAGTCCTTCGGGTCCGCGTCGTTCTTCGGGAATTCGTACTCGCTTTCGGAACATGTTCTATTTGAATGATATTAAACTGATCCTCAGTTGGTTATATTTTTATAGCATGAGCATATCGATTTGGGTTAGAGAATTTCAGTTGGCGTGTCTAGTCAGTCAGAGTAGCTAGCCTCCTCACTGCGTGTTAATGATGTGTGCACACGCCTTGACATTTTAGTTGTTGATTTACTAGTGGTAAGTGCACGTGTCCTTCTTCATAATGTCGACTAATTTTATTGATTTTAGGCACCAATTGGATTGTATTCTACGGACAGGAAAAAAGTTATTAGTACATTCGCCTACACAATCGCGATCATTTCAGGTGAACAATTGTCCATGGGTTGTTACTATTATCATTCCTTTCGACGAGGGGTCGCCTAGAAGGAGTCGTCGCTAAATTGGCCTAAATTTGGGATGGTTTCGAAGATTTATACAACGGAATGGTACGTTACACTTATTAATCGCTGTCACAGTGCAACTATTTGTCTTAGATCGGTGGTCTCTTCTAAAGCACGTGCGTCATTTTCCCCGGTTCTGGAATTAATCCTCAAGCTGATCTGGGCTTATCTCACATTTACTTCCTCGGGTTGCCTCAGGGGTGTCAATCGATGTTTTCAGGCCCCTTACGATTCTCATGTAGAACTTTCGTCTCGGACATTTTAACACTTATGGGTAATGTGATGTCTTGATATTTTATGCGTTCTCTTTGTTGATTTTTAACCATGGGTAATCGTATGTTCATTAATTTTCATTATTGTTTAATTCGGTTAATTAGTAACTATTGTAAGAAATTTTTTATAACTAATCACTCAAATATCTGTTCGAGTACCTGATGTATGTTGTGGGGTTAAATTTTAGGAGGATTTTATGAGTTTTCATCGCCAAACGGAGCGGTTTGGTTTAGGGATTTTATACTAGCTACACCTTTGGGTAAATTTGAGTATAGATTACGTCTATGGGTCTGTCATTTTGGGCCTTGAGTTTTCTTTAGGTGACGGTTAGTTTGGGTAAATTTCACATAGTTCCTTCGATTTAATAACTTTTTAACAACTCTGGGAGGTTTGCTAAAAGCTGGGTATCTATTAGTATGGTGTTTCTGGTTAGCTTTCTTATGGACTTGGTTGAAATTTAATCTTTTTATATTAATCTAAATTTTTGGGTTTCAATTATAAAAAATCTTTTGCGTCTGCGTACCGAATTCGGTTTCATCGTCTAGAGTTACTCCTATGATGGTTATTTCGATTGAAGGGTATTTGAGCTAAATGCTATTAGGCGAATTTAATTAATAGATTTCATATTTTCTCATAGCAACGATTTATACTGATATCCCGGTCACCTTCCCTTGTTTGATCCTAGGCGCATTTGTGTTTATTTTATAATTAATGAGTGCCCACTGGACTACTCGGTGTGGTGATTTTGAGCCGTATGTAAAATAATTTAGGTCGAATTTAAAGAAACTGAGAGACGAGGAAATAGCCAAAAGACCACTTCCTTATTTCTCCTTTCTTCTTTATGGGATAATATTGACGTTCCAGCTCCTGCGTTCCGCACGCCGGGCCTTCACGGGCACGAATCATTGGCGATATTCCACGCACTTACATGAATTCGAATAATATGTTGATTTTACTAACTTGTGATGTGTCTTGGCTGTGGGCCGGAAAAATTTCGACAATAAAAAACAATTTATGAATTATGAATAATTTATTAAAATAATATTAAAAATTTACCAATCCAAACATCCATAAAAACATCACTTTCCCCACGCCGACGCCCAAGCAGAGCTCTATCGAGGTTGTGAGGAGGCGACGTGGAGAGAGCTTCCAAATAAAACTCTCACTTACATAGATTTTTAAGAAAAACTAAGTTAGTTATTTTCAAAAACGATTAAAAATTATGTGAAAATGCATCGGTATATATACCTATTTTTTGGCCCTAACCTTGCGTGTTCTTTTTGATGTAGTAAAACAAAATTCGACCTTGGAATTTTCTAGTGTATTCTAATCTTAATTTTTATTATTTTGCAATTTTATTTGATAATTTTTCTTTTTAAAATTTTTATTGAATTATTTCTAATTCTTTGAATTTTATTTCATTTTCATGAAATTTCACATTTTTGTTAAATTATCAAATTTCGGTCGAATTTGTTAGGTTTTCGTGTTATGTTTATATTTATATAGTGCGGATCTTGTTGCTTTTTGTTATTATTTTAATTTATTTTTATGTTTATTATTTTATATGTAATTGTCTTCTTTCTCAGATTTTGATAGGGTTTAATTGGTGTTTTAATAGGTTTGAATTTAAATATGCATGTTGTGTTTGCATGTGTGTTACCGATTCATTTAAACATTTACAAGGCCGTTTGTGTTCTGGCCCAACATTTTATATCAGTTAATAAATTTTTATATGAAGTTTTGGTTTTGTAAATTATTTATTAAATCACATTTGTTTCTAAAATTGATTTCGTTTTTTAATATGTTACAGGAAGCCGAAATGTTGCGCGTTCAGATCGTTAATTGGTCTGGTTATAGCGGTTAAAAGGAATGCGCTGTTGCTTCTGCCGACACCGGAAAGTCCAGGTAACATCTCACTGAACTGTACCGTAGACCTGGAGTCGGAAGTCATTAGTAGTGGGATTAGCATGAATAAATTAAATAAACGTAACATAAAAGAGAAATTAAGGGGCCGAGTTTGAATTGCTAAACAAAAATAGGAATATTCCATAAAATAACGACATAACGCTGCGCAATCTTAGAAATAATGGCTTATCAATGAAAAAGTAATCGTAGAAATAGTTAAACATGGACGGGAATATAGAAAGAAACGTTAGGCCTTCTTTCGACAGTCAGAAAATATCATTAGTGGTTGTAGAAATGGAGCTCACTTGGCCATAAATTTTCAACAATATGTACAGTACAATGGGCATATATGTGGGATAGTGAAATTATGTTGGAAGCGTTTAGGTAGGGGTCAATGATAAACCATATAATAACCCTTTACAAGTATTTTTACACCTATTCATTATCTTTGTTAAGTAGGTTATTATAAAATAGATTATATATAACTAAATGATATAATATTTCAGTCTAGCATTACAAAATCTCGTTTCTTGAGCTGACCAAGTCAACTTTATAATTTTCCATTTTTTCGTAGATTTTTGTATGTCCTTAACAAATGTGACAAAATGGAAAATTAGATTTTGCAAACAAGACCTCATTTATGATTATGCAATTTCAGCCAAAGATCGAATGGGAAATCAAATCTAATGTTCATTATTTAACCCAATACAATGAGTTAGTGATTACCCAAGCCCAACTGTTAAGGGTTTATTATAATTTTAAACATTGCTCGCTCATAATCTTCTGAAACTCGTTGCAGCTGTATGATATTATTGAAGTGGGCATCATCTTTGGAACGTGAGAAATGGGATTTTCAATTGCATTATTTCGGAATTCATAAAAAGGTCGTCCGAGGGATTCTAGCATGCGAACGTGCCTAATTAATTGGAATTTCATCTGTATTTCACGTTTAAAATGACTTTATTTGACATATTTCTTAATACAAATCTCTTTGGTTCCGTGGAAAATTTACAGTTATCGGTTTCGGACCGGGTGGTCCCGAGCATTAGTAACGCTTTAATCTGACTGTCTCAAAGTTCCAGTAAGCACTATAGTATGTAACCTGTCAGTCGTTAGGGCATGTATAATGTCTTTATCAAAAAGAAAATGTACAGCATCAAAATTAACAAATTTATTATTAACAATAACAAAATATACATTCGAACGGTTCACCTTAACCGCATTCAATAAACAACTGATCCCATTACTGAAATTTTTGATTTTAATCTATATTATCAACCAAATTTTCTTTCAATGAATACGAGTTGAGAAAATCCGATGTCCGCTGGTAAACAATAAATTCACTCCCATTAAAGTGCTGAATATTCTTTTTCAAAATGCAAAATATTGATCATGAAAAAGAAATTATAATATTGGCAGTGAAAGGTTTGGAACGAGGTAATGCGATGTGACCTACCCAAAAGTAGAATTGCTTCATTTCCAAAATTACCTTTATATGTTAAATCTCAGATCCTGACATTAAAATCATCAGAAAAACCAATAAAATACTCAATAAGTTTCAAAAATTGATTTAGAAAAATTAGTTTAAAAGAATAATAAGTAAAATGTCATTCGATACTATTTTGTAAATTATGAATAAACTATTAAAATTCCACTTTATTCAAAAACACAGTTTAAAAATGGATCTACTTGAGCTTCTTTTTTGGTCGAATGTTGCTTGTATGTCCACATTTACGTTTTCGACAATTTGTTGCTCGTGGATGTAATCTTGCATAGCATTTACGGCAAATCATTTTATCGCAATTGTACTTTTGAGCAAGAACACGCAATGTAGGTTCAATAATACCACCACGAAGTCGAAGTACTAGATGTAATGTGGATTCTTTCTGAATATTGTAATCAGATAAAGTTCGTCCGTCTTCTAATTGTTTTCCGGCAAAAATCAATCGTTGCTGATCAGGAGGAATGCCTTCTTTGTCTTGAATTTTGGCTTTTACATTTTCAATTGTATCGGAAGATTCAACTTCAAGGGTTATTGTTTTACCCGTAAGAGTCTTCACAAAAATTTGCATGTTTTAAATATCTAAAGTTTTTTTTAATTTAAACAAATTAGAAAAAGTAATGGATATTATTTATAATATTTCTTATTATATTTTTTAATGATATTTTTAAAGATTTAAAGAATTTCCATTGATTATAAAATTTCTTAAACTATTAATTTCTTAGCAGCTATTATTTAATTACTTTATTTCATTACAAGATAACATTCTCGAATGTAAGAATATAAGAAAACATGAATTTTAATCTAGCTGTTTGATATAATAAAATCATACATCTAAACAAGTATGTATTCAGCATCACGCAAAGGTTAAAAATTATGAAAAGGTGATACAAATAACAAAGATAAGTACAGATATTTCAAAATAAATATTTCAAATCAATAGATGCTCATAGAGTCCGGCTTGCTGGCTACCTTATTTTAAGCAGTGGTGGTGAACCGGAGTCGGAGCCGACTAAAATGGCTTGGCATTGGCTCCGGCTCCGATCCAAAAAAAATTAAAATCTTATTATTTTTAGCTTTTTTTTTACTAGTATCTGGTGGGATAGAGGTTCATGACCTTGTAACCAAATCATACAACCTTCACCTTCCCCAATAGTCACACGTTGCTAGGCAACGTTGTTAATGTAATCACTGATTATGAGACCACTAAAGATGAGTCCCTCTTAAAAGGATGCTAACTCTTCGCCTCGTGCTGGGTTCAACGAGCTGCCAGTAGAAGGCTATTGCTCGATTTCTGCAATTCGGTCACTTCCACACTCACTTAGGTTCGGTGCTCTCATCCTTTGTTCTCGCCGCTGCACCCACTAATAAGGATCGTTTAAAATGAAAATCTATCGCCACTTAAAAAACGAGATAACTACGAACTTTTATTAAAAGAGAACAATATTCTTCCTATAATCATTGTCAGTCAAATATTTCAGTTCACCTGTATTTTTAGAGCTGTTTGTTGCAGCCATCGCCTGGCTGTATTAGTATTGATAATTATAAATATGGGTGTCCTACCTACTCTGTGATTGCGACGCCTTCAATCTCTCGCTTTCTTAGGTGTCAGAATATTTTTTCATACGTAAAACCTATTTCTGTGCCATTACTTTATTAGTTTCTCTCGGATTTGAGCCTTCCGCTCATGCTGGAGTTCAACTGATTTGGCCTAGAACTCAGTACATCGTATTTTCTTCTGGTACTTCAATGGTATCATGGTCGTAGAGTATACTGATTACTTTTTTTTATGTTTGATTCTCAATTGAACCGGGACTGGTATTTATATCTAAATTCACTCCATCAATTACTTATCCTCTGTAACAGGCTGACATAATTATTTTCCGGTGATTTTAACATAATTGCTATGATTTAATCAATTTAATTGTCCTTTTCCTACCATTCCGGAAATTCATTCCGCATATCTGAGTTTAATTGGTCCACTATATATGACTGATGATTTAGGTGAAATAGGGAGAACCGGACTCAAAACCCTAACAAAACCCCCTAAAAGGGCCACCCTGACCGAGAAATAGTTTAATTTGCCAAATGGCATCTTTTAAACCGTCTAAAAAAGACCACTACAACCGAGAAGTTGTAACAAAATCAAATTATATTTCTGGAAGTGACATGACTTTATTTTCATTTAATTTATTGAAATTCATTTTTGGAAAAATATTCCATTCCAACCAAGAGCTTATATCCCAACTTCTGAAATTATGAAAAGTAAATATATTATAAATGTTGAAAATGCCGATAATAAATGTTTTCAATGGGCAGTTCTTTCAGATTTACATCCTCAAAAAACTCATGCTCAACAAGTTTCAAAATATAGAAAATATGAAGATGATCACATTTGGGATGTTAGTGATGTAAAAGGTGAGTGTTTAGAAATTACAAATTAATTTCTAGATCGACATGTTGATAAATTTGAAAAATTAAACAAACTAAGAATAAATATTTACCATCAACCAAATCCAGAATTTAGAAATATATTTCCATTATACATTTCTGAACAAACCAATCCAGAAACTATTAATTAATTAATAATCAAAGGTAAAAATTTTCAACGACAAGATATTTATCATTAGGTTTGGATTGAAAATTTTCAAGGGTTTATAAAAACTCAGTTTTCAAATTCTCATAATAAAGATTTACATGTTTGTGAAAGATGTTTCAATCTTACAACAACACAAAAAATGAAAGTTAAACATGCAAGACTTTGCATTGAAAATAAACTAGCAAAGATTAAAATGCCAAATGTTAAAAATAATAAATTTGGTGGGTTACAGGGTTTCATTGTTTGTTTGAACTAATCGGTAGTTGCCCTCGTAACGCCATACAAAATGATACTAATCGCCACTTGGCACCCGTTGCTAAGCAACGTTGGTAATGTGTTCAAGTGGTGGATTGCCCGCAAAAATTGAGTACCATGTGCTAGTACTGTAGTTGCTCGGACAACCCTCGGGTTCACGAGCTGTCGATAGAAGACCTGTGCTCGCTTAGCTCTGTCCCTCATACTATTCAGGATTAGCTCTTAATTGACTATAGAACACTGAGACGTAATAAGATTACTTGTGACAATACTGACATGCAATTTCAAAAGAACGACTCAACTAAGGCGAACACTACTCTATTTGAATCAATCACATGTGGAATATTTATTGTTTGGCGTTTTGCAGCTGCGTTGCTCGACGACGGGCACGTTCCTTACGTCCCGGTCGACGATTATTGATGGGTTGTTCTGTTGGCTTGGTGGTTGTCTGCGGCATTTGGGTCGGGGCGAAAATGAGCGGGTAAGTTACCGCTTCACCTTCTCGGCATACCGCTAGGGCGACTTCGAGTCCCCGAATCTGCGTGCGCAGACTCTGATTTAGCTGCCGTTCTTCCTCCCAGCCTTTCTGAGCCGCTGTGAGTCGGTGATATACAGCTCTCATCTTTGCTGGATCAACCCAGGTTGCTTTTAACTGTTGAGTCTCTCGAGTTAATTGAAGTATTTGGGCGAGTAACTCTGCGTTCGATTGTCTTGCCCGTTCCAGTTCCGCTTGTAGAAGTTGTAGGGACGACATCTCTATAATAGGGAAGCATTTAAATTCCTTGTTGCCTTCATTAAATCAAAGTTTTATTATTTAACTAAACAAATTGTATGAAGCTAGTTTATCTATGAGATCAAATAACGAACGAAAAGGAACTCAATATTTAAATCAATCTCTACAACACTCCGTCATTACTATAGTACATCTTCCGGAAATTCTCTCTCCAAACTCCTCTTCAGAGCCGCCACCGTATAGGGCCGTCGGGTATCGCGGACTGGGTGAGGTGGGTATGCCTCCGCGATGAGCCCGACGCGGATGTCCTCCTCCACGTTCGTGAGGTACATCCGGGCTTTGACCACATTGAGGTCCACTTGCTCTCGTACTTGTTCCCAGAAGGTGAGGAGATTTCTGGCGTGATCATATATTTCTTCGGCCGGGTATTGTTGTCCGGCGAGTCCACAGGGATCGGATTCGAGACCCAACAATCGCCAGGTGGTCGGGTGTGGCCACCGGGGTGGAAGTTGTTTGGTAGTCGCGGCAACCTTTGGTACCTCTCTTGGGTGTGGTTCCTCTACTACTCGAATGGTAATTTGGTCGATAGGCATATCTAAATGGTTATCGTTAACAAATTCGATTAAGTCGTCGGCTTATAATAATACTAGACTAAACGTTGATTATATTATCGCTCTTAGACCGATTAAACCTTACTAGTTTGATTATTATTGCAACTCGAAACGACTAAGGTTATTTAACTGTGCGTTCCTGTATTCTGCTGGCTAACTCCTCACGGCACTCCCATCTAACTCTTGTTAATGATGGTAATAATTAGAACAAGATAACATTTTAGTATTAAGCAGATGAGTGAGTCGAAAATCCGCAATCTATCAGGCATTAACGTTTGTTAAGTTAGGATTTGTCTAGTGGATGGAATTACTACTAATTAAGGTTCATTTACAATTCACTAAGTACTCCGCGATACTATCTGTTAAAAAATCGGTTTCAAAACTCAAAGGCTCCGTGATGTCATCAGATATTGAGGTTGATTTAAGGTTTACCAACTACCTACTGCTGTTTGAGATTTATTCCGAAATTTATTAACTATATAAAGGTTATATTAACTAATATGAGGTTACAATTTACTAATAAATAACATCGATATTGATTAAACTAATTCTAAAATCCGCTATTCTAGGATGTTAATGTCTATTCGAAACAGAGTTAGTGTTTACCTGTTGTACTTAAGTTGACGAAATTCAATTTAGTCACATCCTGTCAGGATGATGTTGGCGAAAACGTCAATCCCTTCGATCCAGCGGATGTTAGATTTATTCAAGGTAGGTTTCCGGTTTCCGGTTGATTCTCTCAAGTTAATTTAGTTATCGATCGGCTACTTCTATTATCGACCTAGTGCAAATTTCGGTTGTGGAGTGCGCGTAGACTTTCTAACGATGGGACTCCTTATCAAGCATCACTTCGATATTCATCATTGGATACATTTATTCGTCTAAGTTGGACTATATCGGATTTTAAGCGCGTCGTAAGTTAATTTCTTGTGATTTTGTTGGTGTATTTATTAACCTTATAGTCGTTCGTTTGGTTTCTACGAGAAAATTATGGGATTATTCTCGGATCTAAGACGGTGTCAGGATATTCGTCCGATATCAAGAAAATCTTTCTAAGCCAAATAGCCGCTATCAAGTTAAATCTAATACTATTTCGTTTCCCAATAAACTGATCTGTTCGCGTTTCTAACTCGGATCATTTTCGATTTTATCCCTGGCTTTCAATCATAGTGTTAATTTGAATTTCTGTCATTTTTTATTCAATAACGGATTGGTATTTATTTGTTGATTCATTCATTTTGGTCCTTTTAATCACGATTTCTTTATGTTAATCAGACTTTATTTTTAATTTGGTCAGTGAATAATATTTTATACCCCATTTTATTCTGAATTGCTAAGTTTTATGTTAATCCATCTAATTAAATCAAAGGAAAAGCTCCGTTTATTACGCAATGAGTTTGTACCATTAATCAACGAATTATTTTATTATTATCGATCGTATTCGAGCTTCAACCGAATGAGGGCTTTATTTCTAATCCGTAATTTTTCCTTTTATCAATGAATAATTTTAGCAATTAACTAAACTATTTCGTTATAATAACGCTTTAATTCCTAATGTTTCTCCTTTCATTTAATCGATGAAGTTTTGGATTATTAATCAACAGATTATTTTATTTTTACCAATAGTTTTCAACATTTAACTAAATGATTACTTTGTTTTAAGACTTTTCTTTTGCTTTAATCAATGAAAATTTGGATCTTTAATCAACAATTTAATTAAGGGATTTCATACTATTATTCGAAAATCGTTTCACCTTTAACTGATACGTTTCTTTGTTTGAAATCAATGAATTCGATTCTTAGTTGCTTTCAATTTTATCGGGGGTTGATTTTGTTTAGATCAATACATTACTCGTTCTTACTCCAAGATCAGACTACTTTTATTGAAATGAATTATAGTGAATTAACTGATGAAATTATTTGCTGTTACCCTAATCAATAATTTACGAGCGTTTAAATTATCTTTACCCAACATTTACTTAGATTTTTAGCCACAAAATACTTTGCTTCTACAATCCATGGTTAATTTAATTTTTATCAATAATTTCAATTTAGTCGAATTCAATGATTCCCAATAAATTTTATTTATTTCAAAATGTTAATCCAAATAAAACACTTTACTTCTACAATTAATAGTTATTTTAATTTTTATCAATAATTTCAATTTAATCGACTTCAATGATTCCCAATAAATTTTATTTATTTCAAAATGTTAATCAAAATAGTTATAACAACGATTTCAGTTAATTTAACCCGAGTACCCTTTCCCTTTAATAGGCCTTAGACGCATATTGTGTTCATATTATATTTATTGAGTGCCCACTGGACTACTCGGTGTGATGATTTTAAGCCGTATGTGATATAATTTTAGGTCGATTTTACAGAATTGAGAAACGAGGAAGCAGCCAGAGACTTCTTCCTTATTTCTCGCTTCAGCTATAGGGATAATATTGACGTTACGACCGCTGCGTTGCGCACGCTGAGTCTTCACGGGTACATATCATTGGCGATTTTCCACGCACTTACATGCCTCTGTACTATGTAGATTTTAATTACTTGCGTTGGGTGTCGGCTGTGGGCCGGAAAAATTTCGACATTAAAATTTATAAAAGCATATAAAATAAGTTAAATATATGTAGAACAATTTAAATATATTAATAATATTTATTAATTAGGACAAAATAACAGAATTACCCTTCACGACCATTCCAAAATCTTCATACAAAACATAAAATATCATAATAGAAAACATAAATGCCTCTCTCCCCACACCGCCGTCAAGCAGAGCTCTACAGAGATGCTATGAACGTGGTGTGGAAAGAGGGCTCCAACATAAATATTTCTCACCTAGAATAATAAAACAAATTCTCGAAATGGTTTTCAAATAGTTCTAAACTGGTTTACAAATGGTTTTAAAAACGATTCACAATTTTCAAACAATGGTTAAAGTCCAAAATTGGTTTGAAAATGGTCAATTTTCAAAAATGGTTAAGTTAAATGTGAAAATGGATCAGTATATATACCTATTTGTGTGACGTGTGAAATTTGATGCAGTAAAACAAAATTCGACCTTGTTGTTTTCTAGCAAATTCTATTATTTATTTTTATTATTTTTCGATTTATTTTTATAATTTTTTATTTAAAATTTTTATTGAATTATTACTAATTCAATTTTTCGATTTAAATTTCACTTTAATGAACTTTAATTGATTTTTTCAATTTCGTCGAATTTGTTGTGTTTTCTTGTTATATTTGTATAGGTATCGTGCGAATCTTGGTGCATTTTGTTAATATTTTAATTTATTTTTATGTTTATTATTTTATATTTAATTCTTTTATTTTCTCAGATTTTATCGGGTTTACTTGATGTTTCAGTGGGTTTATTTAAATTGCGTGTTATTTTTGCGTGTGTGTTTCTGATCCATTTAAACATTTTCCAAGGCCGTTTACGTTCTGGCCCAACATAAAACACTCGGGGGTCCGTAAAATTGCGACCCGCAATTTCAATTGATTTCAAAATGATACATACATTTCCATTTTCAATATTCACATTCATAAAAATATCTACGGTAAAGTTAAATCATCAAGGCAAAGATGGACTTAAGGTCCGGCTACGATACATAATCAAAATTGGATAGTTCAGTTTTTATATCAATGCAAGTTTTATAAGATCGGTTCAAATCACTATAGATCAGTCTGAATTAATCAATCAATGTAAATCAGTTATATTTGGCTTCGAATGAATCGCTGACGGCTTGAGTTTCGCTTTCGAGCTGGGTTGTTCTTGAAGGGTGATTGATGGAAATCTGCGAGAGTCTTGAAGTTTTGCTAACTCGATTGGTATTTTGGATTGGGTTGAACATTCTTCTGAGTTTCTGAATTGGGGTATTTTGCCTTTGCTTGTTTTTTGTTAGGCCGAGGATGAGACAGCATATTAGGAGTATCATGTTAGAGGTTATACTAATCGGTAGTATCAGTTCGATTGATAGACTTGTTGTACTGGGTTCATTTTTAATTTGTTTTCCTTGTTGCCTTTTGATTGATAGGGCGATTTCTTGGATTGGTTTATTATTGGGGTTTGCTTTGGCTTTTCTTTGAATTTGTTTGATGAGGGTTTCTAGGGTTTTCTTTATCTCTCGGTTTTCATTTTTTATATTGGCTATCTCTTCATTATTTTTCAGTAGGGTTTGTACCATTATTTGGGTTCTCTCGATATTCTGTTTCAGTTCGTCCGTGCTTTCTTTTGTGGGGCATTGCATACATTGGAGGTTTATCTGCTGACATTCCTCATTATTGGGGTTACTAAAAATTTCTTTGAAATCGGCACAGGTGCTGTCCTCTCTTCTGAAGGGTTGGGATTTCTCGCATTTTTCTAACGGGTTCTCAGTATTGCATTTTCTCATTATTATCATCATTATTATCCACAGGTTTGGGTTCATACTTTCTATTTTTATACGTAATTAATTTTATATTTATTTACAAGGTTATTTCGTTTATTTACAGTGGAGTTTAGCCCTTTTTACTCTTTCTCTTTTTCTGGGGTTGAGTGTTTCTCGCACTCCTCTTTAGTTTTGTTTTCTGAAAATCTCATTATTAGGATTTGGGCTTTTATTAATCGCTCGGTTATTTTTGGGAGTTCTTTTAGTCGTTCTTTGTTTTCTTTGATTACTCTTTGTTGGTTATAGATTTTCATTTGGAGATTTCTTTCTTTCGCTTGCTTTCTTTTAAGTTGACGTTTATAATTTATTCGTTTAGCTGTTTGCTTTTCCAGCTTTCGTCTCGCTTCCTGGAGCTGTTCTGTTAATGTTTTAATTTCGTCCTGAGTTTGTTGATGACTTTCTTTTACCTCTCTGGCTTCTTTACAACTGTCTTCTAGTTGTATTACATATCTCTGTTCGCTTTTTCTGCTGTTTCTCATTCGTTCTGCTTCGGTTTTCCAATAATCTTCCAGTATTACACGAGTCTTTATTTCGGCTAATTCTCGCCTCAATCGTTCATTTTCTCTCTTTTGATTTCTGTTCTCTCCCATGCTGGAGGTTAGTTTTCGTTTTATCATATTGACTAGTTGTTTTGACTGTATTAGTTGTTGATTTATCCGGGCGATTTCTGAATCTTGTTCCTCCACTAACTCTTGCCATTCTTTTCTTTCGGCTCTCCATCTTTTACTGTAATATCTCAGTGGGTCTTGCTCGATTGGTTCTACTAATTGAATTGGGCTTGGTACGTATTCTCCGTCTTCTAGATTCATTCGGATTTCTATTTCATTTGGATTCATACTAAATATACATGGATTATAATTTTTTGTTTTTATCGTTTTTATTATTTTTATTATCTTTTTACACTTTTTACAATTTTCTCTTTTAGATTTACACTATCGTTTCGTCCGTCTCTCCGAATCCTTCATCGGGTTCGGCGGGTACTTGGTTTAGAACTTCAGTTGGATATAATGGCATAAGCAGGATTGGTGGTCGGTTTTGTAACATATTTACTTCTTCTCGCAAGGAATTTGATATTTGTATCTCTTCGTCTAAGAGATAGGCAAGATATTCTGTATTTTCGGTTAATTCCTCCACTCGCGTTTCCAACCGATGCGTGTTTTCTAACGCTTTTAGTTTTTCAATTTCTTTTCTCAAATTCTGCTCGTTTTCCTCATATCCTTGCTTTATCGTTTTTATTTCTACTTCCACTTGTTCTTTCAACTGATCGTTGACTTCGAGTTGATGTCTCAACTGAATTTCTTTGAACACTGCAACTCCTCGGTGTCCGTTCACCTCCTGCTGGAGTTCTGTTATCCTCTCGTTTAATTGTTGGTTTTGTCGTCTTTCCTCAGTAAGTTGATTTCTCGTTTCTGCTGCTCTCTTGTCCATTTCGTTGAATTGTTGTTCGTATTCCTTTTCGTGTCTCCTGAGCCTTCTTATTGTGCCTTGTCTGATTTTTTCCCGAAATTCTAAGTTTTGGACCTGCTCGTTTAGTTCCTCGATTGTTTCTTTCTGCTCTTCGACTTGTTCCCAAAGTTCCCAATCTTCCATATTTAGTATCCTTTTGGGTAACAACCTTATCTCTTTCTTGGCTTCTTGGTACTGGTTTTTCCATCTTCTTGCTTCTGATTTGATCCACTTTTCTTTGTCTTCCGTTTTTATTTGTTGTATTTGTCTCTGTTTAAGAGTCTCTTCTTGTTCTATTAGCATCTCCTTCATTCTCGTTTGTTGCCATACTATTTCGTGATCTTGTTTTTGTATATGTTCCCATTGTATCGTATTCTCGATTTTCGACAATCTATACTTGTCTTTCCACTTTCTCGCTTCCGCCATTGTTTGGATTACTATTCTTTCCTGTCTATCGTCTCTGGGCTCTCTAATTTTCTTTGATGGTTTTGGCCCTTGATTTCTCAGCTTGTTGACTTCCTTTTTCGCACTCTCCCATTTAGCTTTGTAAGCTCTTGCTCTATCTTCCTCTTCGGCTATTTGCTGAATGTAGTGTCTAATTCGTGCTTCCAGATTACTCCTTGAGTGTTCTCTATCCTCCGTCCATCTGGCTTTCCAATGGAGTGCTTGTCGTTTTGCCCATTCTTTGGCTTGTTCTAAATGGGTTCTCTTGGTCTTCTCTATTCGGTATTGGGTGCTAATTTGCCCAATTTCCTCCTGCATTTGCTGTATAATTTTTATCGTCTCCTCTCCTTCTTCTCGTATCTCTGCTTCTTTATCTTTTATCACTTCTCCCAATCTTTCGATTTCACTTTGTTGATCCTGCTTCTCTTGCTCTAGGGTTTGTATCTCTTTCCGTTGGTTTTTGATTCTAGTTTGGTTCTGCATGAATTCCTTCATCATTTCCCCTTCTCGCTCTTGGTACGTTTTCTCTTTTCCTTCCGGGTAAATTACTTTTTGTTCTAGTTGTTTTTCCCACTTTTCTTTCATCATTTTCGTTTTTAGAGTCTCTTGCACTAATTCCTCTTCTGCGATTAGTAGCATTTCTTTTAATTGTAACGTTCTTTGTCTCCATAATTCTACTTCCTCACTTGTTACTTTTATTGACTCTGGTTGATCTTTGACTGCTGGTTTTGATTCTTCAGCCTCTTTTACAACTTCTTTTGTCTCGTTTGGATTCATAGTTGCATCTAAATATTAATAATCGATTATTCTCTCTTTTCAATCATCTCAAAATTTTATCATAATTTACATCATCTCGTATTTTTGTGGTTTTTGAGTTTTTATAATTTTTTGTTTTTACGTTTATCTTTATTTACACTTTTTACACATTGTTTTCGTTTTCTATCTACTGATCAGCGAAACGGAATCCTTTGATCCGCCCGTTGATCGGCTTTCTACACACTGGACATATATCGACTTTTAACCCACATGCTTCACATGTGACCATATGTCCACAAGGCATATAAATTATTTCTACATGTTTTTGCCAACATGTCACACATTGATACTGCTCCAAAATAGCTTCTTTTATCATGGATTTGTCACGGTTTTCTTTAGGTTTCTCTTGATATCGCTTGATTGCTCGGATTATTGCTTGTGTCGAGTCGTACCATTCTAAATTATTAGCTAATCTTTCCTGGATTATTTTCCTCATTTTTTGAGTATCTACTCCTGATAATAACATTATGGTTCTCGTTTTTGGTCGATCCAATATATCTTCCACTTGTTGGTTGGTAATTATTATTTCGATATTCTTTGACTCTTTTTCTTGTTTATACATACACTTTCCTTTATGCTTTAGTTTTGTGACGTTCTGATCTGGAATTGGCTGTTGATTTTTGCATCCTTCGCACATTATTCCTCTGGCTGTTTGGCAATATCCTTGACTCGCAAATTCTGCTGCTCTTGGATTTCCTTTGAAAGTTTTGATTCTCTCTTCGAATGTTCTATTTATAGTCTCTTTTTCCCATATTAATTCTGCTGGGTCTTCGAAACTCTTTATTATCGTTATCTTTTTCTCGCCTCCCTTTTCATCTTGGTCTAATTCTGATTTTCGGAGTCCTTCTGATCTGTTCATCGCTTGGTTTCTTACATCAATATTAATTCTAAATGGGCAGGTTGAAAATTTCCTCAGGTGTTCTCGTTTTGCTGTCTCTCCCTTCTCCCATTTTGCGAGTTTTCCTTTACAATAGATGCATGTTACTTCGTCTGGTAGTTCTGGTGTTCCCGTAAAATAAAATCCTTCTGCAGCCATTTCTTTGCTTTGCTGGTCGGTAAATACTTTATTATCTTTAAACGTCAAATATCTTTGTTCCTCTTTCCTCAGTTCCTCGTCTCTCACTCTCATTTGTGAGTATATCGCTTTTATGATTCGCGTTGGCCGTCTTATTCCGTCGTAGTCTTTATAGTATATAATTGCTGCTGCAAGTGTGTTAACTTTCTCTTCCTCTTCTGGTTTTTTCCATAATCTCGTCCATATCGAATCTGGTCCTTCTCTCATCTGTACTGTTATCTCTTCGTTGATTCCGCTTGCCATCTAAATATCGTCATTATTTTTTGAATTTTTGTTTTTCTGATTTTTCTGATTATTTGTAATTTTTTGATTTTTATTTGATTTTTATTATTTTATTTACATTTATTTACACTTTCCGTTTTTCTTTACAAAGTCTTGTCTGGCCTCTCTACTTCTAATTTTATATACAGATTATCTTCTCGCAAGAATCCTTCTCCTCTCAATCGTTGTTGTGGATAGAAACGTGGTGTCCCAATTGCTGTATTCCAGCCAGTTGTTGGCCTTCCCATCTGTGGTTCATTTCCTGTTCTGATTGGGTTGCGGTAATCCTCATATCCTTTCATTGTTAATATCATATTTTGTTTAAAAGGCCATGCTAATAGCTCGTCGTAATCTCCTCTTCCTACTCTGACGAAGACACTGATATGGGTACCTGTTGCATTCCCGTCTCCATTCGGATATAATCTAATGCCCAATTTGTATCCATTTTCCCAACTGTATATTGGTGGACTGTCTAGAATTCTTTGTGTTCCGTCTTTTGCTCTCTGGAGTTTCTCTGCGAATTCGGTTATTTTCCATATAAATGGTGCTGTAGGATGTTTTCTGGCTATAGAACTGTTGGTTTCTAGTTCCTTTATGCTGTTGGTCATCTGTTGCATTTTCTTTTCCATTTCGACCATTTTCTTGAGTGTGTCTCCTTGGCTTCTCTCGAAATTCTTTCTGGATTCTAATATTTCTCTTATTATTGCCTTTTGTGCATCGTTTTCTGTTCGTAGGCTTTTTACTTCCCATGCCAGCATTCCTATCGTCTTCATCATGATTTCGGTGTGCTCGATGCTGTTTTCCATCATGTGCTTTTGCATCTCCGCAATTGGTAGTTGTGCTTGACAATTGAATAATTCTAACGGACACATGACTGGTTTGCCGCTACATTCGTTCCAATGTTCCTTTAATTTGACTTTATCTTTCTTGTCGCAGTTGTTTGTGCATATTCCTTCATATAGATTGCATATTTGCTCCTCTTTTGGATTCCCGATGTTCCATTTCTATTTTTATCCATTCGTCGATGACTCCACAGAACTCGCATTTTTCCTCTCTCTTAATGCACACTTTATGGTGTTCTCTCATAGTCTTTTTTTGTTATGATAGTTTGACATTTTTCGCATAATATCTCGTTATATTCACATTCGTTTGCGTGACTTTCGGCTTCCTTCATACGTCCTTTCCATTCACATTCTTTTACTCGGCATTGAACTAATAGATTGTTGATCTCTTTGTTGGTAGCTTTATCCATTGTTGTCGGATCTTCATCTCTTTCCATCGTCTCGTCGCATCCAGGGCATTTTATTGTTTTTGTTTCTATCACTTCTATCGTACAATCTGTACATATTCTGCATCCGCATTTCGTCTGTCTCGCTCCAATCAGCAATTCTTTACATTTACAACACTTTAGTCTTTCTTTTATATCGTTCACCACTTTGATTTTTTCCTTCATTATTCGTCTCGTAGTTTCGGATGGATTCTCGCTTCCTCTAATTCTCTCGATGATCGTCTGCATATCTACAAAAATTTTCAATTACTTGACGTTGCTTCGTTTTCTGTCGTTTTATTTTTACATATTTACAAGGTACGCGTTATTTTTATTCTACTGTTGAATCCGGTTCTGGGGTGAATTCTGGCATTGATGCTATCCATTCCACCCAACTTGCTGGATCTACGCGCTGTTGATTACTACGTAATCTTCTAATTTCGTCAGCTTGCCATCTAACTTGATCTGCTAATTGTTCATTCATTCTCTGCAATTGTAGTATTGTTCTCTGTTGCTCTTCTAGTCTTATGGCTTGTTGTAGCCCTCTGTTCACACTTTCCGTTAATACTAGATGAGTATTTGTCCACTGAGTTTGCGCATTGTTCGTTATTAGTGTCATTAATTCGCATTGTCGTCTCCATGTTGCCTCAATTCCTGGATCTTGGTATATTCCTTGATTTAATTCTGCAATCTCTATCGGTACATTGGCAGCTGCTGGTTGTTGACTTCCTTCTGTGAACGGTGGTATTCTGACTTGGTTTTGTTGATTTGCATTATTCGGATTCATCTGTTGATTATAACACATCATTAATTCATCGGCATTCTCTCTGTTTGCGTATTGTCTCTAACGCATTTTGTACGATATTTACATATAGATATACATATTACTACTAATATACTATATAATATTTTACACTATATACAATGTCTCTTTTTCGTTTTACACCATCGTCTCCGGGGACTCTATACGTAATGTCCGTATATCCCCGTATTTCTCATTCATTATCTGGTATACATCAGATTCATTGGACCATTGTTGTGCTTCGATAATGGGCGGTTCTTTTAACCAGAGTCCGCTTGTACTAGAGTTTCCTATGATTTCATATTCCTCGGTTTTTTCTGCATCATATTGTCCTAATTCGATATCGTAATTGAATTTTTCCACCGCTGGCCATAATCTTTTCTTCGCTGGCTTCTTTTTGCATTTGGTGGTTCTTGCTAGTTGAATTATTATCAGCATTACTACGCTGCTTACTATTGCTGTTGTTATCCAGATCATTTTAATCATGTAATTCTTTTCGTTAGGCTGCATGGTTGTATTTTCTCTTGCATTGGTTGTCTCCATTATTCCTTCCTTTGGTTGTACATTCTTAAGTGCTTTCTGGAGTTGTAATGCCTCGTGAATTGAAAGGTGGCTGTCGTCCATGATCATTCCTTTTTTCCATGTTTCGTTTCCTGGTTTTCTCTCAGATTGTCTTGTTGTGGATTGATCTATCGCATTTGACTTGAGTGGTTTCCTTGTTATCGTCCTCCAATGTTCATGAGTTCCCTTTTGGATATTTATTACATATTTTCCGAGTTTTCTTTTTCGTCGGTATGCGATACTTTCGATTCGTTATCGTTTTGCTTGTTTCACATTGGATTCTTTTGTTTACTGGTTCGTTTCTTTTAGGTTCGTATACGCAGATTTTCGTGATAGGTTTTTCACCTGTGTTCTCAATTACTATTTCTTCTTCATTTGCTGCATTTGACTCTATGTTTATTATTACTGCTTTACTTTCTCTGATCTGGCGTTGATACGGTTCTTCTCTTGTTTCCTTTTCTGGGCGTTTTGTCGTAGTTGATTCTAGTAGTTTTCTTGTTATTGATTTCCAGTAATCATCTCTTCCTTTCTGAACATGTACTATATACTTTCCCCGCTTTCTTTTGGTTGGGATGCGGTATTTTTGATTTTTGATATCTTCGTTCGATTGACATTTGATTCTTTCATTTATCGTTCCGTTCTTTTTGGTTTCGAATACACAAACTTTTGTAATGGGTTCTTTGCCCATATTTTCGACTATTATCTCTTCTCCACTCTTTGGATCTGATTCTACTTTTATTATTATTTCTTTGTTTTCTCGTACTCGACGTTTGTATGGCTCTTCTTTTGGTGTTGTGAATTTTTCTCCCAGGGTTTTGGCTAATGTGCATGTTATTATTATATCATTGTTGGCACATATTATATATTCCGCATTTCCTTCTAGGCTATCCCATTCACATTTCTTTCCTGCTTTCATATTCATTTTCCAACAATCGATAATTTTGTTTTGTATACATACTTGTTCAATGGTTTCTATTCCTTTGTTTATTATTCGCAATTTGCCTATTCCTGGCTTTACTTGGATTTTTACGTTTTTATCTTCTGTGGCATCTCTACATACATCTTTGGTGGTCTGACATGATGATGAGTTTTCGGACCGTATTTCCATCTTTCCTGGTTTTCCTATGGAATCGAATTGGCAACTTATGCTTGCATTCATCGTCAATTGTAAGCATATTCCTTTACTTGAGATTCCTTTCTCATTTATTGTCCGTATTCTGAACGATTTTATTTCCTTTGTGATATTTTCCTCAGCTTCCGTTAACTTGATGGACGTAATCAGTATCATTATTTTTTGTAGCAGGGTCGGTCGGTTTTGATTTTTCCTTTGTTGTAGTAACATCATCCCTTTGTTTCGCTTTCCCTCGTTATTGCTGTTGCTCGTTTCTTGACGTTCCTCGTTGGATGATTCCTTTTTCTCTTGTTGTGCGGATTTATTTTCGTCTCTAGCATTTTGATCCTCTTGGTTTTTGTTGTTGTCATCACTTCCTCCTCCATTATTATTTCCATCCGGGGTTTCCTTTGAAATGTCGTCCTCGACATTTATTATTTCAATTATTTCCTCGTATACTTTTATTATTCTTGCTTTTATATCGTCCATTTCTTTTATTTCTTGTTTGCTTGCTTGAAATCTTATTTGCTTTCGATGCCATCTGTGTATTATCATCAATAGTTGTTCCTTTCTATCTCCGATTCGTATTGCTTCTTTTGGATGATTGGTGAATTTTAGTCCTTCCCATATACCTAATTCGTATATCGGGGTTCGTTCTCGTGGACTTATTTGCCGTTTGTGATACATTATTGCCACGTCCTCTACCAAGCCATCATCGCTACTTTCGATTATCGGTTGTATAATTTCTCGATTTATCCGTCGGTATAATTCGTGCATTTGACAATCGAGATCTACCAATATTTCTTTTATTTCATCATTTGGTAGCTTTATTTTTATCTTTATTGGTTCATCTCCTCTCATATCTCTTTGATGTTCTCCGTATTTGGCTATCAACTCATCTGTTCTCTCATTGTCAAATCTCATAATGTCTGTGTCTCGTACAGCTTCTACAAATATTTTCATTGAGATCGGTCTCGTTAATGATAATCGATTAATATATTTTCTAGCCTGGTCTATTTCTTGTTCTGTCATTTGATCTGCGTTTTTGTCTCATTATCTTTTGTCTCTCTTTTCTAATCCAGGTTTTATTTCTTTGTTATTACAATTATTCGAATTTCTGCCATATTTTCTGCCTGTCGTTTCTTATTTTTCATTCTTGTCAAACGTTACCACATTTATTCCTGTTGGCCATTTAGAGCATCCGACTAGATGTATATCTCGCTTATTTTCTTCCTTGTTATATAAAGGTTATTTTATAACTTGGGTCCTAGGCTTTTTCGACTACCCAATCATACAACTCGTTTGTGCTTTTCGCCTCTTGTTGCTATTATCTTGTTTTCTCGGTATCTCTTGGAAAAATCAATAATTTACCTGATACTTCTTCTCGTATCGTATTCTTCAATTTCTCTGGTACTTTTTTATCATATCTTTCCATGATGCCGCTAAATGTACCATTATTCTTTGTTGATGATTCCTTTTGCGTTTAGTTTCATCATTCTGGCTGTATTGGCGGTTGTATCTCTGAGGTTTAGGAACATTTTGATTTCGATTCCTTACTTCTTCTACATCTCGTTTGATTTCTTTTAATATCTCGGTTTCCATCTTCTCTTGGTACACTCGGGTCCATTTCCTTAATCGGATTTTTGATTCATTCTTTTGTATGGGTTTATTTTCCTTCGCATGACTGAAATATTCTCCACCCAGACTGCTTATTTTCACTTTCATCTTCGTCTGGTTTGTCGTCTCGGTATTGGTCTTCAACATATTGATTTTGTGGGTTGTTTTCTCCTTCTTTCATTATCCTTGTTGCGCTCCTTTTGTTTGGACCCATATCTCCTTTATTTCTGTTCTCCGATTTGAGAGTTTCACTCCACGTGGCTTTTCTTTTCTGATTCTTTTTTCTCATTTATTTGTTAGCAGTATCCTTGGCGAAATTTCGGATTTTATTATTGGTTCGATATCTTTCTTTTCCTTGTGACGTTTGGATGCTTCCTGTTCATCTCCAATTCTGGCTCTTTCATTTGTTGCGATACACTTTCTTTGCACATCACTTCTATTTTTTGATCTAGTGCTTGTTCTTGTTCTAAAATGTTTCAGCGCTCGTCTATTTTTAATATTAGGGTGCCTTCTTTCTTAGTTCGCTTTCTTCTTGTTTTCAGGATGCTTCGTTTTCTTTTAATTGGTCTTCCTCTTGTTTCTAGAGCTTCCTCTTGCTTTATTTTCTCAAGTGTAACTCTCTGTCTTTTGTGTCATAATTTCTTTTCGAGTTCATCTATCTTCTACACTAATGTTCCTTGTTTTGACCTCCGTTATCATCATTTCTGCTCGTTTAATCTCTTGGCGTTTCCGCGTTTCATTTCGGTTTCTCCATTTATTCGTTCTTTAACCTGTCGACGGTCTTTTGTTTTTCCTTCCTCTGCAAAATTCTTTGATGGCCTCTTTTTCTCCATCGGTATTTAATTCAACTGTTTTTCTTCCGTTTATCAGTTATCATATTTCCTTCCCCTTTCGTTCTCAACACACTGCTCCGCAGTGTTGAGTTCATCTGGATTTCCATTCTCATCATATTGATTCTCTTCGGGGTTTGGTTTTCGGATTTTCCCATCTTGCTGGATTTCCTGGGCTGCCTCTGTTTGTAGTCTTGCCATTCAGCTTGTTGTTGTTCTTGATATTTCTCTACGTTCGCAGCTCTTGAATCCACTTCATTGCTTCTCATTACGTTGATTCGTGTTGTTGTATATTGTGTGGGCATTCTGTTGGCGCATCATCTCTTTTAATTCCATAGGGCATTCGTTTGTATGTTTTCTCGTAGCATGTCTATCTTCTTGCAATCACGTTAATTTGTGGATTTCCCATAGAGTGTTAATCTTGACGTGGTTTTGGCGTTCTTATTCTTATATTACATGCCTTTGCCGAAATGTCCTGTGTCCACATTGTAACATTGCTTTGTTATTAGGTCTGTCTTACATATTTTCTTCAAGTATGCCCTCGTCTCTACCACATTTCTGGCAGTTGTAATTCGGAAACAATTCTCTGACCGATGTTCCGTATTCTTTGACATGGTTGGAGCATTTTTCGTTTTATATTTGGATTGTTCCTGAAATTTATTATTATTAACTTACTTGGTTATTACCTCTTTCCTGCGCGGTTTCTCGTTGTTGGTGGCTTGAACATCTGCTGCTGCCTCTTGGAATGAATTGATTCAAGCTGGATTGTATTGTTGTTTTGAATTGTTGGCATTGACTGTTGATGTTGTAGGTTCTGTGGCCAGACTGCCACTTGATATCCCAGTCCTAGATGGCTTCACATCTGTTTTGCGATTGCTACTGCTTTATCTATGTTGGTCCAAGGCATCAAGGTTGGGCTCGTATGTCTTCCCTCTTGATCCTCTTATGAGACGTCTACCATTTTATCTTCGGGCAAATCAATGTCTCCGAAGGCTTCCTTTACACAATTTCTTTAATCGCATGCTACACTGATTTGATTCATCTCGTCTTTGTTTTCGATGTAGCGAAGTTCCAATATCTTCCGTATTCCCCCTTTTTCTCTATTTCGAATATCTTTATTTAAGAACTCTTAATCTCGTCCACGTTTTCAATTTCGTATCGTCTCTTGCTTCTTTCAACGAATACATTTGTGCGCTTCCTTCAAATACAAGGTTAGTCGCTTCTTTTACCTTTTGATCTTGTCAGTGGACAAAAGATATTTTATACACTTCAAATTCCTTTATAAATGTATCTTAATTGTTGAGACTACCGTCTCGTTCGAACGGTTCTCCTCTAAACTTTTCTCCGAATTCCCCTACCATCACATTGTTGTTTATTTAACATGCATTTGCATCCCGGAATTGAGAGTTTATTTGGATCGGTCATGTTTTGCGATTGTTGTCCGGATCTTCTCGATTTACTGACTCTTCGTTGTCAAACTGGTTTTTCGATATTTACGTAGGTTCGTTCTCTTCGCGCTGCTATTAATTCAAAATCGGTCAATAAACCGCTATCTTTCTGTGGCCGGGTTCCGGTTGCGAGTTGATTACTTAGTATTAACACTTTCTACTGTTTGCGAACTTTTTTTCTTTTCTTCCGCTTTTTAATAAACTTTTTTCTCTATTCTCTTGGCTTTTGCTTCTCGTGTGGTGTGCTGATGCTATCATGTTTACGGTTATTCGTTTATTTGACTGGTTTCTCTTCTCTTGCTTTTGTTGCTTTGAAAACTTCTGGTTGCTTGTTCTGCTTTGTAACTACTCTGGACGCGTTATTCAAATTCTTTTCTGCTCAGTTTATTCACGTTTCTTGTATCACTTGCTTTGTCGTTTGCTCTGAAATATTTTCTCTTTTGCTTGTGCTTGTGCACTGGACTGGTGATTGCTTTGCTTGACTATCGATTCCTAAAAATGAAATACACTTCCAATATTCTATACTCTTATTACTAAATTTCTCCTCCGTTTACCATACTATATAATGTTATCATCCCCTGTCGCATTATCGTGGTGGCCCTTCTTTATCTGGACTCAAACCCCCCCTCATTTTTTTAAGTCCATTTTTAATTATCTATACCCTCGTAATAATTATCTATATAATCTTTTCGTATCAATTATACTAATAGTCTTTATCAGTAATCTATATAGTCGTATCAATTATCTATATCATAATATCAATATATAAACTCTATCATTACTCATTACCTTTCATTTCATTCCATTAAAATTGTTTTTTCCTATGTCTGGGTTGTTCCCCCCAAAAAATTCATTTACTTTACCTCCTCATCCGCTGGCGCTCTATCCCCTCCCTATTTTATTTCGGTTTGCTCTTCGGCCCGGCTTTTAACCTCTTTTTACTGGTTCATCTGTGACCCCTTAATATCATTCATCATCATATTTCATCCATATCATACTTCTTATTCTGTTTCCACTTCTATGGCCCTCTAGTTATGATCATAATTCATCCGGCCCTTCTATTGCCCTCTGAGGGGTATCCTGATCATAATGCATCCGGCCCTCTATTGCCTTCTAGTATCTGATCATAATCATCCAGCCCTCTATTGCCTCTAGTATCTGATTTCGATAATCATCCGGCCCCTCTATTGCCTCTTAGTATCTGATCATAATCAATCCGGCCTCTATTGCCTTAGGTAAATCTGATCATAATCATCCGGCCCTCTATGTGCATCCTAGGTAATCTGATCATAATCAATCCAAGCCTCTATTTGCCTCTAGTATCTGGGATCATAATCATCCAGCCCTCTATGCCTCTAGTAATCTGACATGTCCATTCCCTTATTTGCCTCTAGTTCCTGATCATGAATTTTCATCCGGCCCCTCTAATTTATTGTTTCAATCTACTTTGAGCTTCAACAGTGACTTTTGGGTATGTTTTGAGGCCTTCACCCACTGACTCTCAAGCCCATGGCGGTCTTTTGGGCCGGCCGCATTTTTTTCCGGTTTACCGTTTACTCACCCGCCATTCGGGAATTTGGTACTCCGGATTGTTGGGTCCGGGTTTATTTGTACCAAACCTCCTTCGCTGGGCAATAAAAAACATTCCCTCGGTTACTCGGTGTGGGATCCGGAGTGTGTTTACCTCGAAGAATATAAAAGTATGGAAATGCCTAGACGTTCAATCAAGTTCCAAAAGCGGTTTACTGATTTCCGAATAGTGAAAAGAAAAGGAAGTGATCAAAAGTGGGGAGCGGAAATAAAACTATCAAATCTATGCCCGCTCCTTCCAATCAAGATTTCTCCGGCTTCCGTTTCAGCCGCTCTCATCTGCTTTAGTAGGACATTTTTGGGAGTATGAACATTTACGGTTAGTTCCATCTCACCTACCGTTGGCCCGAGTACTCGCGTGTGGGATCCGGGTTGTTGTATCGCAGTTCCCTCCAGGAAAAAAAGAATCGTTCGATACTCGGTGTGTGATTCGGGTTTTTGTATTCGAACGGCTCAGCGTCATCAGTCCCTTTGGCGTGATAACAGACCTGAGCCACGACAGTCCGTAGCTGTCCTCTGGGTGCCTCACACCAGCTAAGGGAAAAAAGAAGTCATCTCTAGGGTACCTTAATATCCAAAACTATTTAATTTTGTGCGTGTCACTCTTTCTCTCACCTCGCGTCTATCTCTTCACTCCCCCCCTTCAAAATTTGTGTAATCGCATCAGCAAGCTCCCCAAAAGAGGTGATCAATCTCTCGCCTGTTACTGCTGACATACGCGACTTGGCCTACCAGTTCCTTTCTCAGTAGGGTTATCAGGGTTTCCCTTGGGTGAGCGTTACTATTCGTTAGATAGCTCAGTTTAACCATTTCCTCGTTCTATCTCAATATAGTATCAATTAAATATAATATCAATAAAACAAAAAGAAGCATTACACTAGGGAAACTCGCTTTGGGTCGAAATTTTTTTCCGTTCCAATATTTTGGGTCTTTCTGTGCGTGTGTTTTAATTATTTTCCTAATTCGTTTCTTTTATTGCTTTTTGTCTATTACCTTTGTTATCATTGTCAGTGGTTTATTATTTACAAACATTGCATATTTCTTTTTATATTCGTCTTATCATCTAATAATAATTCAAGTAATACCATAATACACATTGTATTTCATTTCATTCATAACCAATTCATGGAAAAGTAAAACCGTTAGTCTTTCCGTTTATCTTTCGCTGGCATAACATACAGTGCGACTAATTGGCGCATCCATGGACAATTAACTTCAGGTTCCGCAATGTATCACTTACTCGTGCTTCCTCTGTTTTGCACGCCATAAACCATTCCACATAGGCTTAGTTTGTTCTTTCATTGTTGTGCAATCTCGTCCTCCCCAATGTTTTTTGAACTTTTTCCCATTAACTTGTTCAGCTTTTCCCAAATTTGGTTTCTGCTAATCTCATAGATAGAATTCATGATATTTGTCTGAGTTGTTACGTCTTTATCAATCGTATCAATTTTATTAATATGCAATGTTCATCGGGAGTACAGGTTTGAAATCGTTGATATATCCTTTCTTTACTCGTTTAAATAAACTGTTTATTAAATTAGTTCCTCAGATTGTCATTTTCGAATGTTTAGGATCCCCTTTAGTTTTTTCTATAATTTGTGTTGGTTCCATCTAAAAATTATTAAATCTCTTTTAATTACCCTTTAAATTTATTTAAATTACTAATTAGCTAACTTGCTTCAATTTTTAGTTCTTTTTAATATATTTGCTTCATTTTTACCTGCAACTACTATTTTTAATCACTACTCGTTGTAATTTATTCTATTATCGTTGACTTCTCTACTTGGTTCTATTGCTTTCCCCCGTAGTTTATCGTTATTCCCTTACTTACCCCATTTCATTTTATCCCGAATTTTTGCCCTTTTTAATTACCTATGCGTCTTTGTCATTGTTGTTGTGTTTCTTACAAGGGTGTCATGTCCGGTCAAGTATTGATGGGTTTGATTGTGTCTTGGCGTCTTAATGTTGTAGTTCGGGTTGCTCGTTTTTTTTCAACAGTTGTTCTTTCGGGTTTTGTTTTCATGGCGTTCTTCATATCGTCTCAACATCTCTGTTTAAAAACTGTTAAACATCTTGCTTATATTTCCTTGGGTTCTTTGTAAAAAACAGTCCTTTATGAGCCCCCCAAATTTGTACCTAGCAGTCAGGTTGATCGTTTTATTGCTGTTTTCAATTTTCTCCGCGATCTTACACTTCCTCATCGATCTTTACAATTCGCTCTTTTACAATTTCCGACATTTACTATTGCCAAAGGCTAGTTCTGTAACCTCCCCTCTCATTTGGTTTGCACATCGAAAATCATTTCAATCCCGGCTGAGGGGTGTACTGACATCATTCTTTCTGTTGTTTCTTAACTTGATGGTTTTGGTCTTTCCAAATAGCAAAGCTTCCTCAATCCCGCTGAGGTGTTACTGACATCATTCTTCTCGTATGTTTCTTAACTTGATGTGTTTTTGGCTTTTCCAAATAACCAAAGCTTCAATCCCGGCCTGAGGGTTACTGACATCATTCTTCTGTTGTTTTTCTTAACTTGCAGTGGTTTTGGCTTTCCCATAATAACAAAGCCTTCAATCCCGGCTGAGCCCCCAAAATTTGTAGGTGGGTTACAGGGGTTTCATGTTTGTTTTAACTAATAGGTAGTTGCCCTCGTAACGCCATACAAAATGATAACTAATCGCCCCACTTGGCACCCGTTTGCTAAAAGCAACGTTGGTAATGTTTCAAGTTGGTGGATTGCCGCAAAAATTGAGTGACCATGTGCTAGTTACTGTAGTTTTGCTCGGACAACCCCTCGGGTGTCAGAGCTGTCGATTAAGAAGACTGTGCTCGCTTTAGCTCTGTCCCTCATACTATTTCAGGATTAGCTCTTAATTGACTATAGAACACTGAGACCGTAATAAGATTTACTTGTTGACCAATAACTGACATGCAATTTCAAAAGAACGACTCAACTTAAGGCCGAACACTACTCTATTTGAATCAATCACAATGTGGAATATTTATTGTTTGCGTTTTGCAAGGCTGCGTTGCTCGACGACGGGACGTTCCTTACGTCCCGGTTCGACGTTAGTTGATGGGTTGTTCTGTTGGCTTGGTGGTTGTCTGCGGCATTTGGGTCGGGGCGAAAATGAGCGGGGTAAGTTACCGCTTCACCTTCCCCGGCATACCCGCGTAGGGCGACTTCGCAGTCCCCGAATCTGCGTGCGCAGACTCTGATTTTAGCTGCCGTTCTTCTCCCAGCCTTTCTGAGCCGCTGTTGAGTCGGTGTGATATACAGCTCTCATCTTTGCTGGATCAACCCAGGGTTTGCCTTTTTAACTGTTGAGTCTCTCGAGTTAATTGAAAGTATTTGGGCGAGTAACCTCTGCGTATTCGATTGTCTTGGCCCGTTTCACAGTTCCGCTTGTTAGAAGTTGTAGGACCGACATCTCTTATAATAGGGAAGCGATTTTAAATTCCTTGTTGCCTTCATTAATCAAAGTTTGTATTATTTAACTAAACAAATTGTATGAAGCTAGTTTTATCTATGAGATCAAATAACGAACGAAAAGGAACTCAATATTTAAATTCAATCTCTACAACACTCCGTCATTACTATAGTACATTTCTTCCGGGAAATTCTCTTCTCCCAAACTCCTCTTCAGAGCCGCCCACCGTGATAGGGCCGTCGGGTATCGCGGACTGGGGTGAGGTGTTATGCCTCCGCGATGAGCCCGACGCGATGTTTCCTCCTCCACCGTTTCGTGAGGTACATCCGGGCCTTTGACCACATTGCAGGCCACTTGCTCTCTGTACTTGTTCCCAGAAGGTGAGGAGATTTCTGGCGTGATTCCATATATTTCTTCGGCGGTATTGTATGTCCGGCGAGTCCACCGCGGCGTCGGATTCGAGACCCAACAATCGCCAGGTGGTCGGGTGTGGCCACGGGGTGGAAGTTGTTGGTAGTTCGCGGCAACTTTGGTACCTTCTCTTGGGTGTGGTTCCTACTACTACTCGAATCTGGTTAATTTGGTCCCGATAGGCATATCTAATGGTTATCGTTAACAAATTTCGATTAAACGTCGTTCGGCTTTAATAATACTAGACTAAACGTTGATTATATTATCGCTCTTAGACCGGATTAAACCTACTAGTTTTGATATTATTGCAACTCGAAACGACTAAGGTTATTTAAACTGTGCGGTTCCTGATTCTGATCTCTCTCTTT